>VZTM01032693.1:10793-69143 GCA_013400555.1 Jacana jacana
CTGGATTGTCCCTTCTGCCCTTCTTATAGATGGGCATTACATTTGCCACCTTCCAGTCCATGGGGACCTCTCCAGTCAGCCACGATTTAAGGAAGATGATGGAGAGAGGCTTGGCCAGCACGTCTGCCATCTCTTTCAGCACTCTTGGGCGTAACCCATCCGGTCCCATAGACTTGTGTGCATCTAGGCAGCATAGCAGGTCACTGATCACTTCCTCGTTGATTGTGATGACCTCATTCTGGTTCCCCTCCCTGTGTCCCCGACTCTGTGGCCGCGTCTCCAGGGAACAGCCGGTTCCACTGTTAAAGACTGAGGCAAAGTATGCATTGAGCACCTCAGCCTTTTCCTTATCATTTGTAATTTTGTTCCCTTCTGTATCCAATAAGGGAGGAACAACTCCGTCTGGTTGTTTTGGGGGGCGTTTGGTGAGTTGCACAAAGAGCTTTTGTTAGGAATACAGTAGCCTCCAGTCACATCCAGAAAGTGTTGGTTTTGTTGTTTGCCAGGTGAGGTGGACCTGTAGGGTGCCTTTGCCTCTGCAGGACAGGGAGGGGGTGACACAGGATGTTTCCAAGGCCCATGCACCTCTGCTGCCCCCACATGACCCCCAGCACTTGGCATATCCTACCAAGCTGCAGGCACCCACCGGAGGCACCCGAAAGCCAAGTGTGGACCCTGCAAATCTTTGTAATCATTGGGAAGGGATTCACACCTCAGAGGGCAGCTACAGCCTTTGGTGGCTTGTTCTTTTTCCCTGCTGGTTGAATGCACTCTGGCTTTTGCCTCCCATTGAGCTGCCATGGAGTGCATAGGGTGAGTTGAAGGAGTAACGGGGTTTTCTCCAGTTTTCTGCTTGGTTTGGAGACTATCCTCATGCAATCCAGCAGCTCTGTTTGCATGGGGTTTTTTTGTTGAAACCTGCCAAGGTTTCATCGGAGAGTTGTGTCCCATCTGCATTAGTGCACAGGGGGATTGAAGAAAAGGGCCTGTTGTTGCTGCAGTAAAGGAGACAGCATTGCATCTGAATTCCTAGGGAGCAGAGTCAAAGTGCCACTATTTTCTCCCAAACTGGGGAACTAATGAATTCCATACCCCTCTGTGACCTCCGTCACACAACACTTTTAATCACTGCGTCCCCGGTGTCGATGGGTCTCCAAGCAAGAGGTCAGTGCTGAACTTGACTGTTGGTCCCGGTGTAGCCTCAGTGCAGACCACTGCCGTTTCACCCTTACTAAGGTTTTCTTTTCAGTCCTTTCCCTCCCATTTTTCCCCTGTAAGCAGCTGGTTATGCTGTGACACACCACTCACCACTCACAGCAGTCACACTACTTTGCTGCTGCTTGACATCCCAGCCATGCAACACTACTTCCTCATGCTGATACCTCGGTTTCCTTCTTTTAATGATGTTTGAAGAGACAAGAACAGTCATACTTTGGCAAAGCCCATTAGCTGATGAATAATTGCTCTACTTTGGGCTGTCAGTGAGTGCTGGCTTGTGTCAGCTGCCCAGAAGAATAATCTGAGGAAGACTGCAGCTCCAAATTAACTCTATCTGTACACATTTTGAGATGGTATACTTGCATGAGAACCATAGACCCGGGCCGGGCTGGAGACCTTCCAGAACTGAATTCTCCCACTGTGGCTGGAGTAAACAGAAAAATGGAGTTTATAACAGCAGTCTAGATGGGGAGCAGTAACTCTGAGCAGCTTTTCTGTGGTGCCAGGGTGCAAGTGGTGCTAAACCTACCACCACCATTGCAAGGTCGGGTACTGGTGAGATATGCTGTGGTCCATAGTCATCTGCTGATGTACAGCTTCCTGTGTGGACCTACCTCTCTCACCGTATCAGGCAGCCTGTGGCTGCCTCACCAGTGAGGGGTGCAGCTACAAGGGGAGGAAGGCCAGAGGCTCTGACAGCTATGGGTGCCCATGCCAGCATGCAAAGGGCTGACTTATTCTGGGGGTCTTTACTGGGTGAACAATGTACAGCTCTAATTGGTTTTTGTGCTTGTGGTGCCCCTGGAGATCATCCCAAATACTGTGGTCAGGCCCCTGTGAGTGCAGTTTGCAGTCCACACCATACTCAATATCCATAGCATCACACAGTATCTGCTTGCCTGTAAGCCAGTCCCATGGGGCTGTGTCATTCCTGAATGCAGGAGCATCCTTCAGCTCCCCACAGCTGTCTGACTCCTATAACAAAAATGTCATGATGAGCTGCTGTGTCTATGTATGTGTGGGTTACACACAGATTGGGTCAGCAGTTGGATAATGTATTTTTAAGTGCTTCTCCTTTCAAGTATCACCTTGGCACACTCCAGATATCTGTCTTTCACTTTCAAACCAAAGGAAGACTGATTCATCTTGAAAATCTGTCTTCTAGACACAATGAAGTTGTGGCTTATGAAAACACACTCTTCCCAAGGATGCCACTTTGTTTATCATTTCACATTGCAGAGGTGTGGATGTTCAGAGACTGCGAACAAACCCGTCACCTTCCTGTAAGAACACTGCAACCGCTCGTCAGATGCTCCAGGAACAAGTATGTGCCAGAAAGAAAACTCAAAAAGGGCAAGAGTCTGTCAAGCACTGCAGACAATGCAGGAGCTTGAGCACTCTGAAGCAACAGCAGCTCTTGTCCCTCTGCTTTTACCCCGATTTTCAAATTTGTGAATTTAACATAATGAGATTGTTGTACCTACTGGGAAGACCTTCTCACCATTGTGATTTCTCCCTTGTTGCTGTGTGTACCTGGAAGAGGATCCACGTCTCCTTATTTTCAGCTTCAAATCCCTTCTTAAAATATTTTTTTAGTCGTAGTACTTCCAAAAGACTTGACAGTGATTAGATCCTGAGTGAGATGGCCACCTCTTGGGCTGTCTCCCTGTTTCTTCATGCTCTTCCACATCTTTCTAGATTCCTCACATTCCCCAGCCAGTGGCTAGACCTTTTATGGTTATGGGGCTGATTTTGGTTTGTGTATGCTCATTGCCACTACTGAGAAGAGAGAGAAAACTGCTTAAAATAACAAGATTAAATTAGGTGGGTAGTTGGTTAGATGAGCTGTGTGTCTTTCCTCATTTGAACAGTCCCTGATTCATACCACCCAGTTGCTCAGGAACTCACTTACTGGTGGGGCAGGATTTAATGCACAGAGGTGTGACAAGAGGGGCTGCCACCAGTTGCAGTGGCATATCCAGGTGAGTTGCAAAACCATGGCAGCTGGAAGCCCTGGTCCACACTGCTAGAGCTGGGTGATAGCTACACACAGAAGGGTCTCCCACAGCCGCTGGCCCTGTCCACCCTGCCAGCAGTGGCATTCCAGCCAGTCCCCAGGCATTTCCTGAGCTGCTGATCTCTGTGCATCTGCTGTCTTCTACTGTGTCCTGGATGGGTGGCACAAAACACTCACCCCAGTCCCTCTCTCCCCCCATCCTGCTGCCCATATCTCTGTGTCATTCATACCTGGTGCTCTGGTTTGACCTCTGTGCTTTGATTGCCTACGTCCTTGCTGAACAGCATCTAAGGGAGGAAGTCACTGAGGCAGACTTTGCCAACAAACTGGGCAACCCCACATCAGCAATATCCACTGGTCTCTGCACCTATCCCAGTGTGCAGAAAAGGGAAGAAGTGGTTGGCTATGAGCAACATGAAACTTCTGGGCTCTGGGGTGTTGCCTGGGAAGCATCCCCTGTCCTCAGAGAAACTTTAACATTTCAACGTATATTTTTGTTCACTTCAATTAAATGAGAAAAAAAAATAATACTGAAAGGTTTTGTGCAACAAAGTATTCCAAACTGTTTTGGTTAGGGATAGCTGAAGCATAAAGTTTATTTTATAACATGACAGTTTACACCCAGTGCAGAAAATGGAATCCAACATATAAAACCCACTTGAAATAAAACACTATGATGCCTTTTAAATTTTTCGTTTTGACATTTTGATGAAAATCAGTGCATTCTCCTAGAATATTTCAAGTGTAGTTAAGGCATTTTCCTCCTAAAATACTGTTGTCTTAAAAACTTTTAGCTGTTTTTATTTGACTTAGAGCTTTGTCTCTTGCTGCAATTCAGCCATTCACCAGAAGGTGGGGCTTAATGCCTTGTAAGCAAGCTAAAATTGGAGGATAATTTTTATAAAGATCTTTGGATTCGAGGGCTTGAAATGTGTTTTCTCTTTCCCCTGTTTTGCAGAGGAAATCCTTCTGGATCAGCATGATAGCTCCCCAGGCCATAAAGCCTGAAACTTGTGAGTCTTAAATGGTCCCAGCCTGTCTGATCACAGCATAATTTAACCGAGCCAAAATATCATCACCTAAGGCACGTCAAAGTCCAGAATCCTTGTTCCAAGAATGAGAATCACTGTGGCCCTGGAGATGCTACCGACTTTCTGGGAAACTAATGAATGGGAGAGAGAGGAGCATTTGCCTCATATTTCTGCCTCAGTTGGAGGAGGCACTGAACACAGTCCCTTGTACCTACAGGCTAGAATTCAGTCAGCTTGATTCCTGCATGGTGGATCATGATAGCTCCCCTCTTGGCAATCTTGGTCTCACACAAGCTTCCAAGAAGGCTCCCTCTGGCACCCAAACCCCTGTTGCCTTGCAGTGGAGAGTGCTTCTGTACCAAGGTGTTAACTTGTCAACTGCAACCATTACGCTGCAGTAGCTGGAACACCTTTGGAAAACATGGACCCAATCCCTGCAATGCCTCAGGGCCAAGTGTCTCCAATATTGAACCCAAACGATTTCTCTGTGAGGCTGTGAGAGAGCAACGGGGGGTGGATGAGGGTGTCTGCTGTCTCTGGGTTTTCCGCTTAGATACAAAATGCTCCTTAAGTTCACGCTGGGTCATGCCAGGTAATGTTTAGGTAGATAACGGGAAGCTGGCTGGCTTTGGCTAGCTGCTTTATGGATGTGCTCAGGGCTAAGACTTCATTACTGAATAGCACTTGACTCAAACCATAGCATGTCCCTCAGCTGAAGTTTGGGAGGGAGGGTAACTTTGGTCCCTGCACAATTCAGGGAGTGTGTGACTCAGAACAGCCCGTGCTCATGGGCCTCTTATACTGGCCAGAAAGATGCAGTTTGTGTTCAGATATATTCAGTGCAAGTTCATTTAGATTCTTTTCCTGGAGGACATGGGTGGGATAAGGCACTGACACTTCCCCTGTGTGTGAACTTTCTACTGAAACTGGGTGACCAGAGCAGCTGTTCTTCTTTGTGGCCATTCACATCACAGCCACAGAAATGTCTGTTTTGTGTCACACCAACGTTTTGCCCAGATCAGTGCCTAGGGAAGAAGATAAGAATAGTGATTGTTCCCTACAATCTGATACCTTGGAACACATGAACACGTTCAACCAGCAGTGATTTCCAGGGGAGAAAGTCATTGAACTAGAGGTGGTACCTCTACATTTGATAACCCTCTTAGAGACTTTGAACGGTTCTACTGGGCAGTTTTCTTACCTCCTGTTTGTTCTATAGCTAATTTCCCACCATCTCAATTTAGAGACATTTTGAAAACTGTTTTGCTTTCATGGGCCCATTAGGAATCACTTCAGAGTTGAATGCAATAGATCCCTTTGGTTAGCCATCTGGGTGCTGGCAACATCAATTAGTGAAAATTCATTACTTTCAGTTTTACACCATCCATTTCACACATCCATTCACTGAAGATAGCAAAACCCAAAAGGAGTGGTCAAAAAATCAACCTTCTGAATCAGAATGAGAGGCTCGGTGTCCTCTCATGAAAAATAATAATAATAATAATAAATAAATAATTTTCTGCATTTTTTATTTCAAAACATCAGTCTTATCTCTATTTCAGTTAGTGTGTGATTTATTAACAGTGAAGGCAAGTCCCACTGCCTATTCGAAACACTCTTCTCTTTTGCCTCCTGAAAAACAATCAATAGACACGTTGCAATATTGGCAGTTGGCAGAAGTTAACCACAACTAAGAGTCATGTTAACACGGCAAACCCACTTGCTCAGGAAGTTCTCGAGACAAATCTGAAATGCAGTGTTCCTGTCTGGCAGCAGAGAATGAATTAAGCATTTTTCTTTGCTCTTAATGTGCACTTAAATGCCAGAATTCTCGTGGGGAAAGTTAGTTTCTGAAAAGAATTTGCATGAAAATTATCTTTGTACCCACTTCCATAGAAAAGAGTTGATTGTCCTTTATTTTCATAACCTCTGTGCCAAGTATCCCAAGTATGAGGAAATACTGAGCTGTGCACCCTCCTTGCAGCAGCAGTTTCCCTTCAGGCAGCCTCTTCTCCTGCCAGTTGCCATTGCTGTATGGTTTGGATGGGGCACTGCTGCCCAGTGCAGCCCTGACTCAGAGGTGCAGCAGCCATAGAACTTGTTAAATCTGGTGCTGCCAAAGCCCAGTGGAAGTTGAGGTCTTGTTCTTCTGGCTGTTATACAGCAGGAGAAAAAAGGTGAACCCTGCCAAGAAGTGGCTACAGGCAGAAAAAGGAAAGACATACAACAGCCAGGCACCAGCAACTGCTGAGAAATAACCATGTTGTGGTGATGGTTTTTCAAAGGTGGGTGCCTGTGGAGATAATCTACATTAGTTGAAGTATAAATGTGAAGAGAATTATGTGAAGAGAATTAGTTACAGCTCATCTCCATCCATCTGCATGGACATTCTCATTCAAACTGAAGATAACTCAACTGATGTTATTAAGCAAGTTTTGACTTTTCAGGCCATGGTATAACTCCATTTTCCAAGCTGAAGCTAGAGGCAAGAAGGATTGAAGGAAGAGTCGTCATTCTGCTTAGACAGGGTCAGAAGTGAGGGCCGAGTACCTTGTTAAAAAGATGAGGCTTGAGCAGAGACCAGCATTTCTCAGCAATTTACCACGTGCATGAGTTCTACACTGGAGCAAGCAAGGCAATGTCAAAGGCTGAAGGATGATAGAGGCTGAGAAGGGAAGGTCTAAAAGGTGAAAAGAGAAGCCTTCAATAAGGTGGAACCAGTGGGTGCTAGGAAGCAAGTGGGCAAAAAATAGAGTCAAAATGATTTAGAGTAATGGTCTGAAGGGAGTGGGTGCAAGAGCAGACAAAACTGGAAAGGAGGAGGGCTGTGGAATGATGCAAGAAAAAATTACAGAATTTAGAGACACTGCAGAAGATGGAGAAAACTGAGACATAGAAACAGTCATATCCAGAGGAGTGAGAGATGATATCCTGGAGAAGGACAGAGGAGACTTAGAGGAAGCTGGTATTGGCTTGTCAGACAGAAAGTGGTGAGTAAGAGCAGAGAGTGTTGGAATTAGTAATAATGAGAAGAAAAGCCCAGAAGCTTCCCTCCACTTCCTCTCCTTGGAACAGAGGGATGGACCTAGGTGCTAAGAAAGTTTGAGAGAGAAAAGGAAGAAGTAAGAGGATGTAAGGTGAGATGCTATCTGAGGATGGGGTGTGAAAAGTAAAAAGGAAGGAAATAGGACTAGGAAAAGGAAAACTGAGGCAGGACAAAGAAACGGTTATGGAGAGGACAGGGATGTGAGTGTAGTTGAAGAACACCTTTGGAGAATGCTACTTGGACTCCAGGCTGCTTGCAATTCCTAACAGAAAGGGAGAGAAATGCAGGTCCCTGAGACTCAGAGATGCTTCCTGCAGCTGCAGAGTACTCAGACCATCACTAGCTCTTCCTCTGCTAAGCTGAGCTCCATCCCTCTTTCCCAGGCCAGGGGTAAAACTACCTTGTCCCTGAGGCAGAGGAAGAAGGATATCCTTCATGCCAAGCTGAAGGATAGAACACCCTTAATGACAAAATTACCACAAAAGAGCTTTGCCAGGGTTGCCCTGTGCTGTGTTTCCAAATTGGTGTTTCAGGCATGCAGAGCCATCATGCGTTGGAAAAATCTTTCTTCTGAGGCAGCAGCAGCAGAGCTGTGCCCCTCCCAGCATGGTGGTCTCATGTTCAGTGTAGGATTCTCCTTGTTCCTAGGTTGTGGCAGAGCTGGAGCATGGTGGCAGTGTCCTCCAGGCCCATCTAGGAGCTCCAGCTGTGTCTGGTGGGGGCACACTGCCCTGCAAACTGCCCCCAATGAGATCAGCTGGGCAACGCAATCATGTGTCACTTTGGGGCCATCCGGTTGAGCCTGTGGGTCTGATGGGGATGGTAACTGCTTGTTCTGGGAAAACTTTGGATGACGAGTCCCAAGAGCCAAATACTAGCAGCATCTGCTGCTGAGCACGAAGGCAGAAATCCCCAGCTCTTTTAGGGTGGCAGGCAGGGTGTGGGGTGGGGATCTGGCCTTCCTCATGGCCCTGGTGACAGTCACACCATTCATGAAGAAATCAGGCACAACCCTTCAATGTTTTCAGGGACAGCTTGTGCAATAGCAGTATTGTTTCCAGTCCCTGGGCTGACATGAAGATTTAGGCAATGGGGCTGCTTGGCGGGAGGGCTCTTGCTGAAGAGGAAGGAGAAGCGCAAGCATCTCAGTGCCACAGGAGACTTGCCTGAAGCATGTTAAGGAATGCAGGGGGCTCCAGCTAATTCCTGTATGCAAAATGAGTGGGAGGGAGGAGACTGGGGCCAGGACCTCCCTTTAAAGCTGGCATTAAGTAGCCCGTGCTCTCTGTGGGTCAGTGTTTAATGGGTCTGAATGATAGTTTGTCTTCATGTTTGTCAGGTCGCATGTTGTTGAACATATATATAACATCAATTTTTCTTGTGGGGACAATAATATTTTTGGGAAGATCTCTTGACCTCAAAAAGTTCATTTGTTCTTCTTGTCCGTCTACTTAACCAGAAGTCATGTCTGGTCAACACTTTTTCAATTATCTGTTTAAGATCTGCAACCACAAATAACTCCAAATATTTTAAGTGTTCATGAGTTACCCTAAAGGTTAAAAATCTTTTATCTTTCTTCCAAATGTTGGCAAATACAGCCACAGTTAATTCTAGGTATTAAATACCACAGGTTCAAAGTCTCCTAACTCTGTAGATCACTGTCTGCACTTTACCATGTTTTCAGGGTGCTTTTACTGAGGGATAACATGACCTCAGTAATGTGACTGGCAGCAAATTCATGGGGTCATGCTGTTTAGCAACTGGAAGGATTAGTCTTGACTAGTGAGATGCCTCTCTGCCTTGTAGCTGACAAAATCAAACACTAGTCTGAAATTCATTGCACTGGGTGCCTGCCAGAAAATGCAGTGCAATGTAGTTTATTTGAATTCCAAGTGTTCCAAGCGGAGCTGAAGCTGGAGTAAACAATATCCCTAAAAAAACACTGTGAGAGCAGAGCAGTTGCAGTCATTAAGGAAAAAGCAACCCCAAGCCATTGATCAATCTTAGATTTTTCTTGCCAAATAGAGACATGACAATAGCCTGCTTTTTTAGTAGAAGGACCTCAGAGAGGGAGTACACTCTACTGCTGTAAAAAAATTAGAGGTGCCTTCTCACTCCCGAGTTTCCAGGAACGTGAGTTCCTTAGAGGTGCCTATCAGGAATGGGCTGTCTCTTGCTCCCTGGTGGAGGAGCAGGGGGAGCATTAGGGAAAACGAGCTTGGACAAATCTCTAAATCAGTGAAATTTTATGTGGGTCTGGCAGACATTTATTAGCTTTGGGATGTGAATCCTCCAAAGTGCTTATCATCACGAAGCATGCCTGATTCTCTCACAATCCCTATGAGTACTGAACCTGGTGAGAGCCCTTTTCTTGCAGAACTAGAGCTCCCTGTCTCCATCCCCATCCCGGTCAGTCTCCCTTAGCCAGCAGCACAGGAGTTCCCACTCAATCACTACAATGAGTTGCTGGTTGTGGTGTCACCAGACAAAGGCAACCAGCAAGTAAGGGCAGCCCCTCCTGTGTCCTCAACACTCCTAGTGTCTGGGGTGCTGTCATTCCTGCTGAAGGAGTTAAGGGCAAGAGGGTGAAAATGGGGATCTAGGAATCCTAAACTCTCCATCACACAGCCAGGCTGTGCTGCAGGGTCTGTCCATTCAACTCAGGTGTGCTCTACCCCTTGGAGCTGTGAGGAAAATCCATTTATTGTGGCCAAGTGGCAGAGGTCAGGGTTTTGTGCAGACCCTCAACTTCTGTTTCCACTCAAGGCTTTTTCCAGTGCCATGTCTTGATGTTATCACCAGCTGCAATGTGGACACAGCAGAGCCACGCAGGAACTGCAGCTTTGAAACTACATGTGCCTTTCCCGTTCAGTGATCTTCCATTGTGTGGGGCTCAGTGCAGAGGAATGGGGCATTTTTTCCTCTTCTAGTAGCAGCCACAGTCGTGTTTAATTTGGAAGAATCCATGGTAAGAATGGCCAAGCTGACACACCTTTTGTTAGACTACTGTTTGCCAAGACAAAGTTTTCAGGACTCAACACTTCTTTGTGCTGACCATGTACTTTAGCAGTTGAAATGGTCTTGAACCTGGTCAGCCGAGGTTGCTTTTCTCAAGGTGCCCATCATCAAAGTTCATGTCAATTAGTCTTTCTCCTGACAGTTCCCAGGGTGTGAACACTCACATCCAGGCATCACACTGGCAGAAGTCCCATACCTCTGGGGACTGTGTGCTTCAGGCAGTCAACAGCACCGAGATTTGACAAGCCTCAGATCTTGCTTAACTTACCTGCCTTAATTTTCATTGAATTGACAGTCCCAGAGCTGGGCTCAGGTTTTGTGACACCATACCAGAGCACAGGGATCTTGTTCTTGAGGCTTCAAATGTAAATTTTGCAAAGGCCTTCATAGATAGATGGGCCAATGTTAATGGCATGGCCTTCAATGAGGCCAAGTGCCAGGTCCTACACTTGGGCCACAACAACCCCATGCATCGCTACAGGCTTGGTGAAGTGTGGCTGGAGAGCTGCCTGGCAGAAAAGGACCTGGGGGTGCTGGTCGACAGGAGGCTGAACATGAGCCAGCAGTGTGCCCAGGTGGCCAAGAAGGCCAATGGCATCCTGGCTTGCATAAANGACTGTGTTTAAGAGTAGATTAGATGTGGTGTTGAGGGATCTAGTGTAGGGGAGAACTTGTAGAGTAGGGCTGATGGTTGGACTTGATGATCCCAGGGGTCTCTTCCAGCCTAAATGATTCTATGATTCTATGATAAGCAGCACTCGCATTCTGCTATTTTATTGCTAAGTAGTTGCAGTGTTGAAGGGTGTCTGGTGAAGCAGCAAAGGCTACAACTCTATGTGGCTGAATTACATCAACTTAGTCTCACCAGGAGATGAGGAATGGGGAATCAAGGTGGAGAAAAGCAGATTTAGATTGGATATTAGGAAGAGATTCTTTACTATGAGTGTACTGGACCACTGGAACAGGTTGTCCAGGGAGGTGGTTGAAGTTCCTTCCCTGGAGATATTCAAGGTGAGACTCAACGAGGCCCTGGGCAACCTGGTCTAGTTGGGGTTGTCCCTGCTGACTGTGGGGAGGTCAGACTACATGACCCTAGATGTCCCTTCCGGCCTGGACCATTCTATGATTCTGTGATTCTATGAATCACACCACTGTATTCTTACACTCACTGTTCTGGCAAAATCACATCGTAGAGTGATGCAGTGCCACCTCCATATCCATAAACAATCACAGGAAAACATTAATTTGTTCTAGAAGCTGAAGCTTTTTAATGGAGAGGAGCAACAATCTCTTACTGCCGCCCACTGCCATCATGTCAGGTAATTAATGTCTATATAGGCAGAGTACTGGAAAGAAAAATTGGAGAATCAGTATTTGGAGGCAGATGCTACCATCATAGCAGTAACAGACACTCCTGCTGAGGAAGACTGATAAAAAAGTTAAAAAAAAGAAAGAATCTGAGGATAAGCAGACTAATATAACTAACCCCTGGAGGTGGCAGTCTTGGGTGCTGTACCTTCCCAAGGCTGCAACCTCACAAACCCCCACCTCCCAGTGTGCTCTCACTGTAAAACCATCAGTCTGAATGAAGCTATGGTGTTTCCCAACTGCTCTGCTCGTGCTGCTCTGCTTCATGCGGCTGCCTCAGCCTTCACTGAACCCCTCCTGGCTAAGCTGCCTCACCAGTTGTCTCAACAGCCATTCTCATGGGGTTTGGTCCCTGGACCAAGGCTTGCACTGCATATGGAAGCAGAACTTGGTGTCTCCTCAGAGGAGGAAGTTACAGCTCACGTTGTGGCATTTGGTGCCACAGGGCTGGAAACCAAACCGTCTTGCTTTGGCTTTGTGGGAAGGAGGAACGGCTAAATCGAAGCCCTACAGAGGTAGTGCCGGGCATTTTGCACCTCAAAGTCACAGAACAATACAATTACTTAATTTGGAAAAGACTCTTAAGATCATTGATCACCGACATTTTTGTGAGGGGGATGACATGGAAAAGATACAGTTTCAGACATAAACAACTCAAGAAGCAAGGAATGCCAGCTCTACAGCTGCCTGAAAATCCTTACTTGCTCCTTGTTTATGTGCAGGCATTCTTTAATGACATAATCTCTTCTTTAGTTTTTGCTTAAATGAGTCTACCAGATGGGCACACAAGAATTCAGACTGCATTGACATTCACCTGGTAATTTAATTTAACTTGAACGACTTTCCAGTTTCTTCTGACAGTTTTCTTTTAACCTGTATCTTGAAGGTGAATTGGGTAAATATCCCAAAAGGCTTCATGAACGTGAGTTTGAACCATTTTGGTATTAAAACAATGGAAATCTTCCCTTTGACTTCAGTGGGAGGATTATCAAAACATATGAACGGAAGCAATTAACAAATACAGGAAAGAAACTGTTTTGAGACGAGTGATCACCAGAAGAGGCAAAACTCAGCAAATTAATTATTGATCACTATTGATTTGCCCATAACAAGTATGTATTTTACCTCGTCTTGTTTTTTAAAAAAATGAACAATTATTTTTTGTGATGCAGCTATTTGTACTTCTACCAATCTGTGCATGTGCTCACGGTGAAACAGAACAACCTGCAAGGAAGAGGGGTTGTTACCAGGAGCTTGTAGGAGTTTTACATGGCTCTTGTTCAGTCTTTTCTCTCTGTTAGTGGCCTCCAACAGAATTGTAGACTTCAACTCCAAAGCATTACATGATTAACAGCCTTAAAACTGTTTCTGTTTATCTTAAAGTAAAATGGATGCTAGGCTTATGCATATAAATAATCCTTGCACTTTGTGTAGGTTTAACATTAAACAGATGCAAAATGTTTAAAGGACAAGGGTCTCAAATAATTTAAACAGAGTTGTTCTGAGTGATGATAGCCATTGGTGTAAGTGATCAGACACTCCCTTAGCAATGTTTAATGCAGCATTCCTGCTTTCCTGTGCATAAATAAAGTAAATATCATTTGAATTTAATGTTGAAAGGCTGCTATGTTTTCACTTGGATCCAAAGCTGTGATTGCAGCTTGTGTGGAAGCTCACTCTCTTAGACATTTGTCATAGCAGATGTGGTTTCAGCTGGTGGGTGCTGAGCCATGCCTGTATGGCTGACACATCCATACCTGTACTGATGCTGGGGCTGAATATTACCTGCTTATATCCAAGTGAGCTCCAGCCAGTGCTCCAGACTACAGAGGAGAGAAATTCTCTGTACAGAACCCTTGAGGTTGCCTATAAATATCTGGGCAATTTGGCTTACTAAAAGTCTTGGTTTACACACCTCTGTCTGTCTCATATAGTTATAAACCTGCCTCTAAAAACCATGGGATTGCCATTTCCAGCTCCAGGCCACAGCTATATTTCCTTTGCATTAATGGCAAACATTCTAGAAGTCAAGAGTGAATAAGTTAATTAGCCAAATGCAAAAAGGTGTTTCATTAGCAGGTATAATTAGCAGGGATGAGGCAAGGAGCTCTGCTAGACTGTGCCAGCTGAGGACCTGCTCCAGTAAGCTTTTTAGAAATCCAGAGAGCAAGCTGCTGGTCTGCTGCATCTCCTCTGCTCAGGGATTCTCCCACATACAGTGATTATTTGTTTGGCCTCATGTGGCTTGAAAGCAGAGCATTAGCATAAGCAAGACAGAAAGTATCAACAATCTTAAATATCCCTTGTCTTTGTTTGGGCTAACATATAATTCTAGATGTTACACTTATGTCAGCTGGCCTAAATACAGAAAACACTTGTCCTGAAAAAAACCAAATTGCACATTACCATGGAAACAGGTCCATACTCACTGAAACATGGCATCTTGGTTGATTCTTGAGTTATTCATGTTCTCAATGGAATTCTGCCTTTTAAAAACCTCTAAGGCATGTGCAGGTGGGCAGGGTGAGTAGCTTCATCCAAGCAGATGGCTGCACTCCTGCACACTCAACCCTCTATCTTCCTTGGCTGCACTTGCACCTGGTGAGATGTGAAGAAACAGCTCAGGGAAACATAAAACCTTTCCGAATTGTGAACTCTGCAAAGATTCACCCTCTCAGGTACATCTATATACCATTTTTCCTACAATTGCAGTGTTTTGCCCTCTCCAGAGCTATTATTTAAGAAGCAGTGAGTGGGCTTTAGCTTGCTGAGTGGTGTCAGCTCCCGTGGAGGGTCTCCTGCGTTGTCCCTGCCACCCATGACCAGGCTAGGGGAGATGAGGGGCATGTGGGAACTGGAGGGGCATGCTGAGGCTGTGCTTCCTGCCTCGCTAGGTACCCTTTGCTCCTGAGAGCAAGCTTAAATATCCCTGTAGTACCCAGGGAGTCCTGGCACAGCTACATTGTCCAGTATCTACGTCCACTGCAATTCCCAAACGGCACCATGTTCAACAATACTTTCCTCACACAGAAATGCTCTTGCTACAGATTCTAGGCAGGATTTGGATTTCTGTGGCACTGAGATCCCAGACTGTAATAGATCTTTACCTAATTCTCTTTGCTAAAATTTTGACCCAAATATTCAGATCTCTCAGTTTGGGTATTGGGTTTTTTTTTCCTTCTAGCTGTCATGCCTTGGTGGTGGAGTTTACCTTCTCTCAGGAATAGCTTCTTCCCTGTGTGAGAATTGGATATGCAGTTAACTAGTCATGTGTCCAACTCATTCCTTGACTCACAATCCAGAAAAAGCCTTTAAAAGTTGCACTCAGTGTGCAGGTGGCATTTAATGTACAAGGCTGGCTATGCACGATACCCCACTGCATGACCACAGCTATTGCACTGCAGGCCCTGTCCTTGAGGAGCCCCTTCAGGAAGGGAAGAATCTGAGCCTGAGCAGTGATGCTCAAGCAACAGGGGCAGCTTTCAGAGCAATGAGGGGAACAGGGAAAAGTTTAGAAGAGCAGAAAATTATCAACTTTGCTCCTTTCAGTGCAGAGCCAACAGGCTGCAACAGGCAGCAACATATTGAATATGTGGTATTACAGATATGCCCTACCTTGAGCTGACTGAAAAACCCTGTCATCTACAGACTCCTTATTTTTAATACACTGCTTTGTTTTTAAAAGCCTCTCCCAGGCTGTAGCAGTCAGATTCTGAGCAGAAATATTGCAGGAGTGGTGAAAGACAGTCTTCTGGAGACCCCTACATCTAGGGGCTGGTTCTGGCTGCCTTTGCTTGTCATAGCATACCTATGTTGTCACATAATTTGGCTCCTTGCTTCAGTTCTGGGCTATGGTCCCCACCTTGCGCACAGCTGCTTGAATCTCAGCCTGCTCCCAGACTCCAGACTGGGGTGCAGTGATCACATTGCTCTGAAGCAAAACATAAGTGCAGTTCTGCAGGGGGCTGCCCCATAATCAGCGGGGCACCACATTTGGCTCCCTGTGCCCCAAATTGCCCTCCAACACCATCTCCACCATAACATCATCAGGTTAGGCAGCCCACAGCATTTTGCTGTAAAAATACCGTTCAATTCACCAGTTAATACTGTCTTCTCCTCATTTTGGATGCTGCAAAGTGAATAAAAAGTAACACACAGGGTCCAAAGGTGATGACATGCCTGCTGTTAATAGCAGAGACACCACCAGTATGCTCCTGTGGGCAGGGGGGCTGAGAAGCTCAGGTGGGAGGGCTAGAGCAGTGAGCAGAGCTGGAGTCCCTGGAGGAGGTGCATTCAGCAGCAGAGGTGCAGCCTGAGATTCCAGAGGTGGCTCTGTGCCAATCCCCCACACGCTTGGCCATGGGGCTGTGCAGCATCATGCCAGGATGAGGGGGCAGAATGCAGGTGAGGAGCTGGCCCCTGACAGATTCCTGTGAGAAGCTTGCCCATGTTATTTGCCTTTCTTTGAATTGTGCTTTTGCTTCAAAAATGTGGTGTCCAGTTTTCCAAGTGCCTGAAGAAACTCTTATATCTTACCTCTCCTTCCATAGGAGCAAGAACTGTAATGCCCCATCTGCCCCCTCCCTCGCCCCCCTTTTTATTTATTTATTTTTTGGGGGGGTCTTAGTATTTGAAGCAGAGCACCCATTATTAATTCTCGTGAAAATATGGGTCTCCTTCAGTGATGCAGCAAAAAGTAGATGGGGTCATGGTGGGAACCAGAGAAGTGTGACTGAGAAGTCCAAGACTGGACTGAAGCAAAAACCCCAGTGTAGATACCCCCCAGGGGTAGATGTACAGTAAGAGTGGTAGATGTACAGGTAGATGTGACGTGGATGTACAGAAAGAGTGAATGATAATGTGAAGAAGCAAGGACACTATGTAGAAGTCCTGTAGAGTCTTGTCTGCCTGAATGCCCACCCTGGCTGGGGGAGCGCAGTGCCACAGAGGATGAGACTTGGAACAGGTATGGGGCAGCTGAAATTCCCCTGGGTGCAGAAGGACAGGCTCAGGGCTCGTCATCCCCCCGAGGAGAAGCTTTCTGAAGGAGCCAGGTGAGCGCAGGCAAAGGCAGGGGATGCTGCGGGGACGGACAGCCTGGGCGGGGGGGTGTGTGTGTGCCGAGACACGGGCAGGGCCGGGCCCCGGAGCCGGGGAGGGCNAGGTAGGCAGCCTCCCCGGGGACAGGCGACCGAAACGGGCCGCCTCCTCAGCCCCGGCGGCAGAAGCACCTGCCGCTGCCCCCCGTGTTTCTGCCGGTCTCTCAGACGGTGCCGGTGCCGGCGCTGCAGCGATGCCCTTCTGCAGGCTGGGGAGGAAGACCCGGGCGGGGAGGGGGTTTTGCAAAGCCAGGGCAAGCCCCGGCACCGAGGGTCTGGGGGATCGCCGCAGCTCTCGGAGAGCGGGACCCTCCGCGTGTCAGCGCGCTGGGCTCGGCTGCGCTTGGGGCAGCTCGGGGCTGCAGCCCAAAAGGGCGCTCCCGGCCCGACGTGAACCGAGGACAACGGAGGGCTGCTTCCCTCTTGCCTCTAGCCCGTGGCTGCCGTATTCCCGCTGGCATCGGGGTGCTGTCCCCTTTGTCCCGTCGAGCCCCGCTCACTCAGTTAACGGCGCTGACAGCCCCCCCTCCCCACGCTGAACATCTTTTCTGAAAGTCGGGCGAGGTCCCTCTTCATTCCCGCCGCCTGCGGGTCGGACCCTGGGCTCACCCGGGCGAGGCTGAGGCTGCTGCCAGGATTCCCCCGGGGAAGCGGGGTTACGTTGATTGCAACCCCCGGGGCACTGTCCGCCCCACGGGCGTCCCGGATCTGCCTCAGCTGGTGCTTGCATGGTCTTTGCACCAGAGCACGGTAGAGACAGGGTATAGAGAGCCGGACGTATGGAGGCATTTCAGCACCAGATTTTAACTGCTGGGGTTACAGTGGCCAGGGCAGTAGGAGGACACCTGCTCTGGATGCAGTGATGTTTCATCGTTAGCCCAATGCTGTAGCTGCTCCTACAGAGGAGCCAGTCAAGGATGGTAACATCTCATGCCGGGGCAGCTCAGGGCTGCGCAGTACCTAATGTCACCCACTGCTCCTGATACGTTTTAGTGTGTAGCTTAACAAACTGGAAAGATCTACTTAACCTGGAACAAGGATATTATCTTCAAGCCTGGTTTGAAGACCCTGTGCAGCCCTCTCTTTGTGGGCTGCTGGAGGTGCGTGGCTCACAAGGGTGCACAGTTGCAGAGTGCGTTTGCAGGAGGCTGAGCGAGCACAGCTTTGGTGGCTGATGCCCATATATCCACTGCTGTCTCTCTCGGTGATGTGCTCTGCCCATCCAGGCTAAGCCTGGGATCACTCTCCTGGCAGTGGGTTTGCAGAAGCTCTGCTTTGTGGTGGTGGGGAATGGAGGGGGAACCAGGTCTGCTGCCCCTGGGGCTGCCTGCTGGCAAGCTGGAGAAGGAGGGAAGGGAGCAGGGGAGTTAGTGTACTGATAGCGTGGGTGACATCCGTGGGAAATGTCATAGCCTGTGAAGAAAAATGTTAGCTCTTGAGGGCAGGCAGGGTTTTGCTTCTCTGACTGTGTAACGTTGAAAGTGATTCTAGGGGAGTCTGAAACTTTATGGATGTTACGTCCAAAATTTTCAGTACGGTCTTTCTTCGCTTGCAGTCCCACACCAATGTGATGTAAAACCAAGCCAATTTCTGAACAAACCCAAATGTCTTGGCATAGCATTGCACAGAGTGCTGTGTGCTTCCCAGCTACAGACCTCTGGAGCACACCAAAACTTACTGCAGTGGGAACATTGTGCTGTTTACCCCAAGAGGGGCTGTACAGGACTTGAAGCGTGAGCTGCATGTGTGTTCTTTATTCTGGTGGTGTGCTGGCCACATGGAGGGGCATAATTTTCCTTCTGCAGTCTAAAGAGTGGTTTTTAAGCCACTAAACCCAGGCTGTGCCCTGAAGAAGCGCTATCTCATGCAGGAAGGCAAGTGGATGCTGGAGGCTTTTCTCAGGGGTTAAAAGCTGTTACTGAGTGCCTGCACTGTCCTTGGCCTGGCTTCTATATATGTTTGAAATGTTCCCTTCCCATTCTCCTTTCCTTGCCTTTCCAGCACATACTTTGTCTAGGTGACCTGTCCCAAACTCACTCTGCAGTTTGGAACCTTTGCCTGAGTGCTGTGTCTGGGAGACAGGGAGGCTGCCTTGGCTCAGCAGAGGAGCTCTAACAAATGAAATGAAAGAGCCCTTCATTTTTTGTCCATGCAAAGAAAGAAAAGATTTTTCCCCAATGAGGGTTTGGCATTGGGCTGGTGCTCTCATTGACTTTGCTCCTGTTTATCAAAATGGAAAGTCAGCATGGAGCCTGTGCCCGGAATTGCTATGAATAGTTTCTCGGGCCAAGGAAGTGTAAGAGAAGGGTGTTGCAGCCAGTTTAGGGACAGATCCCATTTGTGGTTTGCCAAGAGAGATTTTTGTTGCTTGCAGCCAGATTCTGCATGTGGAAGGATGTGGAGCACATACTGACAGTGAGTGGAAAGCAGCCCTCCTGCAGAAACCCTCCTCGGCTGCTGTTACACAAACAATATTCAAGCACCACCTGTGGCCAGTGAAAGAAATTTGGGAGGAACATTAGGAAGAGGATGAGCTCAGAGCACGAGCCTTGCTGACAGCAGCACTAACTCTCATTTTCCCTTCTTGTCTAGACTCTGTGACATAAACAGAGAAAACAGAAGGGTCTCCAAGGGAATTTTCCACTTCATTTAGCTCTAAGGAATATATCTTCTCAGTTATTTAGGACAATGCAGTAATGGTCTTAACCGTATAGCTCTGTACCAGCCTCTGGGTGTGTCAGAGGTATGGAAGACCTTCTGCTGTCCAACTCTTGAGACAGCACATGGACTGAGGCTGGCTGGACATGTGGTTAAGAACATGCTTTCAAAAGCTGAGCTTTACTGAAAGAAAATAGAGGGGGGCTGAATAGGTCATGGAGCGAAATAAAGGCATGGTATGTTTTCTCTCTGCCTGCAGAGGGAATGGGATCTTGTCTGTATGTTCCAGTGTATTGAGTGAGTATTCATATGCCCCAGAAATACATCTCTCTCCTCAGACACATTCAGTGCTCAAGTGACATGGACATTCCTCATGCAGGACACTGAAATGGTAAATGTAGCTTCTGAGTCTCAAGATAACTGAGGGTGGGCTTCATGTCTGCTACAAGTTGTCTGTAGCCTTCCGTGGGTGGTACATTATCTTTAGATCAATGAAGCAAAGCAATATTTTCACCAGGCTCAATTACAGGACCCATGGTTTCTCCAGCTGGCAGCTGTGTCATTCTGCCACCCAGCTCTCTCCATCACTGTGGAAGTGCTCAGGTGTGTGGCTAAGGTGGGATCGGGATGTGCTGCCATCAGGCATTGGGTCTTTTAAATTTACACTGCCAAGGACTGGAACCTTTTCCTGACCAAAGACCTCTGAGTGAGCCTGTGTTTGGTAGCCTGAGTGTGATCCCATATATTCAATAACCTGCAGCCAAACCAGGACTTTTTTAATTTTTTTCCCCTGTCTTCTAGTATTGAGATGCCAGGATCCACTTATGTTGTTTAACTTGAGTTACCTGTCTTCATAAATTAGTATTCCTGAACTATGCACCCATTCATAACTTGGTGCATGTGTGTATCAAGGGAACATTTAGCACTTGTTGTGTGTGTGATTTCTGCCGAGAGGGGAGGAGGATGGAGCGGGGATGTTTAGCTCTGCCTCCCATAGACCGCTAATGCACTCAGCAGCTGAAGTGGTCACTTCTCCAGGGGGAATGGGGTAGACATTGATGTGCCTTCCTCCCAGGGAGCCCCGTGCTGCTCTTTTTGCCCTGAAGCTGCAGAACTGTGCTCTTGAGCAGCCTTGAGAGGGCACTCCCAGCCCTACATCCTTGATCCCTGAGGCAGGTACCAGCACTCCCTCTTCTGCTTTTCTCCCCCCAAAATCACCACTTGTCTTCTCTGTTTTACAGCCCCCTAAACCAGCAACAGATTCACTGGTGTCTTGCAATACAGCATTGCTTTTATTACTCTGAGTGAAATGTTATTAGCTTGGAACTATGAGTGGTTTTGTTATTCCCCAAGATGAGCAATCACTTTACCTTGGCAGCCTGTGCCCCTGCTCAGCACAGGAGAGAGGAATGAACCACATGGGTGTCAGGCAGTAAAATCCAGAGAGGAGCAGCAGATCTGGAAGCTGGGGAGATACTTTCTCTCTTGCTCATGAGGAGCCCGAGTGTTTTGCTTCCATGTGGGCTGGGAACACGTATTTTCACTATGTTCGCACTGACGTTGTAGCTTCTAAGGAGAGGTAAAGCTTACGTTTTCAGGGCAATAAAGGAGTGACGGGTCTTTTGAAGAAATGGGAGATTGTTTGGCAGATCCTTTGCTGTGCATGACCCAGTATAAAGCCTTTGAACTCAGATTTACATTTTCTTATATGTGTTTGCTATACTGCCGCTTATTCTGCTGCGCTGTTGGCTGCAAAACCTCCAGTCTGTGTTGAATGTTCGCAAACTGCAGTGCCAAAATAAGCACTGCCAAGATCAAGACAGTGGCTTAAGCACAAGATTTAAAAAACAAGAACTGCTGAGATATTTTGCTTTGCTGTCTGTTCTCTGAGTCTCTGGGACACACGTTTCTAAGCTTTCCTCCACACCCTGTATGTCTGGGGATTTGGAGGGACAGCATGGTTTAGGCTGCATCTCCGCTGCCTGCCTCTTACCAAAGGAGCACTTAGACCAGGGAGGGAATTTTGCACTGTCTAGTTAGGTGGACTCTTGATGCTCTCATCCCAGCTCTAGTGTTTATTCTTACTTGCAGGCACCAGCTGCCTTTGCCTTCAGCTCCTCCTTAGTTGGCTTCATTTCCTTTGGGGACATGCAAGCACCTGGAAAGTGTCAGGTTTCCCTGATTCCTCTTTAAGCTTTAGACAAGCTTGTAATGAGAAGGAGCTTTTTCTGTGGAGGACCACATGGTTGAGTGCTTAACTACTACACTGGCAGCAGAGTTAACAGGAGCAACATCAAACAGTGTTTACGCAGTTGCTCCTTCAGTGCATAGTCTTGCCTTGCCTTGCCTGGGGAGATGGGAGGTTGTGCTGACAGCTCCTGTGCCTCTTGTCCCCAGCAAGACCCACGCAGGCTGCTGAGCTTCCTCTGCCTCCTTTGTTCTGGAGGCGATCCTGGTACCCACCTCTCTCTAGACCTCTTGTCCCACATCCTGCCTTCCTAAGGCACGCGGTTTCTGGGTTTCTGACACATGCTGCTCTGCAGACACTGATTCCTCCTCCCTGGTTCCCCAGGACTGCCCTCTGGGATGTAATGTGAGGTCTTCTCTCTTCCTCTGCCCCTAAGAGTTTCTGCAAATGTATATTCAAGCTTCATCATGTTTTGTGCCATTCATAACATTTTCAGGATGGTTAAAATCTGTGTAGGTTATATTGTACTTTTCACGAGCAGCAGTCACCGTACCACACCCTCATGGAGCTCATAGCCTCTGACCTGCTGCTAGCTCTTCCTAAATGACATCTGCACCATGGTGCCAGGTCATTCTCTGGCTGTGTCACACCCCTGTGCTGTGGTAAGGGCTGGACGTGCTTCAGTGCTACTGAAATGGGTCTGTGTGTGTGGCTTCATTTCAGTGTAGGTGCTTGCATTTGTCAGGGTTGGTCGACATTGAAAGCACGTAGCCCCAAGAAGCAGAGAAGAAAGACCCAAGTAATGCAGAAATTGTGTGCTCTAAACAGAGAGCTTTTCCTAAACAAAGAGAAATTGTTAGTTAAATCAGATGAAATACTGAAATCCTAGTGTAAGGAAGTCAGTCCAAGCCTCTTGCCCTGGAAGAAAACCTAAAAAGTACATCCAAATTTAGCTTTGTATGTATTAAAAAGTGGTCTGGAGAAGTGTGCATTTTAAATCACCCCTCTTCAGTGAGTACTTGATCATCAAATCAGCTCTTCATTAAACAGAGCAGATTACCCTTTGAGGACTGTGGAGTGTGTTCATATTTCCTTGTTCCAGTGCAGCTATTTTGCCGTTACTCAGTCATCAAGTCCTCTTGGGCATCTTGCAACGGTCCCGCTTCCAGCAAATCTTTCCGACTGCTGTATTCTTCTGGCGTTAAACTGATTATTTTTCCACTGGACAAGTCAGTCGTTCTTATTATATACATCTGCTGTAAAATAAGAGGCAGCCCTTCAAATGATTATTTGTCGTCATGTTTACTGGATAGTTGGCTGCAATATTTTGGCTGAAACTCTTTTTTTGGGAAAAAGGGCAGAATTGCTGGAACCGGAATATTAGTTTTTCCTTTTCTCCAAAAAGGAGACAAAATAAGAGAAACTGAATAGTTAGCATAATTTGTTGTGCTATTCTGTAATGAAGTGCTCTCTCCCTGCTGTCACAGTGTCATCCTTGGAAGGGAGTACACTGTGGGAAGGGATTTAGTTAGTAACAGGAAACAACAGCAGAGTTTACCTTAGAACTCCCACAACAGAAAGCAGCAGATGTGACTGACAAACCATGCTGCTGTGGCTGGTGGCTCATGATGCCCAGTGTCCAGCCTGAGCACTGCCACCTGCCTGGCCAGCTCTTGCAGAGCCCTGAGATGTTCCCGCTGCTGAAGGAGTGGAACATGGGAGCAGCAGCCCATCTCCATCCCTGCAGCCTGAGAAGTAGCCAGGTGTCGTGTTTTCAGCCTTGGGAAGCCAGTGTTTAGTTTTACCTGTGCTGCTGAGGTCCTTGGGCCAGCTCTGAGAGCACTGCAGCCCTCAGGCTGTGACCAGATAGGTGGAGGGCTGGATATAGATGCTGTTATTCCTGCTGAGCAGTGTCTTCATGTGGCAGCCACGCTGAAATACCCAGCGGCATTGGAATCTGGCCCCACATGAGCAGTTGAGCTGCACTTTCACATAGTTTGAATGTCTTTCCCTTTCATCACCTCTTGAAGCTGTGCCGTTTGGTGACATCATTGTATGGTCTTCAGTGTCAGATGCTTTGCAGATGGCCCTGGAGCTCATGCAGGGGGAGGCTGTAGCAGCGTGAGGGTGATGGTGGTCCGAGGACTTGGCAGAAGGACTTGCTGCATTTTGCAGGAATGGCTGCTCTGGAGTATGTGTTTGCACAGCCTTACTGTCCTTGTCAGCCCAGCTTTGCTTCAGCTTCTCTCCTAGTGGTGCCATTGGTTTGACATTTCTGCTCTCCCTAAGTAAATGTGTTATAAACAATGTAAGAGCGAATGGCAGTGATGGAAAGACTCCATCTGGCTTGGCTGGATTGAGGCTTCAGCCTGATTTGGGGTTATGTCCATGTTTAATATATTTATTCAGTATGTGGCTGAGGTCTTATTCCTGGGGAGGTGGGCTGGGGATCAGAAGACCTAGTTTCATTCATAGGTCGGAGACAAATGTTTGAAGTGACATCTCACCTTTCCTGGGCTCCGTTGACACTGTTTCAAAATGAGTTGAATGCTTTTTCCATGCTGTGGTGCCGGAGAACCACCCAATCTCAATTCCTGATCTTTTCTACTTGAAACTTTCCAAACAAGAAGTTACAGCTGAAATCTTTTGTGAGATGCTCAGTAATATCTCAGCAGGGTTTTATCAAACTTCAGTAGGAGACTGTTTGGTTTGTACTGTCATCACACATGGCATCCCTGAAAAACAGTCAGCTGACTGTCCCTTGAGGTGGGGAGGGGTGTACGGGCTCAAGTTCCCTTCTGCAACTCAGGACACAAGTTTTGGTGCTGTCCCTGCTTTAGACCCCCTCTTGTCTGTTGTGTATTGTGCTGCGATGTGCTTATACACATGCTCATCTGCTGTGTGTGGTGGCGCTCCCTGGCATCACTGGGCAGAAGGAAGTACATCCACATTATTTTGTTGGATCAAACCTGCAGACTGCTGTGGCTTGGTGTCTGTCTCTCCAGTCTGGGGGTGTTAATCCAGCTGTACCACAGAGAGGTGCTTGAGGATAAATTCAGCTGAGTGATCATGCCACCTTTCTCTGGTGAAAGAGACTGTAAGCACAGGCTTGGAGAGCCTGAAAACATAGGGTATCCTAGCTTTACTCCAGTCACTAAACTTCAGAGTCTACTCAGGACCACTTAGAAAATGACTTTTAATTCCTGCTTTTTGTTGACTCCTGTGTCCTTAGCTTTGGGAGTGAAAATGATTTACTATCAATCTAGCTACTTGCTATGTTGTAGGATCTTAGAGCAGCTTTGGTGGTGCTGGAGCCCTACTCCCAAGTCTCAGGTCCAAAGCTCTCTGTAGGCAAAGTGGGGGGAAGAGCCACACTTGGAGTATGTGGTTGTAAAGGGAATATCTTTTCGCACCAGAATGGCCCACCAAGAAAGTACTGAATGACATCCACACCTTGAAGTCTCTGGTATGTGCAGACACAGAATATATTGTTCTTTTCCTGAAAAACCAAACCCAACAAAAAATTAAATTAAAGAGAAAACCAAGCTTTTCTGTGATGGCTTGTGCTACAACACAGCTTACAGTGTTGAAAATCTAGAAAGTCTAAGCCTTAAACAGCAGTTTTAGCAAGCCAGATTTTCTTGTTAGGTGTTTATATTAATATACTTTTTTGTTGGTGATGTGATGATAGCTGTGCTAGAGCAGTGAGTACCTGTTCTTTACTCTTTATGGCTACCATAAGGCAAGTTGGTGCTCGAAGGTCTGGAAGAGCCTGCTTACATTGGTCCTATGGGACCTCTCAGCAAGCACCGGGTGTGTCTTCATCAAAGCCCTTCCCAACCAGGATCAGAGCCGCTGGGTTTCAGGTGCTGAGTGGAAGGTAATACCTGTTTATTGCCACCAGATGTCTCAGCCCATACATGCTCCTCAGCTGCCCTCGCAGCAGTTCAGTAACCAGCCCAGGATGTGCAATGCCCATGGAAGTGCTGGTTGCAGAGGGGCAGACACTTCTGAAAACTCACTCGCTTTCCTCCGCAGAAAGAGCTGCCTAAATTATTCTCAGGGAGGGATGATGAGTGGTATGAGGCATTGTGTGGTTCTGCTCATCTTTGGTGCAACACTGTGCAGGTCGGGCTGGAAGCCTGCAGCTGATGATGTGAAATGGGAACGGGAATGAACGTGAAACCTTGGTGTGGAGGAAGCAGATTTCAGGCCACCACTTTAGTAAAGTTAAAAGCAAAGTGGCTTCCTCGGAGTGGTGACAGGCCAGCTGTTCCATGTGGTGCTAGCACAGTGCCACACACAAGGGCTGGTGTGGGCACAGCTGCATCCACACAGCAGTGCAGTGGGAGTGCAACTGAGAGAGGATGGTTGCCACACTCCCCACTGGGAATGGAGGGGATACATCAGGGGATGGGAGGAAAGGAAAGAGAAAAGGCATTTTTCTCTGTCACCTGCAGGGAGAGTGGAAGCATGTTAGCTGGGTGGAGAGAGATAAAGCAGGAACTCAGCTAACTGATGGACCTCAGGTTCTGGTGGGGGTAAGCTTCAGAGTAGCTGGTGAGTTGGTATGGATGTTTCTGAAAGAGGAAGGTATGTGTTGAGAGAGGGAATTCTTTCTAGCCCATTCCCAATGTTCTACCTGCTGCCGGTCTTTTCTTAAGACTGGCATAAGCAGAACAAGCTGCTTGTGATTGCAGTAAGGGTCACAGAAACAGGCCCTGTGAATCCAAACATAAGAGCCTCTATAAAATTAGCCATAGGCTTTGCAAAACTATAGGCAATGAGAAAGGAGCCATTTGGCTTTTGCAGCAAGAGGCCTCTTGCAAATATATATTTTAAGCTTCTTGCACTGTATAAATATATATATCTTAAAAAAAACAACCCACTTTTATTATGGTTATAAGCAGTCTTTGTAAAAACTGAGAAGGCAAATAGTGAAGCTTTGAAATGTCTGCAGGAGCTTTTGCGTAATTTGGGGCCCCTTTTGTATGGAAGGAAATCACTGTGTTTCAGGAAGCTTTGCTGCTCTAGCAAAGTGTTTGTGCTTCTGAATGGTAGCAGATGGCCAACCCAGAAGATGGTAGCAAGTTGCTTAAGCTGCTTTTAAAGGTGTACAATTTCTGTGACTTGCCAATAGCAGCTAGCCTTGGTTTGAGGGATCCAAGCTAGGGCTTTGCCTCATCTAGTGTCACTGTAGGGCTCTTTCCCCAGAGTTGTCCATGCAGGACACCCAGGTCCAGGCTTCCCATAAGTATATTAAGCAACATCTCCTTGTATGCCATGCAAGTCTAGTCAAAGCATGGTAGATGGTAGATGTTACTGTCATAGAAATAAGGGTTGATTTTCAGCAGGAGCTCATTATAGGAACTGGTCAATGTTGGTGGTGGGATGTTCAGAGCTCACAAAGTGGGCGATGTCAAATGCATATTTTAATATTAAAAAACTTCATTGCTTCTGAACAGCACTGGTGCCAGCTCAGTGTCACAGGATCCCCTAGTACATCAGTACACCCTTTTACTCCAGCTGTCCTTCCAAATGTCCCACTTCAGGTCTTCAACCAAGGATACACGAGTAACACAAAACAGGAGTCTGTGTGCATTGGTAATGTACTGCTCTGGCAGGCTGTGGTGTGTTAAAGATGCTGGAAGTCTACCATGCCCCTTTCTGAGACTTGCTCTCATGACTTTTGCAGAGGCTTTGCTGACATGAAGGGTTGATTTTTCTTCCCCTTTTGCTGTATATCCCACTGGTCAGGGGTTCTTTGTGCTGTGTGGGGAAAAGCTGCAAGTTTTGCACTTCAACATTGGAGACCAAAATATAAGTTGCTTTGTAGATACTTGTATTTTCAGTTCTAGAAGTGTCTGGGCCAAACCAACGTAGTTGGCATGGATTCTCTTTTACACACCTTCAGAGTGGTGAGCGCATCGTTTCAATATGATCAGTTGCTTCTCAAGTGTTATTAATTGGTTAGAATCTTTGCTGACCGTCCCAGCTAGTAGTTGACAGACCATGCTGTGTACGTGGATGTGGTGATTGCAGGTAGCTGCTGCCATTTGCCTCAGCTATGCCTACTCAGCAGTGATAGATAGCACTGGTTATAGAGTGCTGGGTAATACAGCCCAGAGCATTGCACAAAGATGCCTCTTTGCATATGTCTGCAGAGGTTTCCTTTTTGAAAATTAAATTAAATAAGACTGTTGCTTATCAGTAATGAATATTTGTGTCTATTCATTTCTTATCTGAGCCTAATCTAGTGCAGAGCTCCCAAGAATGGACCCTGCCATTTCCTTGGCATGTGTTTTATCAACTATCTATGAGTTTTGAACTTTGGGAGACATGGAGTGTGTGCCGCCAGCTTCCCTTTCCAGGGTACAAAGCTATGTGTGTACTTCTTGAAAGATCCTTTGTGTCAAATAATGTGCAATAAAGTTATTTAAAATAATCAGGGCTGGTGTTATTTCAAGACATGAATTATGAACAGTTCTATTTTACAGGTAGATAAATAATGTTTTAGTGTTTTTTATTTGCATTCTTCTTGTGAAGAGAAAGGAGCAAAGACTTTGTTATTTTAGGATGTACTTTTTCCAATCCCTATGAAGAAACTTGCTCTCTGAGAGCTATTATGAAAGGGCAGAGACTAACGCTGAGCCAATGTTTTGTTCTTAGCAAACCTGTACCTTGGGAAGCTCTCAAACTTTATGAAAGTTTTGCAATGTGAAATAAAAATGGAGACTTTAAACTTTTTTTTTTTTCATTCAATGTGAAATGAAACTTGAATTCCTACTCCTGGACTTTGTGAATCTCAGGCATTTTTGGCAGTTTCTAGTGGAAAGTTGAACGTGTGTTTCAGCTAGAGATGGAATGGGAAGACTTTGCATAAATATGTGAATCTCCAGTAGATTAAGAAGATCTGTGCTATTTCACAGGGTAAGAGAGCAGGTTTAGATATATTGAGGTGGTTTTAGAGAGAGGTATAAATGAACACTGCCCTCCTGCAAGTATTCCCTTAGGGATGATGATTTGGTGAAGTGTGTGATATGCATAAAGGAATGAACCAAAACCAGAGCCATACCATCCAAATTGCCAATGCTTTGGATCCAATGCCAATCTTTGTTCCAAAAATGTCTCACTGACTTCCTCCACCCCCGCTTTGTTTTTTCTTTTTTTTTTTCCTGTGTGTGTATGTGAAAATCCCGGTTTAGCTGCTGTCCTGGTTTGAGGACAGGACAAGTACCTAAAGAATATTTGAAACCATGAGGTTTTGGCTAGCTGTGGCTTGGTTACCACTTGTCACTATTTCCATAACTGATTGAAACAATCTTTTTGGTGGGTGTTAAAGTGCCCAAGGTGAATGGATTTTCTGGAGGCTCTGAAGAATGGGGATGTAAATGTGCATGAGACTTGTCAGCTATACTCCCCCCCCCGAACCCAGCGCCCTGAATCAGTGCAGAGGAGGTTTGCATTCATCTCTTGCTTTGAGGATTGGCCATAAAATGTCCCAGCAGCCAAAAGCTGAGCAAGGTTTGGAAGGAAATTAGCTGTTTGAATAGGAGTATTTCATTAAATGAAACTAGGCATATAAAGTGAGTAACATGAACTAAGCATATGAAACTTTGTGCTTTATGGATGCAGGTAACCACTGCTTGATGAGGTGGAGTAAAAGCCAGTGCAGGTAGAGAATTGTGCTGCCTGCTGTGAATTTCCATAAACTTAGTCCATATTTCCAGTCAGGATAATTACACACAAGGTCTTCTTCAGCCTTTAAAAGATGCAGTGCCTTGTTCTTCACTTCACTGCCTCTGTAACGTGCCGTTGGTTTTTATAAGATTCCACTAACGTGAAAGCAGAGCAACGGAGTGAAGATTTAGGTTCATAACAAGTAATCCAGATGCACAGCATAAAGGTGCTGCCCTGGTTCAGTTTTCCTTCAAATGAGCAGTGCAATTTTAGTAGTTGTGTTTTCCTCCCTGGAGATCTATGGCCATACCTGCAGGGAGGTATGCACTTAAAGCTACTAAAAGCCTGCAGAGAGCAGGACAGAGGTTGGCCGACAGGAGTGCATGCTCTCAACCTGACTTGTGTACCCTGCCAACCCACTTCAAAGCTAGCTCAGGCCTCTGGAATGCGGGGAGGGGGAGCAGTGGTGGAGGGGATGCATGACAGCCTAAAAACAATACTCTCTCTTTTTTTGCTACCTCCTCCGTGGACATCATTTGAGGCCCACCTAGAGGGGAGTAGGTTGGTTCACCTGCAATCTGTCCGTACAGGAGTGAGGATAAATGTGGGTAGGCTGCAGTGCAGTGACTTCCAGACCCAGGTCTTGTGTCTAGACTGGGCACTGTGGCATCATGCAAGCTCTGTGCTGGAGTCAGTGCTGGAGAGAAGGGTGTCCTTGGGCTTGTGATCCTGCACAGAGGTGGATGACCCTTTCCATCTAGCCACACCAGTGTGAGCATCAGCTGTGGGTGGAGAAGTGCTTATTTTCGTCTTGAACTTAAACAAACCTCTGCTTATGTTCCCTCATGTGGAAATCTCTAAAGGAAACTTTTCCTCGGTGAAAACTTCACAGAATCTGAAAAAGCCACTGAGATTAAGTCAGTCTGAGCAAATTCTGTGTTTTATTTCATGTTTTCAGGATGAAGCCATGAGAAATTTTGGATAAATGGAGCAGTGTTAACAGGTGATGTAATTTCTTCCTGCTGCCATGGTGCTTTTCACCATGTGCATTTGTAACAGGGATGAGTTCTCATCTGTAGAAACACATGAAGAGATTATGGCTCAGAAGCGTCAGCTAACAATGGGAGTCAGTATATTTTATAAGAGGGATGAAAGCTACCCTGGTGCAAGTTTTGCACTGTCTTCATGCCTTCTTTTCCTATTGTCATGGACAAATTTCCCAGGTTGTTAGAGGAGAATGAGAGTGTTGCTGCTCATCACAGGTTGTGCAGCCAAAATCCTGCCTGGGTTCCAAGGGCAACTTCCACTAGACCCATGCCCCTAACAGCCTTTGAATTGTTTGAGGGACAAGCAGCACACTGGGGCATCAGAGAGCAAAGGAGAGCCCTACTTTCCAGGAGTCAGCAGCGGAAGGGCCCACAGAAACCCATGGGTTTGCCTGGGGCACCAGCGACAAATCCTGCCCATGCAGACAGGTACATTCACGCATGTGTGCCCTTTGGTCTACCCTGAGGAGTCGCTCAGGGGGATCCTGCTGCCTTCAGAGTCTCAGGGGGTTGTTTCTTCTCCTACCTTCCTCTCCTGCATTCACAGAGAGAAATACGAAGTGGGCTTAAAGCCACTTTCTCTCCACTCAAGAAAGTGTTACTGTTTGTGATACCAATAGGATGCTTTAACATCAAGGAAACCATGCGTCCAGGGCCAATGCAGTTAAAGGCCCCAGGATCTGCAGAGGCGGCTGTGAGAAGTGCATAAGGATGGTCCATGCATGAGGGTGGAAGTAAGAAACATCCCAGAAAAGATGTGGCTTCCAAGTATTCATCACTGCTTGGTGAATTTCTCTTCTGTGGTGTCCACCTCTTATCTTCAATGGGCAATGTATTTTGAAAGTCTGATTTGACAGCAAAATATGCATAAAAAAGCAGTGGCCCTGATTTTAAAGAGGGGACAAACCAAAATTGTAGGTCACTTGGTTTTGTAGCAATGGTATGTCTGCTGTTTACTTTCATTACAGGGTTTTGAGGTACTGTATGTTTCATTTTCAACTGTCAGAAACACAGAAGTTACTTCACCTTTGAGTAAATAAAGAATGCAACATGAAAACAATAACAAATCAGAGGTTAAAATAATATGGAGACTACAGTCATCCACACAGTGCAGAAAGACACAAACTTTGAAGTGGGTGTCTTGTGTTCCAGATAGTGTCTTGCCACAGCATTAGTTGCTCCATGTGGTTTCACGTTATGATTTTCTCAGGCAGGTTTCCTTCCCATCACTGAACTTCTGACTCTGGCTAGAGAACAGCCTATACAAGGATAGTCTAGAGGAAAACAAGCTAAGTTAACTTCATCCTGCACTTTCTTCATGTTTGCGATTGCAGTCAGATTAAATTCAAGCTTCACCACTTAAAGTACCCTTAGGCTCTGATTTGTCTCAGAAACAGGGCTTAAGATGTTGTAAGTTGATACATGTACTATTTCTGCAGTTGGATATCCACCAAAGCCAAGGAATGTGAGTTTCTTGCCCACTAGGAAGGGTCTGAGCGTCACAGGAGCCGCCAGCTGAGACAGCCAGGAGTCCTGCAGGGTGGTGCAATGTCAGCACTGGAAAACCTCAGGTGCATCTCAGGAGAGAAGCACTAATATTCCCTCCTTCCTGAGGACAAGGGACAGAACAGATATACACGGAGGAACTGGTTGGAATCGATGGCTTTATCAGGCCCGTTGACAGCTCATGCTACTCTCTTTGTTGTATGGATGATGTAAAAGAAATAGGTTGGCTTTGCTACAAACTTGTTTTTCTGTTAAATCATTGAGTCCCCCTTCTTGCAAACCAAATTTCCAGCAACAGGCATGATAAAGGAGAGGTTCCCACTGAAGCCAGGGAGCTTTGGGTCAAACCTGGAGTACTGCAGAGGTTGAGTCCCTCTTTATCCCGTGCCATTTTTAAACCCAGAAAGGATTAGACTTCAAGCCAGTAAACAAAGATTTAAAGGATACCTGCATACACAATTCAAACTCATTAATAAATATTATTGATTTGACATTTATTTGTTATCACAAGCTTAAAGACTAATTCTGCTGATGGTACCACCTAATCTGGCTGTGCTCCCATCCTGTGACTACTGATTGCAGGACTCTCGAGGAACAGCAGGAGTCAGAGTTGTGGCTCTGGCCTGCATGGGAAGCCAAATCCTTACATTGTCAGTCATTCTGGTAGCACCTGTGGCTGATGGTGGAGCCATCAGAGTAGAGTACACCAGAAATAAAACTGGTTTTGTGAGATGAAGAACTTAAAGTACTTCAAATGTAAGCAGGCTAATAATATTGGGACCTTGAAAGATGCATTGAAGAGAATCCCCAAGCAAGATTAGAAAGAGCCATTCTACGAAGAAAAACATAGAATATTACCAACGTGAGATAGTATTAGGCAGCCAGGTGGGTGAGGTGTATCTATACAAAGGGATTGTTCAAGTGGCAGGTTTAAAAGCCACTTTCCAACGCTGCTTTTGAAGTAGCTGGTTTTAAAAACACTTCTTAAGTGGGTCTGCCAAATGTTCAGCTTTTCCCATTTTTGTTTATTAGGGAGTGGAGAATAATTAAAGTTTTTATGACATGAAAAGCACATTCTTCACTAAATGTCACTCCATTTTCTCTTCTCAATTGAGGATTTTATTGTAGAAGGGTTACAGCTCTACATACCGTACCTGATTTTACAGTCTATGCTGTATCCATCCATCTTCATCTCACTGCCTTATGTGTGGAAGTTTTCAGGAGGCCTGGTGTTGGATTGGGTTTCATGTTTTATGCTCCCAGAAGTGGCTGCTGCGGCAAACAGTGGGCTGTAGTTCTCCAGGATCTGAAACAGTGGCCTGATGTAAACCATGTGTTTTGGATCCTGGTCTGTGTGCTTTGTGTGGGTGGCAGCAGGGAGCCCCAAGGGCCAGAGCTGTGCAGCCAGGAGAGCTCGTGACCCTCCTGCTCCATTCTTCTAGACTGTCAGGGTGAGTTTTACATTGTCTCGATGGACCTGAAAGAGCAATGACTTGCTGCCTCTCCCTCTCCCTCCATAGTGAGAGTAAGTTTCAAATTAAAATAAGCTGGAGACAGAAGGTGCTACCCTATCAAGGTTTCAGCTGGGAGTGCACCAAAGAGCTCTGAATGAAGTCTTGAGTCGAAGAACTCAAATGCATGGGGTGAGGGATATTTTTAAGTGCTCGTGAGACAAATGCCAGTCTCCAAGTGATGATTGTAAATAAAAAATATACCCTATAGTGACATAACTATGTAAAATAAATCAAAGGGGCTTTTCTTAAGGCATAGCTCTTGATAGCCTTGCTTGAGAAGACTGTGGAAAGATTGAGAAAACAAGCTTTCCTCTTTGAAAGTTGTACCAGTGGTGAATCCAGGAGCTGTATGGTGCAGAATGTATGGCTTTTGCTGTTACTGCTCTGGGCCCAGTTGGAGGAACGGTTTCCATGATTTTTTCTTGTTTGTTTTGCTTAGTTTAGGTATGCAGCAAAGCACAGCTTTTTGCTGAGTCTCAGTTCTCCCCTGCTGACTGTCACATTTTTACCCTGTTGTCACTGGCTGTGTGTGAGACGTTATCAATGCCTTTCGTAGTTGCCATTTTGCGTGCAACTGGTGGTGGGTTTTAATCCATCCCTGTGTTTCTGTGCTTGGTACACCATTGTTTTTGTCTGGGAGTCTTGGCTGACAAGCCCTTCCCGAGGGGTGTGGTCCAGATGGCCAAACTGGTACAAATGAAGCTTTTCCATCTCCTGTAATGACAGTTCAAGCCAACCAGCCAGGTCTACCAGGCAGCAGGTTTAGAGGGCAACTCTGTCCTCATGGCAACTGACAAGAGGAGGATGGTTTGCCAAGGAGTGTGCAAACCAGATACAGTGTCATCTCTGGTAGAGTTAGAGTTGACTGTGTGCTTCATTGTTTTGATGCTGGTGGTCTTTGTAGTATGTATATCATCAGGCCTGTATCTGCCTGAGGAGCAACACCATCACTGGTTTCTTCTTGTAGTTTAAGGTTTCTGGCTGTACAAGTATACTGGCAGAATGCAGTGAGCAGCATCGTGATTGGGAGCGTATCAAAGGCACAGTCTTTAGGGAGAACAGACAGACAAAACCAAATAAATAAATGGAAAGGAGTATCTTCTCTGTCACTGTGTATAAGTCCCTGGTCCCTGTAGGGCATAGGATAGAAAAGCAATCTGACAACTCCTGTGTTTGTCCCTTGGGATCCAACTTGGTTCTTTCAGCTCAGAGAGGTGCTAGTAGTTAATTGTGAGACAATCATATTCAGCTTAAGATACTGACCGTCTTCAGTAAGCTCAGAAATCTATAATCTTTAAGTAGAAAATTTGCAGAGGAAAAAGGGCAAATCTCCCCAAAATTGCCAAGGAAGGAAATGAAGAGGTGTAGGGTCACCAACAGCAGATACGGTAAAGGGCATAACTAAGTAATTTCTATTTAACTACCCCTTTACAACACAAGGAGAAGACCATCTCTTTAAGTGGAAAGATGTATTTATAGAACATATGAGAAGACTTAGGATTTTATACAAGGCAAGGGGCATCTGTGGAACCTATTGCTGGTAGATAATATGGAATAAAAACACGAGGAGTTGAAGCGGAAAGATTTTTTTGTAACTTCCTGAACACATTGCATTGCCAAGGAGATCTAAGGAATAGGGTGTGTTGTATAGAGTAAAACTGCTAGCAACTCCTCAGAAGATATGTGGATTCAATTGGAAGTGCCCTTCACAATAATTTGCCAGTACACCTTGTGAGAACCCCAGCATCCATTTAACATTATGTTTTCTGAGATAGTCCATAGTGCCTCCGTCCCTGGGTGCTGTGATGTTTCTCCTTTCTTCTAGCTCTGAGGTCATGTTTTCTAGATCTCTCACTGTGTTTATAAGTCTCTCCCTGACTTTTCTCAGTGGGCCCGTATCTTTCTGAAAACAAAGTGACTGGCTACAGGCTCCGTTTTTACAGCAGTGAGTTGTCACTACACAGTTGTGCAATTTCCAAATGATCCAACTGGAATTATAGTGATTTTAATTTAATGACATTGCACTGTTATTTTGGTTAATCTCCAAGCCACATGATTGCTCTGCCATGCATGGGATGAATGGAGGTAATGAATGGAGTTGTGATATGAGAAGGGAACCTGTGATTTTGAAATAAACTGGTTGAAGTCCCTTTGCCCTCCTTCCCCTGTGCCAGAAGTGCTTCTTAATCCCATTGTTCAGCCCAGTGGTAAGGTCGGCCACAGTCAGGGCATTCCTGCAAGTTTGCCAGCTGCTTTTGCCTTCTCTGTCCCCACAAGGAGCCCCCAAAGGTGTCGTCCCTCCCATACCACCTTTCTTCAAACTCAGTGAAGAGGCAGTGTTGGACAACGTCCCAGATCGCCACTTGCAGATTAGGGCCATGGCTGCAGTGTTCTCTCACAGCCCCTTTGAGGTTGCTGTGGATTTTCACCACCACAGTGGTTTGGGTTACTGGAGAAGCCTGGACAGGACATGTCCAAAGGCAGTGGATGTGAGAGAGGTAGCCTAGGTCTGTCAGGCTTCCTTCAAAAGGCACTGATGCAGAAGGAATCCACTGTGTGGACATCAGCAGGAGAACGTGGCGCAGTTCTCCTTCAATAACTCACTGCTGGTTGTTCTTAAGTCATAATAGATGCATTAAACATGTAGAAATACGTTGTTGAGTTTGGAAAATGCCCTAGTCCTACTGTACTTAGCATTCAGAGGGCTCTTCTTCAAAGGAAACTTCTTTAACAGAAGCTGTCAATTTAAAGAATTTCCTTCAGATGCCAGGTAACTCCTCTACAGATGTATAATGAATCACTTTCCTTAAATCAGGCATTACCATTGGACACTGGTCCTCAGCCCAAAACTCCTGGCTGGAGCCTGGTGAATTATGGCGCACTTTCCATTGTGCTTTGCAGGAACTAAAGCGTTCCAGTCCCCACTTTCTGCGCCAAGCAGGAGTGTGTGGAAATGTGCTGAGAGGTTGGGATTTTTTTTTCTGCGAGAAACAAAGGATTTATGTGTCACTTGTCTCCACTGCTTTAACTGATTGGCTTGTTTCCAGGACGAGATCTGATGCTGAGTGTATAAATTAGTGGCATTAAAAAAGTTGTTCAACCCAAGCAGGGACAAGGTTGAGAGTGTGTATTAAAATGCTAGGGGACCTGCCAACCTGAGAAGCCTGAGGCTGGATTTGTTCTCCTGTTTCAGCCCTGCTTTCTCTGATCGCATACTTGCACTTTTACACGTTAACTGCTGCAATGCTAGACTTAGTGCTATGCTTTGTGCCACAGCTGGTCTGAAGTAAATCATTGAGTCCAGAGTCTTCTGGAGCTAGAGCAGCCAGCACATCATCTCAATTTAGAGGGCCACATCAGCACTGTTTGGGCTGGCTCACCGACTACAGGAAATATCTTTGCAGAGTGAACTCTTCTCAGGATGGCCCTGGTCCAGCCCTCACTGAAACTGGTGGAATTGCTCCCATTTTATCAACAGAGCTGGGATCAAACTATCAACTTGAAAAAAAGCAACCAAAAATTCAGTAATGCTTTGCCAAAGTGACACGGTGGATTAATTTTTGGGTGGAAAATACATATCTTCCCATGGTCTTTTGTCTTTCCTCTTTCTTTACTTTCCTGATGATGTGGCTTTGGGATATCTGTATGGAGATAGGTAATAGTGACAATATCTGAAGTCAAGGAGCAAAGCAGCTGTCCCTGTGTGGATTGTTGGATGAGAAAGATGGGATGTTCTCTTTCTCTTGTGCCTCTCACTGATGGTAAAATACCATTTTTCTTTTGCTGTTCATGAATAACAACTGGAATGAAAGCCTTGAGTTGCACAAAGAGCTACAGAGCTTTAGACAGCTGTCTCTGCTAGTATTCTCCTTTTTCAAATGCATCCTGTTTCATAATACATTTCAAATCGGGTGAAAATGTAAAATGGTGTATTAGAATTGTCAGATTTAAAGCCAATGCACAAAGTGATTTACCAGCTAGAAGATGGTAGAGCACTATCTGGAAAACAATGCCCATTGCAGACATGAAGAATCATGTTGCATCATGTTGTAAAGTATTCTTGAAATCAATAAACCCTTTTTCCAGGCAAAGGGCTGGCCACGGTACAGCCCTTGGTACACGAACACTACCACCTGAGCAGGGGGCTTCCCCCGCCCCAGCTTCCCTGCTGTGTCCTGTGGGGCTGGTGTCCCTCAGTTTTTCTGCACCCCTGGGCAGGTGCCTGCCTTGGTTTCACAATCTTGGTTTCACAAGTTGCCAAAATAGGACAATTGTAGAGGTGCCCTAGGATGTGTTTGCCATGCTCTGAACTTGAGCATCATCACTCAAGCAGTTACATTTAGGAGAGGCTGACACTCTACGGTTTAGGAGTGTGAATGTTTTACAAAGGCTCTTACAAATGAAATTGATTTTAGAGTTGCCAGCTGAAGAATCAAAATGTAGTGTCTCTTTTTTTTCTGTACACTTATTCCCTATGATTTTTTGCTTCAAGTGTAGCTGATACTTCTATGGTAGTAGGGGTCAGACACTTATGAGAGTTCATGGTATGCAGGAGAGTTTTGTCTCAAAGAAATAGCTCCAAGATCTGGGAACCATAGCTGGCTGGGGTATTTTTCTAGCCCTAGTGGTGGGTTTGTGAAGGAAGTGTTTGTAACCTGAATTGTCCAGCTCTGAAACTGGGTTACTCTTGACAATTAGGGGTGGTGCAAGTTTATTATCTCAGAGGACAATTGGTTGTGTTTAGGGAGCAGTTAAAGACTTCTTAGGACAAGGATCTATTCATTAAGGAGAGTGAATGAATTGAGCAGTTTGGCACATTTTATTTATTCCTCCATACAGTTTTGTCTAGTAAGCAGCAGTAGTCTCAAGTCAGGCTTTAGAGTCAATCAGTCTTGTTTGATGCTTAGAACTTAATTTTAAAAATAAAAATAAGAACCCGTCCAAATATCCCCACCCAACCTGACAAAACAAAATAAACAAAAAATCCCATCAGTTTGCTCTTGCAATATAGACTATATTTTGGTCAAGTTGCCCATGTTGGGATTTCATTTGCCATCTGGCATTTTTGTCCTTTTCTAATCACTGAATCACAAAATCCCAGATATGGGGTTGGAAGGGATCTCTGGAGATCTTCTAGTTCAACCCCCCTGCCAAAGCAGGTTCACCTACAGCAGGTTGCACAGGAATGTGTCCAGGCAGGTCTTGAATTTCTCCAGAGATGGAGACTCCATCACCTATTATAGGTCAGCCTATTCCAGGGTTCTGCTGCCCTCAAAGTAAAGAAATTCCTCCTCATGTTTAGATGGAACTTCTTATGTACAAGTTTGTGCCCATTACCTCTTGTCCTGTCACTGGGCACCACTGAAAAAAGGCTGGCCTGTTCCTCTTGGCATCCATCCGTTAAGTATTTATAGGCATTTGATCACTTTCTGGTGAGTTTGTTATCTCTAAGCAGTTACAAATTCTCTCTTTAAGCTGTTACTTTGCCCATGGCTGGGTCACTGTGCTTAGCTTCCCACAGTTCTGCCTGAAGTGAAAAGAGAGGGTAGTAGATGTCTATAGACTACATCACTGTGCCAAGGATGTGTCCTCTCTGCAGCAGAACACATGGGTCTGGTTTTCCAGTCCTGAAGTAATAGCACATAGAAGGAGAATGCAGAAAAGTTTTTGCTGACTAGGGAAGACAAAAGCAAACATTTTGTTCCTAGAGTTGTGGTGGTAAATTGAAGCGCCTGATTTTTTGTGACCTCGTATTTGAGCTACTCTTTTGCACTTATACCTGAGCAGGTTTGAGTTACTTGGGGTATTTTTCCCCCCAGTTACAGATTGATTACTATGGGTCAGTACTTCCCTTTCCTTCTGAAGCTATATTGTGTTTTCCTTTGCTAGATAATTGATGAGGCTCTCTGAAGAATCTGTGTGATTTGGCAAGTGCAGGCTGCCTCCCTGTGTGGTTGTTTAGAGGATGTTTTACCCTCAGCTTAGACCTCATGCTCTGGGCTTACATCATGTGCAGAATGTTCTCCCACGGTCCTGACACGCACAGAAACTCTGGCAATACTCGTGTATGTTTCAACTGCAAAAAGTCAATACCAAGGCTTTAATCAGCCCTACATTTTTGGGGCCAATCTACTATACACAAATTCCTGCAGCTGTAGGTAATGTTGGATTTCAACACTTAAGAGAGCACAAGGGAGTGACTCTTTCTCATTTTCCAGAACATAGAAAAGGATTTGATTTCATGTTAATCGCAGGTAGCTATTTAGGTGGGGTCTGAAGATGTTTACCAGTTAAATTAATTTGGCCAGAGAAGGGGTCCAGAAAACTATAAAATCAGTTTTGGAACCAAAATTGAAAAAAAAAAAACCAACAAAAAACTTAGTGATATTTACAGGGGCAAATAGAGGGGAGATGTGAAGGAATTAAGCTTTAGTTCAATCCAGCGCCAGTAACTGTTCCCAAAGTAGCTGTTCCCAAAATTTATTAGAAAAAAAGGGGTTGGAAATTAATGTATCTGAAGACTTAGCTTTTTCATTGCTACTGATATGGGACCTCATGCAGAGTTTGCTGAAATCCAGTTGAGTTCCTGGTGTGCCAGAGTAGGTGTTAAATGGAGAACAGACAGCTGCAGTCCTGTATGGTTTCATGAAGGTCATATCTATTTTCTCTGATAGAAGAAACCACAGGCACTGTAGTAGCTGTCAGGTGTGCAGCTTTCATGGCCATCCAAAATCTTGTCTTGGGACCTGTTAGGACCATCTTCCACTGAGGATTCAGGCAACCTGCCTAACTTTAGTCCATTTCAAAATGTGGGGAGAGATACCTGACAGGAGCAGACTGCAGCTCAGGGAAGTGCTGGAAATGCATCCTGAACCAGCGGGTTCTTGGCACTTGGTGACACACAGGGCCCTGGAGACAAAATCCCAAATGGTGTGCTCACACCATTTGCTTGACAAGCTGCAGGTACCCAGAGGAGTGTGGCTGGTGGAGGGGAGGTGTTTTTCCCCTACAGCCAGGGCTGAGATGCTCAGGAGAGGTGTTGAGATCTGGGGAGGTGGTAGCTGCCTACAGCAGGTAGGGTACAATGAAAGGTTGTGGGTGCAGAGCTGGTCCAGTCTGGCAAAGAGGAGGGTAGGAGGACATCCCACAGCAGCCAACTGCTACTTGTTTGAGGGCTGCAAGGAAGCTCTTTTTTGGTGGTGTCAGGCCACATGTAATGCTGGGCAGCAGCTGGAAGTTGCAGTTTGGGATGCTTGGGTTGGACAAGAGGGCCTCCACAGGGAGGTAGTGCCATCTCCATCCTTTGAAATTTTGAGGACTGAGCTAGGGAAAACCAGCGCTGGCCTTAGATAGTGTTGGAGGTAGTTTGTCTTTGAGCAGGAGCTTGAGAAGAGACCTCCAGGGGTCCCTTTCAATTGGAATTTAGCCCTCTTTCAGTTCTCTGTGGTGGTGCTGTGAATGAAGTATGTGTGCTTACACGATCAGTGACTAATGGGCTTTTGAAATCTGTGTTGAGCAACTGCAGGAGAGCAGGAAAAAAAAAACTCTGTGGGAGCAGGTGGGTTTTTTTTCAAGAGTGCATGACTGAGAACATTCCTTGAAAAGTGGTCAGGGAGCCTCATGAAAGCAACCATATTTATTGTATAGCAAAAAGCATTTCTTGTTAAACACAGCCAGATCCACTGCTGTGATCCAGCTAGTATACACTGCTCTGGCAACAGAAAGTGCCTGTAAAACCAGCTTAATTTGCTGATTAATCTGTATTTATAGCTGCTTGGTTTTGCTGGGGTGGTGAGGAGCAGCCAGAAGAGAGAAGCTGCTGAAGTCCACATGTTTAAAATTAATGATCTCTCTGTAGTCAAAATGAAAAGGCAAGGTTTGAGATGCTGAATTGCTTCCCAGTGTTTCAGTAGAAAAGTGGAGTTCCCTGGGAGTGTGCAGTTCTCTGCATATGTTGTATACCTCATCAACACTGAAACCTTGCATTTCTCACAGGTATTTCAAAAGAACATTGACAAACAGCTTTTAAAGTCACTATGATCACTTCCAAAGGGTAATTAAATAGAAGAACATTTGTTGGGAATGTGTAAGAAGATGCAATCCTGTCAGCAGATCAAGACCAGTGAAAATTTTGGCTATAGAAACCGTCACTGAGAAGAAATATTGGAAAAGGACCTGCTTTTGGAGTATATAGGGACATGTAGACATCAATACATACTTAAAGTAACATTTTTAAGTGCTGTCGTGAATAAATATGAGCTCCTGAACTGGTGCTGGAAAGAGGATCTCACTCTCTGACAGGGGGTACATTGGTGCATCGTCTTTTGTTGTCTGTCCAGGTCTCTGGCAGGTGTTGCTGTCTCAGCCTCTTTCAACATTTGCTGTGATTGCAGTGAGTGGCATAGACAGTGAGTGAGAGGGTTTGAATACAGCGTGTAACCTCTGTGCTTGTAGGTTCATGCAAGTTGGTGCTTGGTGGAATAGCATTGCTAGAAGAGACTGAGAGATATCTGCTTTGAGTGCAAAATATGAAAGATAAGAGAAAAAAAATCGCTACAGGTATGGGAAATCTCAGTCCTGGCTGAGGTCTTTCTTCCTGCTCTCTGCTCTGCTTGCAGGCTGCTCACTAGCATGGTGCAGGGCATACGCAATGGAGAATGCCGTGAAAACCAGAGATGCTGCTCCAAGTAACCAGGCTGGTTGCTTGAGTAATCCATGCATCAATATCACCTTTTAAAGAGTGCTGCTAACTTGCCAGCAAAGGTAAAAATAAATGACTGGCATACGGTACCTGTTACAGAGCTGGACGCTCAAGGGATCATCTGGTGTGAGTTTGGGAAATCAAGAGTTGAAGCACATGCAGAACAGACCTGTTATATATGAGGCTGTCAGAGAGCAGAACCATTGGTGATGGGTTTAGGAGAAGAGAACCTGCTTTTAACATGGATTAGTTTCTAAATGAAGGTTTAAAGGTAGTGAAACAGTTCTGTGCTTCATTTTACACTGACCTTTGGCAGCTGAACTAGGGAAAGGGGATTTTTATTAAAAAGGAAAACATTAAACAGGAAAGGTACAAGACATTCCCTGTTTCTGGCAGGAGTCCTTGTACTGCAATGTTTTAATTTTCAGTGTCTTGCACCAGGCAGTCTGAAGAGCCTGGGAAACAAAGCTATTGAGTACTCTACATCCTTCCTGGAGAACTTGTTACTGCAGTTGGGGTTTATGGCAAAACCAAAAAAATATAAAATTATGCCTTTTATTCCAATATAACGTAATAGACGTTGTTGCAACAGACATGTGGGCTGCTATATGTCACATGCTTCATAATCACTGTGATGGATTTTGTCTGTGTGTTTGCTTATTTTTTGAAGAGAAGGACATGCCAAACAGACCCCTGAGAGTGCGTGCCCAGTCTCCAGACGGCAAGTTGTCTTTTCGGTGGAAACCACCTTATGGAGCAGGCTTCAGGGCCCCACGCAGCAGATCCCAAGGTTACACCCGTGGGTATGGAGAGAGCAGCCGAAGGATGAGCTATGCTCCGCTGCTGCAGGAGCGACAAAACCAGGAAGTGAGAAAACTGGGTGAGTCAAATTTCCTTGAGAGCATCTAGCTAAGCTGGCACACTTGGGTAGTCCCCTGTGGCTGCTAGGTGATCACAGGTCACCTGGTGTTGGAGTCATCAAGATGACTTCCTCCTTTAAATGAAAATGCTCACTATAATGGCATTCTGTAACATGAATGCCCATGAATTCTGCACAAGCAGAAAAATACAATGACTGGGGTAGAAAGTGCAGCAGACCTTGACACTGTGTTAAAGTGACACCATGTGCAAGTTACAATATTAATAGCAGGGGGAAAGGCTGGAGAGAAGAGGCTTAGCTCAGATTTTCCTTGCATGCAGTGAGGCCACTCTTAAATTCATTGTTCCTTGTCCTTTTCTTACACTTGGTGCCCCTATGTTATTTCAGCTCGGTGGAGAAAAACTTAATGCTTTAATAAAATGTATCCATGCTTGCCTTTAAAACTGATTCATGGGCTCTGTACTAGACAGTTACACTCATGTGCCCATGTTCTCTCCAATTCCTTCATGAGGTCCTGGTCACTAAGGGCTCCTGAGAGACAGTCATGTTTGCCTCTTCCTTGCTCCCTGTCCTGCTGTGCGATGATGCTCATGGTTTGTACTCATGCCCTAGATGACCTGCCCTTCATTTAAAGGATTTCCCATCTAACAGTAGCAATGGGGTTTGCAGCAGTTTTCTTTCTCCAGATGTTGAGTATTTATCTTTGTGTCCCTTGCCTGTGTCGTGGCTGACCTGTTTCTGTCCTGCTGCATGAGCTCCTCTCGCCTGAGCTAGGTTTGCTCTCACAAGCCTTACAATTTTCTTCCTGCAAGCTTTGGCTGCTCTTTGCTGTTCGGGTGTGTTTGCTCAAGGTTAGGCTGTTTCCTCTCAAAATCTCTCCTGTAGGCTGGAAGTCCATCCCATAGATGGTTTGGTCTTGGGTTAGAAAGCAGGTAATGATTCCAAAATCACACATGGCTGTCAGAATTTCTGGCTTTGTAATGTAAATGTCTGTTTCTCCTTCTGCTTTGTGGATTTTGAATTAAATGCGCATCTTTATATCTGCTTGTCCAAAGAGAGAGAATTCCTCAGTCACCTTTAGCGGTTGTTCCACCTTTCCTAACAGTATTCTCTTACTTATATCTTACCCCTTCTCTAGTATCCCTTAATTTTTTTTATCTTTCCACCACTCATGATGGAGCCACTCTGGCATCTGTGCCAAGGTTTCAGGGTTGAGGCACATACGTGTGGAGGACACTCCCCCATTCGTGCGATGCTCAGCACATACCACTGCTCTGCAGGCTGAGAGCCCATCCGGGATGTACATGGACATAGTGGGAGTTCAGCAACAAACTTAATCTTGATGAGAAATACTATGTAGTGTGGTTTTCAGCATCTGCTTCTTGTTTTCCTTGCTTTTTATACTACTTTTTTTTTTAAAGAAGGAGAACAAATGCTTTGAAAATAATCAAATTATCAGGAGAAGAACTTAGGCCTAGAATGCAGGAGTCTTGTAATGGTCTTTTCATGTAAATAATTTGCTTTCCTGCTTCTAAAATTCCAACTCCCAAGTGAATAATGACAGGACCAGAGCAAATCGTCTGAAGTTGCAGCAGAGGAGGTTTAGATTAGATATAAGAAAGAATTATTTCCCTGAGAGGGTGGTCAGGCACTGGCATGGCCTGCCCAGGGAGGTGGTGGAGTCACCAACCCTGGAGGTATTTAAGACGCATGTAGACGTGGCACTTCAGGGCAGACTCTAGTGCCTGAGATGGTTGGGTTGGGTGATTTATTTAGGGTTTTTTTTTTTGTGTGTGTGTGTCTATGGTTGGACTTGATGATCTTAGAGGTCCATTCCAACCATGAAAATTCTGTGATTCTGTGAACTTTACTGTTCATACTGCATGCATATTGAACTCTCTGACATAAATTCTATGTATCTAACTGAATTACCTTTCAAGGAAGTTTCTCCTCATGTGTCTCAGAAAAAAGTAAGACTGAGTTCTGCCTGAATAAACAGATATTTATTTTTTTTTTGCAATGAAAAAGTTTACAGGAAAGCCTCTGTTTTTTCCCCTGCATGTACAGCCTCTGAATCAGTTCATGTGGTTTCACTGCCATCAAGGAGCTCCCAAGGACGGAGCCAGCCTGTCTATAGGTCATCTTTAACCAAAAGGAAAGTCACAGGTATGTTTCTGTCACATCTGCTGTCAATTCATGGAGGCATGTGAAAACAATGAGATAGCTTTGTCATTTTTAGACTGGAAGTCTAAAAGCTGCTAAGTTTCTCTCTCTGTGTTAAAGACCTTGATGGATGTCTCTGGTTGCTTCTCTAATTCAAGCAGTATTAATAAAATGCTAAAATGCGCTTCCCTGCTGCCTGCCCTCTGTGCAGGCAGTGCTGGTTTTTGGCGTAATGTGCCACCTGCTGAAGAGAAGTGCAGTGTTTCCCTGGACTTCAGTCACACGTGAGTCGCTACAAAATGAAATCATACTCCTGTTTACTGGCCCTTTTCCTTTCCTGAGACATCAATATTTTTCCAGTGTTACCCTTCAGTACATCTTGGGCTGGAAAGTTGGTTCTTCTGCATTCCGTGCCTCTGTGAGACTTGGGAATGGTTACTGTGATGCTTATAAGAAAAGTAACAAATCTTTCTTGGGGTGGTAGGTAGACTAGACTGGAAAAAGTGATTGACATATAGAAAAAGGAGCCTCATCAAAATTAAAAACTTCCAAAAAAATCAAATTAATTTCACTTAATTTTTATGTTTTGTAAATTGTTTGCATAAGATATTCTGATTTGTCAAAATGGCCCACTTCAATTATTTCTTTTTCAATGTTTTTTTTATTTTTGCCTTTGTACCATGAAAAATGGAAACCTGAATTCAAACAACCTGTTTGAAGCGCTCAAAAATGTACAATATGCAGGAATTCTCCCTTGTGAAGAATTTTTGTCAGTCTCTGGCTTTATTGCCCTTCAAAATGGAACCAAATTTTAAAATCTCAAGATTTTTCATAAAGCTAAATTTCTGCTCTCCAGGCATCTCTAGCAGTGTTTGCCAGAGACTATGTATGTTAATATGTTAAGAGGACATTGCTGTGAGTAACAGTTTGGGGACTGACAGAATATTGAAGCACTGTAGAATATACTGGTATTCTGGTCTTGTAAGCTGACAACTGACAGAAGAAATCACGTTTCCGTGGGGCACCATGGGTAACAAATGCACTTTGTTTTCCACTACAGCTGTATTGGTAATTCATCTGTGATGTGTGTGTGTTGTAATGTCAGTTGAAGACAGTAACTGTTTTTAATGAGAACTCTGATGTTGTTATTTATATGCTATTTTGTTTTGCCATTTCAGAGGAGGAAGAGGTGGAGGTGGCACAAGACATAACTGTTCGTGTTATGTCCTCTCAGTCTGTGCTCGTTGCCTGGACAGACCCACTGTATGAAAAACAGAAGGTTGCAGGAAATAGGTAGCTATCCCAGTGTGTTCTTTTCTGAAAGCATACTGTAGGTGAACTGCTGCCAACACACTACTGATTGCTTGCCCATTTATTTATTTTGAGTTGGTTATGAGAATAATTCACCTTAAAGTGTAAAAATATTCATATCCCTACCTATGATGGTGGCTGGTAGGGGATGCTTCAGAGAAGCTGATAGAAACGTGACATGGGTGCATGTGGGGTTCATGCACATGCACTCTTTTCCTCCCCGCACCCTGATCTCTACCATGTCGAGATCTGTAAGCTTTAGATCCCTTCTGAAGCTTTAGATCCCTTCTGAAATGTGGTCAGTACCACATGGGATATTTTTGCTTTGGGATAACCATACCACAGGTGAAGGAAACATCACTCTAAAGCACGAAAGATTGAGGAAGAGAAGGCTGAGAGGAGACCTCATCACTCTCTACAACTACTTGAAAGGACATGGTAGAGAGGTTGGTGCTGGTCTCTTCTCACGGGTAATTAGCAATAGAACGAGAGGGAATGGCTGCAAGCTGCAGCAGGGTAGGGTTAGGCTGGACATTAGGAAAGAAATTTTCCTAGAAAGAGTGGTCAGTCACTGAAATTGGCTGCCCAGGGAAGTGGTGGAGTCACCTTCCCTGACCATGTTTAAGAGTAGATTAGATTTAGTGTTGAGGGATATGGTGTAGTGGACAACTTTGTAGAGTAGGGATGATGGTTGGACTTGATGATCCCAAGAGTCTCTTCCAACCTGAATGGTTCTATGATTCTATGAAAGATGCTCATCAACATCCCCTGCATCCACTGACCTTCCAGAAACCCTGTGCAGCTGAGGCTGAGCAGTTCAGGGTATCCAGTGAGCCAGAGAGCCTGGCTTGCAGCAGCATGCTGCAGCAGTTGGAGACCAAAATAAACAGAGAAATTGGGTTGGAATATGCCAAAGCATATGAAAGCACTGGACTGTGTTTCTCAGGCAGGTAACAGTGAAGGGCTGTGCAACCCAGCACTGAAACACACCGAGGGGCACAGCAGGAGAAGTGGTAATTATAGACATTCTCAGCTTCCTTGTGGAAGCGGTTACCATCTGAATTTTTATTTGTGTGTGTTTCTGGTTCCAGGCAATACAGCGTTCGCTACCGGGAAAAGGGGGAATCGGCAAGGTGGGATTACAAACAGGTCTCCAATCGGCGGGCGCTCGTGGAGAATCTGCTGCCGGACACCATGTACGAGTTTGCTGTCCAAATCTTGGAGGGAGAAAAAGAAGGCAAATGGAGCGTGTCTGTTTACCAACGGACTCCAGAGGCAGGTATGTATTAAAAAGGTCCTTGGGATGATCCAAGTTTTAGGGTTTAAGCTGATTTGAGAGAAAGCTAAAATAAGTGGTTGCTTGCCGGGTCAGCAGCCATTTGGAAACCTGGGAAAACCCTTGGTCCTGCTGCCTGTGTCCCTGCAGCAGTGCCCTGGAGAGCACATCAGGGCTGACTTTGGAGCAGGACAAGAACAGGGGGAGATGGTTGGGATGTTTTCGGGGGACGGGCTAGCAGCTTGGACCCCTGCAGCTGGATTTTCCCCTTCCTCTGGGAGGAGCAGCCTGTCTGCTGTCCCTCTCTGTGTGTAGCAAAAGAAAATCCTGCCTCCACCACAGAGAAGCCGTGGGGCCCCTTTGGTACAGGGAAGTAAGTGGTCCATAACAACTGAATTACCACATCATTCAACCTAAGCCACAGTAGAAGCCTCATGCAGGCAGCCTGTTCCTAAAAGCATGGAATAAAATTTCACAACAGGAATCTTATACAAAGATGTAATACAGGCACGCGTGGACTTGAGCCTTGTGTGCTCTTCACATTTATCTTTGAAATGGCTCTATAGGAATTTCTGCTATGAGAAGGACAAAAAGATGTGTGCTGTGTTTCTTACTTGCTTCTTCTGCATATGGCTGTTTCACAGCTCCTACCAGTGCACCTGAAAATTTGGATGTTTGGCCATTAAAGGGCAAACCGACCTCTGTAGCAGCATCCTGGGATGCTCTCCCAGAGAGTGAAGGCAAAGTCAAAGGTAAGTCACCACTGTTGGTTTTTAACCCCTTCAAGGATCTGGTCTTCCCAAAGCCAGAATGCTGCTCCACAGTGTACTGGAACCACTGTCTGTGCCAAGGGTTTTTTCAGTTGTTAATGGCTTCTACCAGTATAAGATTTTCTTGTTTCCAGTCCAGTACCTCTGCACTGCCTCTGGGAAGCCGTCGTCACCGTGTACCTGGGATGTCACAGAGCTTCCCGGGGTGTCAAGTGTGCACACATACCTCTTCTTCCACTAATAAGCAAGTTAAAATGGAACTCAAGAGGGAAGTTTCCCAAAGGTTTTGTAATAGGTGAAGAAAGAAGTCAGGTAGTTGCAAAGAAAGCAAGTGGATTTATGTTGCATACTATAGCATTATCATACATGGTCGTACAGCTAATTTTTCAGTGCTATTTACTTGCACAGGATTTTCCAGGATTATTTGTTTCTTTATTCTCTATGGAAATAAAAGGCTGATTTTTTGGCTGCTCCAGTTCTCCAGGGGTTGATGGGATAATGTTCGTGACTTACTGAAGTTTCTGAAGGTGCCTTCAGAACTGTAGCATCTCAGGATTTGAAAACCCTTTTGCCTGGAGGGAAGTCTACCGTGCCTGCATACAAGACCTACTTTATATGTGTTCTTCAAGGCAGGGGTGAAATTCTTTCTTCTTTGAATTCAGTAGGAGTCTTTCCAATTACTTCAGTGGAGCTGTAATTGTGTCCAAGAATTATTATTTCTTAAAGTAGGGCAACAGGCAGGGACACTATCTGAAATTTCAAATCTGCTCCTGATTTTGAGCAGTCTGTAGCCCGTTGTGTATTTTTGTCTGCTAATCTTGAAATGATTCATCCAAGGCAATAATTTTAATGATACCTGATATTCAAGGGCTGAACACTTATGTATGTATATCATTGTTTTCCTTGAGTATGAAGTGTTACAGGAGAGGTCTTATTTTTAAACTAAATAAATGGCACAAAAGACATTTATGCTGGCTAACTGAAACCACTGAATTAGCACTCCACAGCCATTTTGATAATACATGGTAATCAGGAACTTTTGTCTTTTGATCCTTTTGTTTTTCAACCCTGTCATTTTATATATTTATACCACATATTAAGGTAACAGGGAAAAATGCCCTCCAGTAGCCATTGGAGCCATACTAGAACTAACATCAGTGCCTCTGCAATTAAACCAATTCCTGTGTATCTTAAAACAAAAAACCCCTGAACCCAAAGCTTACTGTGCCTTCTTATACATTAATTTTTTTCTCAAGCTTTTCCCTCAGGAGCATTAAATGCATTTGCGTATAAAATATGGATGATTTTTTTCTTGATTTTGATGACCTATGCATCTCTTATTTCCTAATGCCATGAATATGGGCTCATTTTTGGAAAAAAAATAAGTTTTTGTTTTAAAATGTGTTATTATTTTCTAGATTAGAATTTCTATTCCTAAATTTTCTATTATTTTCCTGTCATGGTATTGTGACTCCTCAAGTGTTCTTGTGTTTCTTGGTGTAGAGAGAGAAAACTGACAGCCCTTGAAATTTATTTTCAAAACTGTGTTTTGGTCCAATATCTGTGCCTCTTACAGAAGACTGAAAAGAAAGGAAGAGTGCACAACTGAGATCTTACCTGCGCTCTTTGGGAGTGTAACAGGAAGAAAATTGTTCCTCCAGGGGTGAAATGTCTCTTGATACAGAAAGTTAACACAGAGCACAGATACCACAGTAATCCTAAAATGAAAGGTGAGAGCAGGGTGAGTTTCCTAAGGGGCAAAAAGACCTTGCTTTTCTCTCTTCCCAGTAGTGTTTGCCCCAGCTGTAAGTTAAGCACAGTGCATCCAATTTTGATTTTGTTTGACAGGCATCCAACAGGCTATTGCTACCATTTGGCAACATGCAGTCTTGTTATTTCCTGGTAGAAGTACATTTGCTAAATAAGAACCTCAATGTTTCACACATCAATTTTACCTACTGGCCTGTAGATTACAGCTAAAACCCCTCTAAGCAAAGACTCAGCTGGAAACACTTACTTTTTACTGCTGTAATATCATTCACAAGATTAAAGTAAGTGCTTTGGTGTTTTCATGGGTATGGCCCTCAGACTCCAGCACTGCTGAAGAAGGAGTGTATGGCCTTTGGAACTGGTAGAGTTTCACCACAGCGGACTGGCAGAGCTGCTTTTGCATGACTAGAGTCTTAAAATACAGTGCAATTCTAGCTGTGTCAAGGATCTCTTGGAAATGTAAGATAAGTAATAAATACTAATGCATAATGTCATCTGATTTTATACTGATGTCTTGAATGATAATTATGTGGATACACATTTTGTTCTTCTTCCAAATAATTTCTGTGGGAAAGAAAACTTTTTAATGTTCTAATTTGCTCTGGACATAGCTACAGTCAGCAACACAATTGAGTGTTGTCTGCCATTGTGAGCCACTTATGTTTTGGAATAATGTTTTCTGGATCGTGTGTTGTTGATTGCAAATATCTTGGTAGCTAATCAGTGAGTTCATAATTTCTTTTTCTCTTGGGAAACCTAAAATCTACTTGTTGTCCATCAGCCATAAAAGCATGGGTATTCCGATTTTAGTGACCTGCACTACCTAACATTTGCACAGTCTTTCAGGATAGATTTCCACAAGTAATAGGACAGGGCATATTTTCCTGGCAACTTTCATACATATTTTCTGCCTACAGTGTATTTTCTCTTTGTAGACTTTCCTCTGTCATTTCTGATTTGGGGCAGTTAATTTTTTCAGAGGACTTATTTCTTTGCTTTTATTAGTCAGTGTCCAGGAACAGAAAAAGGTCTCCTGGTGCAGCACACCAAACCATGCAATAGTTGGTGCTGTAGCTTTCTCATGTCCCCCGCACCTTCTCTGGAATGTACAGCTCTCGTCCAGCTCCTGTTGGTGACTCTTCACTCTGATGGGCATTGTTGCTTATGTATTTTACGAAGGTATAGCTAACATATTCTGTCTCAGATATTAGGTCATCGCTGTGATTTGGTTTTGTCTGTTAAGGTGAACAAACGTTTAACTTACCTACACATGTATGCATTTCTCTCTCTCTCTTTCGTGTCTTTATACTCCAGCTGTTGACTCAGTGTGCATTGCTAGTGTATTAATTTTAGTAATGCACATTCTAATTCATCCTACCCATACAGTCTGTCCGCTGGAAACAGGACTGTTTTCAGTTTCCTCCTTCCAACCGTCTGCCAAATCATTTCAGAATACATTCTTTCATACGCCCCGGCTCTCAAGCCATTTGGAGCAAAGTCCATCACCTACTCTGGAGCTACAACATCAGCCATAATAGATGGTCTGCAGGCCGGGGAGCGCTATATTTTCAAAATCCGGGCAGCAAACAGGAGGGGACCAGGTCCTCAGTCTAAAGCCTTCAGTGTCGCCATCCCAGCAGGTGAGCATCAAGCCATGCACTGATTGTGTAGTCTGTCCATTCTCACCTTGGTCCCACTTATCTTCATTCTTATTGACTTATCTCAGCTTCGTCTGTGCTCCATCTAACCCGTCCGATTTTACTTCCTTAGCACTGTTTCTGTTACTGAAGCATATTAAAGGGCTTTTCATGGACATTTGAAATACATGCATACCATACTCTATTTCCTGCATGAAAACGCTGTGTGCTCTAGTTATTCAAAGGCCAAAGGATGCAATACTTTGGTTCTTTGGTTGTGCTGTTCCTGACAACTCCCAGTCTTGAAAGTAAGTTAGCCTGGCTAACTAGTAATTTTTTTGTGCTTCTTCTATTGTTATGAATAAACACTTTTTTTACCCCCCCAGCTGCTCATGAGGATTCAGTTGCTCAGCAACAAACAAATATTCAAGATAATTCAGAGGCTAAAAAAACTGGGAATGCTGGCTCATCTCCTCAAACTTCCTCTGTGTCTTCAAAAGTCCAGCCATCGCTTTCCTCTAAGCAGTCATCTGTTCGTACACCTAATGTTAGTGACAAAAAGAATCTTCTTTCTGAATATAAGAATAAAATATTGACTCGAGGAGGGGTCCTAAGTAAATCTCAGTTACCTTCTAGAAAGACAGGTGAGCTGGAACCTGATCTCCAATCCACCGAAGTGACAGATGATCATGACTCCTCCCAGGAAGCTCCAACGGTACCACCAAAAGCCCAAGATCAGAGGAGGATTGTTAGACCCGTGTCCCCTAGTCGGCCAGTCCACCCTGTCCTTGCCTCAAGGAGGATCCCTGTTCAAACACATACATCAGAGGTGTCACAGCAGACGAGCACAGAGAAACGTGAGCCACCAGCACTGTCACCATCATCAGCACAACACTCTTCTGTCTCATCTGTTCCTAAATACACAGATAATGAAACAAAGCAAATGAGGCAAAGCAACACTAATGTGCCTTCCAAAACCTCTTCCCACCCTCTGCCTGCCAAAATTAATCTTGCAGGTAATGTGGAAGGAAATCCAGGCTCCACGCTGGTGAAAGTGTCTTCTAAAACTTCAGAGCCCAGTCGCCTGGCTTTGCCATCAAATCGGCAGTCTGCTGTCTCTCGTGGTGTTGTCCCGAGCCATCCCAGTAGGTCTGGCTCTCTAGGTCATTCACATCAACCCTCTTCCAAATCAGCAGATTCCCATGCTCATGAGAGCCATAGTAAGTTTGACAGAGAAGAAGCAGAGGACAGAGCAGGACAAATCAGTTCTAGATCACAGCAGACAAGGCTGCCCTCAGGTTCCAGTTCTTACACGTGGAAGGATTCAGAATTAGCTGCGGTGGCAGTCTCATCGAAATCTGCTGTTTCTGGTCATGGTTCACCTCACTCTCGCTCCTCCAGCAGTGCCAAATCCAATGGAAAGGATATTGATAAGAATTATAGGGAGGACTCACAAGATGCCAACCCCTTATTTCCTTCTCTACCCTCTTCCAGGCAGTCCTCTTCATCAATCTATTCCAAGAGAAGAAATCCTCAGGTTGATTCTGATTCTCACCTCAGAGAGACACACAGTGAAAAGTCACCCCACTCTGACTCAGCAGAACAACAGAGTCGAGCGGCTGCTGCAGAAAAGCATTCTCTTTCGCAATCATCTCTTTCCAAACATAAGCCTGAAGAGCAGGACAGTCATGAGGTGAAAGAAACCCTTGCTCGATCAAAACCAAGTGTATCTTTGCCTATAAAGACATTCCCCTCTCATCCTCTGTTGGAGAAGGCCTCCCACTCAGAGCATCCACAGAGAGCACAAACGAGTCCTTCCTTACTGCATTCAAGGGGCCGGCGCCTCCCATCTCACGTTTCATCACAGAGTAATGAAGAATTGCAGGAAGATGATGAGGAGGATGCAACAGGAGGCAGTGACAGAGCAAGCAGACACTCTGTGTTTCCTAAAGATGTGTCCTCTTCTAGGGGATTACCTTCATCTTTCTCTCAGGGAAGCTCAAGTTCATCTCTATCGAAGCAACACCAGCCAGGTTCTCAGGTACCTTCCTACAAACCAAAACTTTCTCAACCAGACTCCAGTTCTGCCAGTGACAAAGCTAAAGACAACCATTATAATCCAAGGTTGTCATCCACTTCTTCGAGACAAGCTCGTCCTTCATTACCTACTCGCTCAATGGTTGTTACAAGAACAGTGTCCCAAACAGAGAAAAAACATGGCCTGTTGCCCTCAAAAATATTGAAACCTGAACTTCCTCAAAAAGTTTCTTCCTCCTCTTCATCTAAATCTCGTCAGTCAGTTTCTAATGAAGAGGATGATTATTACAGTGAATATGATCAGAAAGAAGTTCAAGAGAAACCTACATCTTTGGCAGAAAAATGGTCCCCTTCTGTTTCTAGAGGCAACAAAAACACATACAGTGACACTACTAGCAATAAAAGGAAATCTATGGACACTCTTCTACCTCACAAAGTAAGCTCTGAAGAGGAAGAGAAGGAAAAACCTCCAACATTAAAAATATCTTCTTCTGAATCACTAGGAAGCTCTGCCATAGTGTCACGGATTACTCAGTCCTCTAACAAGCATACCCCATCCAAACCAAGCTTTGTCTGGCCACGTTCTTCTGCATCTACCACTACACACACTGTTTCTCCAACGATTTCTTCTTCCACTTTGTCCCCTCGCCAGCGACTGTTGAACTCCAGGCTGCGGAGCCCTTCCCAACGGCAATTTGTTAGACCCCCTTATAGACAAGGTATCTTGTTGTTGTTATAATAATCTCACTGAATAATGTTCTTCTGCAGATCGTGCTCCTAAGAGCAGTTAGATGAATGACCTCCTTCAGAATGCAGGTTCAGTTATTTGGTATAATGTAGTACTTTTTATTTTGGTCATTCTGGGGGAACCCATTTCTTGAGGACATTGCCTAAACAGTGTGATGTGGTGTCTCAGACTTTTGGTCCTGTTGTCTGATCTGCACAGGATCCTATGATCCACAGAGGAGATGACAGGGTTAGGTACTACATTGGAAAAAAGTCCATGTTCCTAATTGAGTAATGACTGAAAGCACATTTGTATTCAGAGTATGGCAGCCTCTCAGGTATATTGCTCTTCATCATGTGGATTACAAAAATGATTTTGTAGATTATTTGTTATTACTCTCCATGCCTAGGCAGTAAGGTGTTTCCTCATGCTATCCAGGCATTATTTTCTTTAATTAATTTTTAAGCCACTTTCCTTTTTTGTTTTAAGTAACAGTTCAAGATTGCACATTCCTGTCGAGGGTTGCTCCCGTCACAGTCAGGCCCTCTAATACTTTTATGGCTGTGATTTGCCCTAAATGTTAGAGGTTTGCTTTCTGGTAGAATGTCTATTGTCCCTGTGTAGTAGAACAGAGGATCCACTACATATCAAGGTGTGTCACCTATTGATTTTACATGTGACATATGGAGAATCCTGGGCAGTCTAGGTGACTTTGCTAGGTACAAATGTTTTTTTTTCTCCCTCTAATGCATGGACTTCCAAAATAGTATTGAGTGACCTGAGTGTTTTAGTAACTACCTTCTATGCCATATGTAGATGTTTTGTTTGATGTGGCCTCACTGTTATTCATAGTGAGCCGTGCAACTGGGATATTGTATTTGCTATGCTTTATTCGGACTAAATGTTATGTAGAGATCAACCAGCTTGCAGAGCTTTAAGATGGGAGTGGACCTTGAATAATACCATGGAGGGAGGGTGAGATGCATTGTATGAAAGAATAACAGATTTCTCTGTGGAGGTTGTATACTGGCTTACTGCTAACCATGCAATTGGGAAGTTAATAGCCAAGGAATGTTCAGTTAATAGCCAAGGAATGTTCAGTTAATACTTTTTTTTTCCCCAGTTAATATATGTATATATTTTGACATATATTTTTTCTGGAGGCAAACCTCTGAGCTAGGATATGAAAATTGCTACCTGTTCTGAGCTGGGGGGCTGGCAGTTCAGTGCCACTTGTTCTCCACTTCTGAGCTGAGTGTGCCTCTGTGTAGCATGTTTTTTTTCAGCTAGAGAAGGAGAATCCTTCCTTTTATAGCTTGAAAAACAAAACAAAACAAAACAAAACAAAACAAAACAAAACAAAAAAGGGCATTCAATCCCCTCCTCTCTGCTTCCAGTTGCTGACTATAGCTTTGTATAAGGATAGGCTTGACCAAGTGGTTTCTTTCTTCATCCCACTCCTCAAGTGTTTACAAAGATCACAAACATTTGAGGCTGTAGTGCCATCTAGAAATGTTGCCCTACTTTCTTAAAAAAGCAAGAGAGAATGAAGAGATCAAATAAACATGATAGAAACAAACCATGAGTGTTTAGCTTCTCCAGAAGAAACCATTTCAGGTGCTTGTGTAAGCCACGGGGATCTGACAGTGTCACAACAGTTGCTCTGAGCAGAAATGAAATGCCTGGTTTGCTGAGTGTGGTGAGGACTCATTCTGCTCTCATTTATGTCCAGATGAGTCAGAAAATGCATTTCTTCGCATTTTAAAATGTGGTTTGTAGTATGCACAGCTTTCTTCAGAATGGTGTGTTTTCTTCTCTGTTTCAGGATACAATGGCAGACCTAATCTTACAACGAAAAATGGAAATGGAAATGGAAAAATAGTACCTGGTAATAATGGAAAACCAAGTGGACAAAGAGTAATCAATGGCCCTCAAGGAACAAAGTGGGTAGGGTGACCTTCTCTCCAAATTCAGGATGCTTTGGCTTTTTATTGTACTTACATTTTCATTAAGAAGAGAGAGAACAGTGCCCTCAGTCAAAGAAGCTATAAAGTGAGGTTATACTTAGGGATCTACTTCCACTGTTCCATTGAAATCTAATGACAAATTTTGCATTTCGTTATTGGAACATTTTAAATGCCTGATTTAAAGCTGATGGCTTGAATTTTCAACTACAGCATTACTCCTGTAGATTTAGTGAATAATTTTTACCTCAAGGTCAGTGGAATTTAAGCTCACCAGTGTCTCAGGGCTAGTCTGCTGCTCAGTGTGAGTGGGGACTATCCAGGATAGCTGCTGAGGAGGATGTGTTCAGCAACGCTTCACCCAGACCGACACTCCAGGGAGAAGCACATGAGCAAGAGTATCAAAAAGTAAAGTTACTTCAGAAGTGTCACAAGCTTTAAATGTACATACATAGGTATCTTTGAGCATTTGCTGTTCATACAGACATGATTTCAATGGTATTTTCAGAAGAGCTCAGATGTCATTGACAGAACCCCACTAGGTGCCTACAAACCCAGACCTTGTCTTTTAGAATCCTTTCCAGTGAATTTATAACCGACCACCACAGGGGAAGGAACGGGTGTTTCCTATATGTTTAGCTGAGCACTGAGCAGGAGGCAACTGAGATCAGCCTCCCTGGCTGCTCACATGCTGCATGACACATAAAGGCATCTATTTTATGGCCAATTCAATCTTATCATTTTCATTAGCGGAACATAAAAAGAAGCTTTAGGTGTGTCACATTTAGGGGAAGCCTTTTGAAAACCAAACTTAAAGCCCTTTAAATAGACTCCAGAAAGAGGGCTAGGAAGGTCCTTGGGAGTCCATGGGGTGATTCTCTCCACTCCATGAGAGGAGGGCATTGCTGCAAGCAGGATGAACACCTCATAAAGTAAGAGGATCTGTGTCAATTTCTGGGGCCGGGAGGCCTTCAGAGACCGATCTCATGATCTACTGTCCCTCCTGCTATAGTCTTTTCCCCAGCACCAAATGTAAGCCTGTCTTGCCAACCTGGAACTGCTGCTCACATCTTCTTCCCAGTTTCCTCCCAGCACTTAATGTTTCTTGCATTTTTGTGTTCCGTGGCTCAGTGTCTGTTACCTCTGGTTCAAACATCATACAGTTCAGCTATTTTGGGTTGAAATAGCAACAAAGACTGGATTTTAACTGCAGCTACCTCTTGAATTCAATCCAAGCTTTCAGACAGATTTGTTTTGTGAGGCAGAGGCTTTTCTTCAGTCTTCTACTCCAATTAAAATCTTGGCTACTTTGTTTTCACTGCCGTTTCAATCATCTAAAATTAACTAGTTGAATTTTCCTTTTTCTTTTTCTTTTTTTTTTTTTTCAGTAATATACATGCTTTTAAATCCCTTCTTCACAAGGTCTTGGGGCCATACTCAAATCAGTATTGCAGAAATCCACCATAGAAGTTGCACAGCCCAAGAAAATCAAGCGAGTTGCTCCTTTGCATGTGAAAGCTACAGTAGGTGATATCAGTATGGTTGCTGTGCAGCTCTGGTGCCCACCTCCTGGGGATTTGCTTTCTTCAGCAGTGATTACTGTACAATTAGTGACTCCCTTTTAAAAATCTGAGGGTATTGTAATTATTCCTGAACATCACACTTAGCATCTGAATTTCCCCAGGATTTCTGCTGCTGAGAAATTTCTTTTCACCTCCTCATGTG
>VZTM01032694.1:5751-33500 GCA_013400555.1 Jacana jacana
ACAGCACTGGCCCCGGGCGTGAAGCCAGCGGGTAGCAGCGGCGGCAGCCACCTCCCGGCGGGCGCCGCCGCTGTCCCCCGGTCCTCGATACTTTCCGCGAACCTGCGGTGCGCAGCCCTGGCGCTGCGTTGGCCCCGTGGGCAGCCCGCCCCGGGCAGTCGCGACTGAGGGGTGAGTCGCGATTGGCATCTGTGGCTTAGGCAAGAGCAGAGTGTGTCGTCCGTTCAGGTAAGGACGTGCAAGGGTTAACTTAATTCCCTTGATCCATCCACTCTGAACTGGAGCTTTGATTAACATTGGTCTGCAAAATGTAACTGTAACAAATTCAATTAAGGGAAGCACATTTCTTCAACTTTTAATTAGATCTACCCTATTTGTCTAATGTTTAATATAACATAAAAAAGCTCCTCAGGTTCCAGAGGGAAATGGGAATAGATTTAGATGTAAGTTTAGCTTTTAAAAACACAACAGACTAAAGTTCTTTGTTCCCGCAGCATATATTATTGTTACACTCACACCCTCAAAGGCACAGGAGGAAAACATAATTTTATCTGCAAAATTGTAGAAATAATAGTGTGCTATTTGTGTAAGAGCTTCCCACAACCTTTAATTGGTCACAGAATAACGAGCATATAGGTTCTAGCGCAGGCTTGATGCACAGTAGTGCAAGATGCTGCTGAATTACAGTTCTTCTAAGAAAACTGAAATAGTTAGGTATTTCACAACCGTTTTGTTGGTTTCACTTAATACACGAGGGTGAAAGTTATCTAAATTATAGCTTAATATGATAAATAGCAAATGTTGGCAAAGAGGAGCCCCTATACTGTCATTAGCAGGTAACTGAGAAAGTCAAGAATCTTCCTGTCACGTCCTAGAAGTGACTTACTGTGCCTTCAACAGAACATCATCCTGCTATTCCCTACCCATGTTTTTGTGGTGGGATTTACTTCTAAAAATCACAGCCCTTTTCCAGTTCAGTTCAAATACATGTTTTCTGATTGCGTCAATGCTGGGCATGTGTTCCTAGGTCTGTTAGTCACAATATGAGTCTTTCTTGTATGGGCACATTAGGTCAAGAGAGAGAAAAGGAAAGCAAGTATCAGTTCTTGCTGATCTACTCTAAGGAGGATACAACATAATTTAAACTACATATGCAGAAGCAGTCACCTTTCCCCACATTACCCTGTATGATTTAAAAATGTGGCTGTTTTCTGTCTCCCAAAACAACAGATATCAAGAAATACTTACTCTGGGATCATTTATCTGATCAGTTAAAACCCCCACAGGTTTCAGTGCTAGTAATTATGAGGACTTGATGCTGTGTTCCTAACAGTCACAGAGCCAGAAGTCTGGGGGAGTCTGGCATTCACAAGGCGCGACACATCACACCCTGTCTTAGTATCTGAGCAAAGACGAGACATGTCTTTTAAATCCAGCGTCCCTCTCTTCAGTGTACAGGCAGTAAGAAACAGAAATGCTATCTACCAGTAGCCCTGAGGAGTATCCCATCACTTTCCCACTTCTGACTGTGGTAGTCCATACATGATTATTCTGCTAGATTAATAAATAAATAAATAAATAAATAAATAAATAAATGGAAATAAAGGTCAGGTGTGGTAGGGGCTGGGAGGGTGACGAGAGAGATTTCACCTGATCTTTTCTGAACTTGGTAATCTGCACAGGAGAAGCTGCTGCAAAAGCGGCATTCGTTCTAGCACACATACTTCCTTTAGTTTCTTTCAGACCTTATTCATACAGAAAGAGGTCTCCGGTCCTGTGAGCAGGTTTTATTTCTCTGCTACATTCCCAAGGAAATAGGTAGTTACTGTCCAGGCATGGTGGTTTATTGAACCGAAGGAAGCTCTCAAACTGGAGGGATGATGTGAATGGACAAGGATGTTCTAGAAGAGCTCAGGAGACATTTGATGAATGCTTGGCATGTTAGCCAAATGCTAGCCACTAAACTCATGAAACACAATCATTATATTTATTATTTTTATTGTTATGTCTTCCACAGTTGTGTTAAGGGAAGAAGAAGGTATCCTATCATGAGAAAAAAAGAGAAAGAAGAAACATTAAAAGCCAGAAGAAATTATGGTCTAAACCCAAGACCTATTTTGTCTTGCTTTTTAAATGTGTATTGGTACATCAAAAGAGAATTTTAAATAGTGTCTGCCGTTCAGAAGTTCCATCAGGAACCTGCTAAGTACAAGTGAAGAAATAGACTGGTATATTCCTCATATCCCTTTTTTTTTTTAAATTTAGACTTTGAGCCAAAGGCTGTACCTGTAGAGCATCTGGGAAGAATCTGAATAAAAAAGCAAGACCAAAACCAATGCAGTGTTTGTCTTTGCCATTTTTATTTTTTACTCTCTGTATACCATGTCTTCAAGATAAAACCTCAAGATCAGAAAGCAATATGAGCCATAAAAATTAGGTTTTGAAAGTGAAAGCATCGTGCTTGCTCCATAAAGAAGGAAAAATCCTAGGCCAAAGTCAATGAAAACAAAATATTCTTGGGCCTGTCCTGGTGAGTTTTATGGCACATAAAGAGCGGATACTAGAATGACAGTCACTGAACTGAGGCAAATTCAGGAGCAACAGCAGTTTGGATGTCTTACAAGACATCCAAACCAGTACATTAGTTGTTTTTTTTTTTACCAGTGTTTTTCTTATTTACATCAGCTGTTGGGTGACCAAGGATCACAACTGCCACAATTAGATATACAAGATGGGAAGTCAGCAGATCATGAGGGCAAATCAGTGGTAGGAAAATTAGTAAATCATACTGGTTAATTTACTGATTAGGCAGAGTTTAACACTGTAAACTAGCAGGGATTGAACTGACTGTCATGATGAAATTATTCAATAGTCCTGTGTTGCACAAGATCACAGGTAGCTATTTTTAGTAGAAAGATGTTTTTACTCTGTTCTTCATTATTTTACTTGTTATTTTACTTGTTTTATTTTGTCTTTCCTATCCTCAAGTTTTTTGTTTTACCAGTTTATATGCCTGAAGACAAAGGAATTGGCCTTTGGGGAATGGGACAGCTTTTCAGATGAAGTTCCCATTGCATGACTTCAAGCACACATTTCTGAAGCTTCTTTTGGCAAATGAAATGCCCGCTCTTGATTGTTTATTACCCAGTTGACTGGGAATCCAAAGGTTGATATGAACAACTGAAAATTAAAAACTTGGAATCCCATTTTAGTGCCCTATTGTCCCACCTTTGGTTTCAGTGAAGTTTCCATACCGGGTGATGATGATGTCTTTAGAGAGGCACATTCCTAGTCAGGAAGCCAAATCTGCATCAGAAGAACGTGAAAGACATGAAAGCAAAGTGAGAAAGTGAAGTCCCGAAAGTGAGAGTTAACCTTCAGTAAAATGAATAAATACTGGACTAACTGTTCAGCTCTATACAATTAACAAAAGCATCATATGAAGTAAGTCTTTGAAGATGATTTTTAGACCAATGTGTGAGACTGTGAGTTGGATAGAGGCAGCAGAGAATAAGTGTTGGATTTTGTTTTGGTTTTAATTCTAGCTAAAAACCAAAGGGTAAAATCAAAGAACTTGTTAGTCCTCTGACTGATGTTCGTCTAAATGTGTCGTTTGATTTCATTGTTTTCTTGTGTTTGATCTATACACATCTGCTGCTGCTTCTAAGATATTTAGGCAGAGATGGTCTCTTTTAATCTGCATTTGTACAGCAGCTAACACAGAGAGCTCCTGCTCTGTGCCCAGGGCTCCTAGAAGCTGTGGCAGCATAAACGAAAATGAAAACAGAGATATTCTTTTAGAAGGGAGCGTTCAAGTGTAGTCAAACCAACCTGCATATGCTTTGCTCAGATGCCAGCTGTGAAATGCAAGGACAGATCTGAGCCAGTGTCAGTCTGTTCCCCTGTAGATGGTGCCCCTAGTTCAGGGATTCTCTTTTGGGTTGACAACTCTGCATCCCTAATCTCACTGCCCCTCCCTGGGCCCCGGCTTTGAAAATCACTTTTCACCAGAGCAACGCTCAGGGTGTTACTCCAGGAAAACCACGTTTTCAGTGTGCTTAGGACAAACTGGACTGAAGTCCTGGTTTTCTTTTCAGGCAGAACCTACTACATAAGGAGGCAAACCACTGAACCATTGGCTTCCACAGTGCCCAGGTATTAGCAGTCTCCAATCTCACCTTATGGTGGTAGGCGTTGTGGCTTCCCCCCAAGTAAAATTTCTAATCAGTGGTGAACATAGGCATCATAGGGATGACTGTAATAAAAAGAATGGGAAGTGGGTTTTCTAATTTAATTTTGTGGAGCTGACCTTCCCAAAGCACAAGGAAGAGCTGTATGATGGTAGTCAATGTTACCTCTGAGAAGAGAGTTGAGACTTAAATAATGTCTTTGCAAATGGATACACAGGATTGTCACGATGCACCTACAATGTCCTTGTCATTTTCTGTCTCCAATACAAAATAGGGATACCTCTGTTCTGAGAGACTTGAATTAATTGCCTGTTTAAGTGCAAAATATGCTTATATTTACATCACCCTGAGAGTGAAGTGAAAGTGAATAATATACATATTAGAATATAGCACTGAAATGTAGGCAACACCTTCTGGCTTCAGGCTTCCTGAATTTCATCTCTCTAATGTGAGATTTCCACAGAACCTTCACTGTGCAGCAGACATACAACAAAGACCCCTCAGGAAGCCAGCCCAGCCATGAAGAAGGGCAAGTGCTACCATTTAACTATGCAGAGTAGAGTGAGAACATCCATGTGAAGAAAAAATAGGATAGAGTCACTTGAATAAAAAACTAGTTAATGCATTTTATATTTCAGGAAATACTTTTGAATATCAGTAGCCTGATAAATAAACTCTCAAGGGAGTTTGTTTTTGTTTAGTTCACACATGCATTTCATTCAAAGGCACAGTGAAATTACCTTATTATTTATATTTAAAATGCCAAACCACAAAAGTGTTGGGATTTTTTTTTTTTTACATTAGTCACCATTTCATAATATTTTCTCTCTTTAAAAAAAATGTATTTATTCCTCTTGCAGAAATGCAGTCACTGTGCAATGATGATGTTTAGAGTACCGTTGGGCCTAAAAGCTTGCAAAATACATGGCTAAACGAAAGAAAAAAATATCATTAATATAATTAGGAGAGAAGAATTTTTAATTTTTTGTTTCCTCATACCTATACTTTGGCCACTATGCAATATGGTAAGCTAGTTACCTCTGGCAATTCTGTCTGTCAGCAACACCATTTTGTTTGCAAACTAAAATGCTTGTTTGGTTTCTCCTATTGCTTTTTCTATAGCATATGCCATAGCCTTCAAATTATGTGGGTATAAGAAGAAAATAGAGCTCTCCATCTGTAACAATGTTGTTAAGATGATAAGGTCAGTGCTGATGTCTTTTCAGCAAACCTTGATAGATATTTATCCAAGTCAAAGCTGGATTTTTAATCATTATGATATGCTAATGTGAAAAAAATGCAGCCTTTCTTGTTTTTTTAAAACTTAGGCAAAGAAAAAACAAATCCTGCCCAGTGAACCTAAGTCTTCTCACAGTTACACAGGTATAGATCTATAGTAAAACCTGCTGTCTTAAAAGCACAGTTTCCACGACTGCTATCTTCTATAAATCAAACTATCTTAGAGACCCAAAGAAGTTACTGTAGCAATGCATAATTTTAATTCAAGTCCTAAGTTTAAATATGAAGTTTTAAGGGAACAGAGAATTCAGTTGCACACCGGGGACGTGGTTTCTCCCTTACTCAATAGCTCTTGGTTAGTCTGGGGCAAGCTGTGGATGAGAATCCCGATCACCTTCCTAGTCTTTTGCTTTTGACCTCTTTGGTTGCCAGTCCTCTTACTTTCCTTCTTCTCTGTCCTTTCTGTTCATCTGGGAATACAATTTGTGATAAGATTGCCAATCCAAAGTGAGAAATTATCTGGACAGTCACAATCATCCTTTTCAGCCTTGACATTAGATCTGTTTCTGCAAGAATCAGGATTGGTCTTTTTCTATTAAGGATAGAGGTAAACTCTGCAGTCAGAATTATGATTGATGACAAAGTACAGTAATAGATTGTTTCCTGCTGAGGAATGAAAAACTCACTAAGTCCTTGGTTTCTTTTAATTCTTGTTTGTATGTGAACAGAAGTAGCTAGTCAGGAGTGTTATTTAATAGATAGAAGGCAAAAAAAAAAAAAAAAAAAGAAAAAAAATGGAAGAATAAAAACAGACTAAAAATCAGTTTAGGATAGAGATAATAAAGTATAAAGATTCTCATCCCTAGAAGCTCGTCCTTGCCCACACTGAAGTCAGGGTAAGAGCTTGCTAGCTTAAGCTCAATAATTTGATCCTAGGGAAAAGTTTAGCCCAGAGGAGTGTTTGGTCCTAATTAGTTTAAGGATTTTGGCCAATATCTTCTTGTCCTTAACTGTGGATTTTCAAAGAAATGGTGATTTCACATGGTCTTTGATGTTGGAATTCTAAATTAAAATGTTCTTTCTAAAGATGAGAGCCTAGATTAAGTTATTCTGAGACTTACAGTGGACACCTTCATGCCTTAACTTTCTTCCTTCTGCTGGAATCTATGACCGACACTTTCTGCACCGTAATCACAGAAAGACATAATCATCATTACTCCTTCATAAATATGAAGGTATCTGCAGAATAACCTCAGGGATTTATTAGAGCAACAGTCATTCCTCCTAAGTTTAAAAAGGTCTGTTCAATGCTAAGTTTTTTTATTAACAAACTCTTCAGTTTGACTTTCCCTCTGAAAGTTATTTAGCTTCATCTTTGACCAAATGGATTTTTTTTAAGGAAACTGGAGATGCCATTTTTGTCTTTTGGGGTTCATGAAAATGTCCACATTTGACTTTTTGGAAAAGATTTATGTTAGTTTGCTTTCCCTTGCACTCTAGCTTAAATGGAACTTGTTTGATTTTTCCTGCAGTCACTTTTCCTAAAAAAATAACTTGGCCATTTTCTTTGAGGAAAAAAGGTTATTTGCTGAAGTTATTTACAGTTTAATTGCCAGTTTAATTGGAATCTAATGTCTCATTTACTGTGACACACTCTACTCCACAGCCTGAGCTACTGTAGATTACAGGAGTCACAATGGCAATAGATTCACCTGTGTCTGGAGCTGGGCAACCTCACCCTGTTGTCAGCAGAGAAGCCCTGAACAACAGCACTGACCCTTTACTGATGATCAGAACATGGAGAATATTCTTACCAAACATACTGTGGGTATTTCAGTAGTGTTGCATGTTTGCAACCCCAGGTTTTGCCACCAACTCATAGTCTGCTGACTTTCTGCACTGCCTATATGCTGGTGAGGACATTCAGAGGCTGTCCTAGAAAAGTCATCTCATAGCATGAGCACAGACACTAGCTGATGCTTTTTCGGCATGTTTTGGCTGTCTTCACTATGGATGCTGTCATACCATGTCTGGGCAGCCTACAGTCCTCTGAAAGGATCCCTGCAACCTATGTACACTTATGCAAGGACCTCTCACCCACACTGCCATACTACAAAGAGCTGCATTTGTAGTATACAGATGATCCATTTGGGGTTCTGTTTCTGCTGCTGCTGCTGCTCTGTGACAACAAAGATTTGTTGCATCCAGATGCTAAGTTTCATAGTCAGAAGGGTTTACTGCTACTAACAAGTAGTCATAGATTTATAAAATAACTTTAATTGGGAGGGACCTTTAGTGGTCATCTGCTCCAAGTACATGTTCAAAGCAGACCCAGATATAACAGGTTCCTCAGCGCTTTGCTTAGACAAGATCTGAGAGTATGGAAGGATGAAGGTTCCATAACCATCTAGGTGGCCCTCCACTAGCCTCATTCCCAAGGCCTTCCCACTCACTTACAAGATGTCAGTGTCTTCCTTGTGCTGCAATGCCCAGTTTCCCCTCACTACAACTTATTAGTAGTTATAGATCATTATAAACACTTTATTGATCCTCTATCTGTTTCAAACACATGCTGCAATTGTTCAAAATACAGGGGTGCTCTCTGCTTCCCAAAGCCCACAGAGCATCACAGGCACTCCAGATCTGCTCTGTGGACTTCATGTCTGTGAATGGTCATTCATTTCAACTCCTGCACCAGGATAACTATGACAGAATATGTTAAGCAAGTCCTAACCTAGGTCATAGCTACATCTGAATGCAATCTACCCTTTGCTGTCTGGCAACTTTGAACAAATGATATTAATTCCAGCTAGTGGAGCAACATATCTCTCCATGCCTGGAACAGCTAAGAGCAGGTTTTCAGGATGACAGTGAATTTCAGGACAAGAATAATCAAATTTGCTCAGTGTTTGTCATACCCCTCTGAAACTCCTGATCTAAGAAGGAAGTAATTTACCACTTCTGTCTTAGTCATTCTTGGTCATTACTTTGAGCGAGGAGAATGTTCTGTCAAGACCACAGAGATGCACACAGACCTCCTGTATGTCATCCATGACTGAATAGTTTCAGAGGAATCCCTATACTCCTCCAGCACCAGGCATTACACAGCTTCCCCAACATTTCAGAGACATAAATGGTGTTCATATCACCAGCTGATCACCTCCCTAGGAGATACAGCTCTGTAACTGGAGGGATTGCTGTGGCGCCTCATGGCTGCACTGACACTACTTTCATGAAGCAGGTGTGGGAAGCTGCCCCGTATTTGGCTGGTTCTGATCAAGGATGGGCAGGCACATTCATAGCCTTTTGGTTCTTCAATTTATAGTTGTGACTCTGAACCATGAACATGAATCAGCAGTATCTCCTTGCAGCACTTAAGACCAATGGCATCCTTGGCTGTATCAGCAAGCAAAAGTGCCCAAAACTGACATAGTGCTCCAGCTGTGGTCTTACAAGAATTTAGTGGAAAACATATCTTGACCTCAGTGTGCATCAAGGTGCTGCTTCCACAGGCAGTATAGACTTAATCCATGAATCACCTTTGCAAAAATATGTAGTGTTTATGTATACAACTCTTGTTGTAGTTCTACATCTATACTTATATTTTTTTGTGTTCATTCATGTAATCTAACCTTGGAATAGATATCTCAGCACCTTTTATTTGCTTACTCTTTCTACCTTCTTATCATACATTGGAAACTTTCTTTCCAAGTTGTCATGCAGATTCATACTGGGATGGGAGGATGGCACCTATATTTTCTACAGTGAAGTGTTAGGATGTCTATGCCTTCTAATATGTTTACCTCTACTACAACAGGGGGAAAGCTAGTATAGTCATAGTAAAGCTAGTATATTGGTAGTAAAAATAACTTAGTAAAAGAATATAAATTAAAGCAAATAGTACATTCTGTAAAGTAAACCAAAAATAGTGTATAAAGTAAAATAAAATAGTAACTATAGTAGCAAGGCTAGTATAGCAGTAATAGGATAGTATGAAGTAAATATACTATAGCAGTATAGTGTAAAGTAAATAAAATAGTACGGCTAGTGTAGAGTAGTAAAACTAGTAGCAAGGCTAGTAGAGCAATGAAGGGACTCTTCTCTTGGCACAGAGAACATACTCTACGTCTGAAGTTTGTTTTGGAATTGGACAGGGTTTTATGCTGACTATAAAAACATGAAAAAGGTTCTTTCTGATATAATTCTTTTTAACTTCAAGGGATTGCTGGAATACTCTGAAGCAACCTTAAATTATGCAAGAGTCTTTCACTATCTAGAACTATGTTTTTAATACAATTTCAGTAACAGTTCCTTCTAGAGTACTTTTCCTCCAGAAAACTGTATATATTTAGTCTTCCAGTTAGAAAATCTATCAAATGAATTCTTCTATGATAGAATGTATAACAGAGTAGTCTTTGCCTTCAGTTCATACCAGTTTAGCCAGAAATGGAGAGCTAACTAAATTAGAACTCTCCTAATAATCCACAGAGAATTGACTAATATCATGATAAACAATCTCTATAGCTCTTGCTGGAACCACCAGCACTATCTGAGATCGAATATTATTACAATGCATCATCAATATCCTCTGCCTCAGGATATGATTTTGAAGGTGATTTTCTCATCTTTTTTATTTATTTATTTATTTATAGTTTCTTATCTTAGCTTCTTTATCCTTGCCATAGTATTTATAATGTTCCACACAGGAACTGTAATTAAACCTTTTCTTTGCTCTTTGCCATCAACCTCTAATGCATTGTATAATGTCATAGTCCTAAAGTTGAAGAGTCAGAATCCACTAATGTATACTTCTGGGAAGGTTTCCAGAAGTATATTCTAATTTGAGTCATGTCATCAATTGCACTGACATACGACTACGCTGATAATGGTGTACCAAGATCTCTCTGCAGATATCATGGGAATCTGGGACTTTTGTGACTCAGAATTTGTAAAATGGAGCTCTTGGTGAAAGAACCCAGGAAATTGGAAGCCTGAGGATGCTTATGACCAGGTCTTTTTCCACAGCTTCATAACTGAACCTGTATCCATTTGAAATTGTTATGTAAATGTGTGTATTATAATCTAAATTCAGGTAACTCAGATATTTTCTGACATTTGTTCTTCCTACTGCAAGAGATGTATTTGGCTGTGGGAGTACAGGGGTCTTGGTTATATTTTTTCAAATTTAATTTCCATGTCTTGTTTGTATTTAACTGTATCATTTTACTGCCAGTTCTCTAAAGTTCTTCCTCCATTTTTCCTTCCCTAACACTGCGTGGAATATTTAAATTGCATTTGAACTAAACTCTTAGTTTAGGCTCTCTCTATAGAGATTGCATTACTTAGCCTAAATTTTCCATTACTAAACTCCTCAAAAATCCATTGCTTACAAGATGACCGACAGTTTTGGGACATGTCTTCGTTTTTTTCCATTTGGACATTTTAATGGTCTTGGGGTGGGTTTAATAGAACCTACAGTTTTCCAATTAGAATGAATTGTGGAGTGTTAAGCTAGTTTGATCTTTGCGTATCTGAACTTCTCAGATCCAAACCTTTTAGTTAAATGCCTTAATTGGCTTCTAGTCCTTTACATATTCACTTGACGGCATTGCCCAAGAATACTGGCCCTTCACTTGAATGTGCTGTTCTAGCAGACTAATTTAATGCCAACCTGTATGGCTACTCAGAAGCAGCCTAATCTCAACTTCCTTTCTAGAAATGGTTTTTATATTTTTCTTGGTATCCCCTCGACAGAAACTGTTAAAACATCATTCAAATTTAAACCAATGCTTACGTTAAAAAAGGAATATATTTTATATATGTATTATTATACTGTGCTTTAAAGCAAATTTACGATTTCTTAAAATCCAAAGAAGTTCTAAAGTAGATAGGCCACCACTTGTAGCAGCGAAAATCTCTGTGTTTCTAAAAATGGTTTAACTTGTTTTCATATCTCAAGGATTCAGGATGGCTGTTATCTTGGCAGAACCCAGTTTTGCTTGTTAAAACTAAGGAAGGATTGGAATCTGTGTTCCAAACAAAGAGAAGTGTGTTTAGAAAAAGGTCATCAGTCAGTAAGAAACAGGGTCAAATTTACTTAAGAACCAAAATCCACAGTGCTCTGATTGATGGTCAGTCTCTAATTAATTGAAGAAAGATAGCTGATCTGAAAGTGGTGGATTCCCAGTGGAAGCACATGGGAAATGTGAGACAGTAGGAAAGTGGAGGAGGGTGGACTGTAGATTCAACTTTCTGTACTATAGCTATATATGTGCCAGGGTGGCCTGACCAGCACAGTTTTGTTGAGATTATCTTTGTGGGATGTATGCAGAGCTTCACCTGATGCAACATCTTGCTGCTACTGGGCTTGGGAGAGTAAGCCTAACCCCACTTCATTGCCCAGTATCTTGGGTAAGAAGCTTGAGTAAGGGCTGTGCCCTCCTCAAACAGTAACTACCATAATGAATATAACATGAATACCAATCAGAAAATATTCAGGTTTAAATATTGATTTGCGTGAAGGCTCTTCAGGCAGCTGTCAGTAGCTTCTAGGTTGGGCTAGAACCACATAACAACCTGCTCATATACTAACTCTCAGATGTTTTCTGTTATTAAAATGCCAGTCATATTATATCACTGGAGAATGTTTAGCATAACTGTTTTGCATTGGCATCCATATGTTTCAGATGTTCGTTCTGCATATCCCCTTCTCTGATTCCACCACAATTTCAGTCTCCTACCATTTTTGTTCTTCAATAATTCATAGTTTGTGTTTGAAAACCGGTCTGCTCATCTTTTAAAGCTGGTCTTTCTCTTTCAAATCAGAAGAAATGGCAGAATCAATGTAATGTAGCTAGGATTAAAGTAATCTGGTATGTATTTACAGAAATCATATACTCTCTTTTTCACAGTCAAAATTTGCAAGCCAGTTTAATAATGACTGGCCAGTAAAACGTGCATACTATCATTGCAGAAAACAGGTTGTATTGAAAACAAGTTGTGTGGAATGATGCAACATGACATGAGTCATGCAGCTTAAACTACATTCCAAATTTAAATTAATAGACTACATTTAATTTATTTGTTATATTTCAAATGCATTCCTATTGTAACTTACCCATAGTAAACCAGCAAAGGGAAATAAAAATTTTGCTTCAGTCAACTCAATTTCTCCTGACATTGAGCACTTTTCCTAGCTCCACTCTGAGCCTCAAGATTTAATGAAGATTTCAAATTTATTTTTTACTTGGTTTATATTTGTGGGTAGCTTAAAAACATTATGCAGTAAAGACTGAAAAAAAGCAGCACCCAAGTGTCAAATAACTCAGCAACAATCATCCAGAAATTAATGTATTTTTTAAATTTCATTTTCAAACCAGTCTTTTGAGGATTTAGGGTTTGATATGTTTTGTTTGAATAGTTGCAGTTTGCAATACTAAAGATCCTCAAATCCTCTGCAATCCAGTCACAATGCCAATACACAGGAATTTACTTGTACTGAACTATTAGCAAATTGTTATTAGAAATGAAAGGAAAGATGAACAAAAAAATCATTTGACCTTATATGACCACTCCGAAGACACAAAATACATTTTTCCTACTTTCATGTTCATCATTTTAAGGTAAACACTGAACAGCCAGTATTCTAAGATCCTTACTAAGGAGGACTAGTAGGAAGTAGTAGCAATACTAGCATTTTCCTTGAACTTAGTCTTCTCAAAATACTGTCCTGTACAGGTAAAACCAATAGTACAGAAAAGGTACCTCAGTCCAAATCCCTCTCTAAAAGCAAAGCAGAGGATTTAATTTGATAATCATCAGTGTGACAATGTATATTCTGGAAATTTCCTGGGAGGCCTTCCCAGGGGACACCCTACCTTCTGTGGTAGCATCATTGTCTCGCTAACGTGTTGGATTTACTTAGGTGCAACAGCTTCTTTGTGTAATTCAGTAGTTTGGCATGAACGTGTCACATATTCTGGCATGTGCTGAACTGATGGGATTGCTTTATATGAAAAGATAAATTTTTACTCAAGTGCACACCAGAAGGCCTGTTTTTATGTTTCTGTGAACTGCTTTTGTGTAAAATTTTCTTCTATACCTTTCCTGTTGCCTGTGTCTCCTTTCTGGTGGTTTAGACCTCTAGAGCTTCTCCTGGTTTAAGGTTTTATTCACCAGTTCAATGACCTGTTCTTATGCCTCTTAACTATTTAGGTGATTATCATTTTAATTGGGTCTAGAATTCATACGCTCCTAAGGAACTTGCACAGAATCTGTAAAAAAAACTATTGACCAAGACTACAAGTGTTTTCATCTTCTTGGATTTCATAGAAATGAAATGTTGGGTGGAAGGGACCTTACAGATCATCAAGTTCCAAAACCCCTGCCATGGGCAGGGACACTTCCCACTAGACCAGGTTGGTCAAAGCCCCATCCGGCCTGGCCTTGAACACTTCCAGTGATGGGGCTTCCACAACTTCCCTCAGCAACTTGTTCCAGTGCCTCACCACCCTCACAGAAAAGAATTTATTTCTGGTATCTAACCTAAATCTCCCCTATTTCAATTTAAAATTGTTATCCTCCTATCACTACAGTCCCTGGTAAAGAGTTCTTCCCCATTTGTCCTGTAGGCCCCCTTTAGCTACTGGAAGGCTGCTATAAGGTCTTTCTGGAGCCTTCTCCAGGCTGAACAACCCCAACTCTCTCAGCCTGTCTTCATAGAAGAGGTACCCCAATCCTCTGATCATCTTCATGGCCCTCCACTGGACTTGTTCCAACAGGTCCATGTCCTTGTGTTGAGGACTCCAAAGCTGGATGCAGTACTCCAGGTGGGGTCTCACCAGAGTGGAGCAGAGGGGCAGAATCACCTCCTTGGACCTACTGGCCACGCTTCTTTTGTTGCAGCCCAGGATACAGTTGACTTTCTGGGCTGCCAGTGCACATTGCCCACTCATGTTAAGCTTCTCATCTACCATATGTACGTATCCTTAAACTGTTTCTCAACCTCTTATCCTTTGTGATTCCTATGCAATCATTTCAGTTTGCCACATTATCTGTGAGTTGGACTGGACCCTGCTGGTCTCCTAGTGATACAGGAATCCCTCGTGCTTGTTTAGATCATGTCACTAGTTGTAACTGAAGTGGGACATAGCTCCAGTCCGGCAGACTTTATGAGAAGCCAGTTTGACAGCAAACCCATGAGATTTCAGAGCTGAAAGACAGGCGTGATTAGACACTTAGACTATTTTGTATCTGAATAAAGTGAGAGAGATGAAAAAAACCTCTAGTATTGTTCAGTATTATCCTCCTTCAATCTAACCAAGTTATATTACCTCATGGTTAGGGAATTTAACCTCTTCAGCTCAGAGACTACTGGAGTGCACATTTCTTCTCTCAAATCAGGTGATTCGTTCAAAAGAGTAAATCTGTTATTCTGAGGAAACAAATGCATCAGCACATCTGCTCAAAGGAATAAAGCAGGAGGTTTATCTCCTTGATGAATGAATTTGAAACTCATGGACAAAAAATATCAGTGCAATAAAAAAGCATCCTGCTGTGCCTGAGGGCAGTATAGAAAACAACAGGGTGCTTACATAAATAAACTTTACTTCAAAAAGTGTAAAAGGAAAAAGGTGAGGAAAAAGGCCAAAGAGAAAGCTTTGCTGGCTACAATAGGCATCAAGGGTCTTGATACTAAAATCGGCTCTAATGGTTTTCTGGCTATAAATGCATGCAGCTTTCTGGATTAAAAACTGACTTTGGTAACTCAGGGAACAGCTCATTCTCTGATTTGGTGCTCACTGGTGAACAGAAAGTGAATGCTTTGGAGATATTTTTAAAAGGGAGGACAAGTTTTTGTTTCCCTTCCAAATAGGACTTTATTTTGGCTTACCTACTTTTTTCTCTGATCCCCTGCCATTCTCTTCTTTTACTCTTCCCATTTATCTTCTTTTAAATAATCTTTCTTTAGTGTAGCTCCCCAAAATATTCTTGATTCATTGATGTTGGCAGAAAATGCCAATCTGTTTTAAATCAAATTCTATAGAAATATATTTGTTTCAATGAAACTACAGCTGAAAGCAATTATGAGCTCCAATTTGGAATCCCTGCTACCAAAATAAAATTAAAAAATCCCAGGAGCTCTTCTAGCTACTAGGCTTTAAGGTAGTGGTGCTGACTTGGGAATTGGGACTGCACGTTTAAGTCCCTGTTCCATCCAATTTGGAACTGGAATTGGAACTGAAAATTGGATCTGGGTCATCTGCATTTCAGGCAAGTGTCCTGCTCAGCAATCCAAGAAGTCATCATCTTTGTCTTTCATTTAAACAAACCTTGCATGGGAAGGATTCAACTTTGTGCTGCGCAGAGGAGACACTTGTATCTGCCCAACTCCTGCTCCTCTGCCTGTCCTGAGCCATGTGGCAGTTCCAGGAACAGACTCTCAGTTTCAATAGACCCTTTCCTTTCTAGTAAGTGAATAACATCAAGAGCCTTGCTAAACAGGTTTTTTATACTCCAGCTGGCACTTCTGTAAAGCTCCGGGCTGTCACTAACCCTGGCACTGCAGAGATGTTCTATCTGGTCCCAGAGATGGAGCCAGGAAACATGGAGAGGGATCTGGGGAGATGCAGGCGCTCCACTCCCCCCTTATTAGTCCCCTAGTCACAGCCCCACTCTCCATTCCCAGGTCCAGGCTAGGAAACAGAGGAGGGACTTGTCCCCGGATAACAGGGGCAGCATAATTTGCCTGAAGCAGTTTTTCTTTTCTTAAGGGGAAAGGCTGGTAAATGGAAATTTAGAAGTTCGTCATCTATTTGAGATATTGAACTCTTGTGTTTACTTCATTCTCTCCCTGGATTTACAAGTATGAGCTATTTTCATCCAAACTAGAATAAAAAGCACAGGCAAACTGGCATGTGTGGTAACCAGCTTCTTCCTATCTCATATAGGCCTATTATGAAGGCCTATTTTAACTTTCCATTTTCTCCCAAAAGACATGTTAAACTCAGTTTTTAAGGGCTTTCTGGTATAATCAAACCAGCTCAGCACAGCAGGCATTCGCATCTTTTTCTCATATTATTATAAAGTCTGCTTTCAAGTGTGTTTGTGCCCCGTTGCATTTTGGGAATTCTGGAGATTATAAATAAAAGCATTTCCTTTTCTTGAAAGAACCTCCTGGCAGGTTCTTTCAACAAAAGCTTCTCTGCACAACATTAGAGAATACAGTGTAAAGTTCACTGTTAGAAGAAAAATGTTCCTCCCACTTATCAAAGAATTATTTTAGGCACATTAGTTTAAGTCATACCTTTAAAAGATTGGCCGTTTAAAAAGCACAACAAACCCCTTTGTCTTCTCCATATGTATGTTTGCTTTGCCACTTCCAGGCTAAAACTTCATCATTCTATTGCTTGTTTGCTTATTGCATGTATTTTTCTAAAAGCACACAGATCAGCCTGCAAACACCATTTGTTCACATTTGGGCACGACCTTATCATGAAGTGCCAGGTGGATATAGGCAGGTAGTGAGAGAGTTATGTGAAAAGTAGAGATTTTAATTTGCACTTTCTGACAAGTCTTTCTGGAAGATGGGAAGGGATTTGCTTAGTCCTTCTTCAGTGAAAGCTGGATTCATACTCTCAAACAAGTCCAATGGGAAATTAATATTAGGTCTGCCAGCTTTGTGTGTTGTGTGAAACGACGGATTTGTGTGCAAATAAGACCATTAGGATTTCAGAGAAAATACTGGTGATTCAAGTTATTTAGTTAAACAAAAAGTTTTCAGCTAACTCTAAGATGTTATACAATGCTTGGTGGAGGACTGGTTATATAGCACTAAGAAACTTGGAGAGTTCCAGAAAAAGGTCCACCAAGAGAATGACATGTTCAAAATGTCAGCTGAGTATACAAGCCACTTTTTATCTATTTTTATTCTAAAAGTATGACAGGTATCTTCTCTCCCACATTCCCCCATCAGAATGAAAAAGATCAGAAGACAAAATGGGAATTAATCATAATTGCTGCTGAAATGAGAAAATGATGACCAATGGCCTTCTTCATTGACGAGGACAATAACGTTTTCCATGGATAAAATATGTACTTTCAGGAATGTGGCTCACAAGTAGAAAATCAATAAGGAGAAAGTTCAGATTCTGCTGCCTGTGTTCTAAATGTTTGCTGACCAAAATAACAGCTTAATAGGCAGACCTGTGATCTGTTGAGCTTTACAATACTTTGCAGTTTCAATCTGGTGTAGAAGTAGCCCAGCTGGAATTGAGACTTACTATGCACACCCACTGTGTAGTTTCACCAACTAACAAGAGAAAATGAGTTTTTTGAGAAATATGGGAAATGGTAGTTTATAAAAAGAATGCTCCTTTCTCTGAAGAAATGGGCTTCCAATTATTTTCAGAGCTGATTTCAGCAGGAATATCAATACATCACACGCGTCAGCAGGAAAGAAAAAGCATGACCATGACTGTTGGTACACAACTGTTTATAAAGAACCTCTTCTTAAACAGGATCAAAATGTAAGATAGGTTTTAGATCAGCCACATCTTAATTCAGAAAATATTTTTCTTTACTCCTGCCACATAAAGTCATGCTCATGTTTTAGTTCTTGCCAAATGCCATTGAATTAAATTAAAAATATATAGGCTGTTATTTTTCAGAATCAGTGACTTCACAGAACATTACAACAGGAACTCAAAGAACCCATTGAGTTCCATTTTAATTTTATAATATTCTGGTTAATAATGTCTATTAAAACATCCATTAAAAGACCATCATGCTAATTTAACTGGGAACATATAATAGATGCCGTTGGAATGCTTCCATTAAATTAATGCTAGAGACTTAATGTCTTAAATAGATGTTGTTATTAAGAATATCTTAAATAGATGCTGTTATTAAAAAGAGTAATGCAACATTAATTAAAAGCAAGCTAGGACAAAAACTCCTTAGCTAATAGGCACCAAAATACTAACAGTAAAAACTAATTTTTTTCTTTGGTTCACTTGTCTTACACATTCCACCATTATTTTCCCTTTTGTGTAATGACCTCAACTGTGCTCTCTAATCACATGAAGTGCGAAATGGGTATAAAATATATGCTACCACAGTGATAGAGTGCTTCTTAGTTTTTTTCTCTTTCCTATTTTTATTTTTAAATTGGCAAGTGGAAAGTTGTTTAAAAGAACCAAAAAGTTCTTTATATTGAAGTTCAATTTGATGCTAATGTGGGAGTATTTGTTGACATAAATGTATCTTTTTCAAGACTTTTATTTTTTTTTCTTACATTCACTCTTATTCATGAAGCCTGTAAGGCCATAAAGCTTCTGAAAGGCAAGAAATGGCTGTATTTGACTGATGATGTTTGACTGCTACGAGGCAGAGACATATGTGCAGGTCTCAACACATGCTGAGGATGGAGTTGAAGCAAGTGCAGAACAATATGACTGCCAAAAGCCATGGCTTATGACAAATACCACGCTATAACATCTTACAGATAATATCCAGATTAATACGGCTTTTCCTCACCTTGAAATGCAAACTAAAGTACTCTCTTAACCAGGGTCAGAATACTAGATAACTTTGTTTTTTAGCTGGAAAGCCATTGCTTTCCTCTACCATAAAAGTGGAAAAAAACAGAGCAGAAACACGAGAAAGAAAATATCATGAAGATAATGCTCATAGTCACATCTCCGATAGGGAACAAGATTTACATCACTTTGTAGACTCATATTTCCTGACATTTGTCCTAGCATATTATGATCAAAGACCTAAAGCAGCGGCTGGGAAACACTGCAGGAAGGATTAAATTAAATGATTATGTAAACTTCCAAAGGAAGGCAGCTTTCACTTGCATCCTGGCTGCTCGAATCCTTCTAGAGTTTATTTAGAGACTGCTTCTTTTTCGATTTAACAGGCTCTTGTTTAGGGATCCCCTGATGATTTTAACTTCTTTTATTGGGCTCGCATTGCCCTACAGTTACCATCTCCTTGAACAGAACCGGTTGCCAAACCAGCAGCTGCTGCATGTAACCCCTTCAACAGTGCCAGCCAGCAAGAGATCACGACCAAACTGCGAAGAAGGATAATATCATACACAATCTGCTGAAGTAATATTAGGTTGGTACGTGATGAAAAATCTCAGGGTCAGCACTAAGGGGAAACTGTACCAAATCTCCATATTTCTAAGGAAGAATTACTCCCAGAAAGTAAGAAAGGCTTTGCATTTAAAAGTGAAAAAATAAAAATGACTCCCCTGGTCTAACCCCAGTTGCTTAATATATTTTAGTTCAGTGAAAGCTAAGCAAATTGAACACTGAAAGGATTTTTAAAACAGATTGGACAGGTTTATAGCCTATGTAAAACAAAAATAATCAAATCTTATTCATGTGCTAAACTGATTACCTTCAGCTCCAGTACTGCACAACAGGCATGGTCATAAGGGAATGGGACTGCAAAGGTAGATGGATTATAGTTAGCCCAAAACTGTCTGGGATTTCTTCCTGATGGGAAGGATGGGGAGAAAGCTGGGTTGATGCTCACATTAATAGACCTTTCCTTCAAGCAAATAATTATCTGTTGTCTGATAAAGGTGGTTTTTAAATTTTTTTTTTATTTTCCATTTCCATTTTCCTTTTGCTTTATAGAATTAGTTACAACCAGTTGCCAAAAATGCATGTGGAATATATATGAAACTATATTTAGCAGCTATCAACTACCAATCTCCCTAAAGAAGTCTTTGGTTTTTAACTTACAGGCTTTCCCTTATGTTCACTCTCCTCAGAGAAAAAGATACCTTTTTAACTCATCCTTATCTTCTACAATCTGAATTATCCAAATCCTTATGTCTTGGGGGATCAACTGTGCAGAGAGTGCAAAGGGAATACTAAATGTTATCATGCTGGTTTCATACTTTACACCTGTTTTGAACAGCTACACCAAGGAAAGCAGTGAAGAGTCAGACTTCAGTAGCCTTTTACATGCAGCTTATAGAGGCTTTGTTTCAGTAGTGAAAAGAAATGGTTTCATTTCTGTAAAATTGACACGTACAATTAACTACTAATTCAAAATTTACCTATGCATCCTGGATTATAGAGGGAAGAGTAGGTAGTTTAATAAATACCAGCTAGTAAAGGTAAACATCATTGATGAGTTAAACATCATTGAAGAGTTAAAAGAATTCATCTCACTGGGGTTCTCTGAGATGACTGACTGAGGAGCTAATTTTATTTTTAATTTAAACTCACCTCTGAGGAAATATTTGGTGTTTTCTTACTGCTTGTTTACCACATGGGTTCAGAAATAAACTCATGGGTGCATGTATATGAGCTAAGTTTAATTTAAGTTTTGTAGATTTGTAATATGCTCATAAAAGTTTGCTAACACAAATGAAGTACAATGTTTTTGTCTATATTTGAAATCACCATTTTGAACCATTTATCCATTTAAAACTAACAGAGTGCTTCTATGAAATTAAGAATTTCAACAGTATTTTAGAAATATTTTTTCAGCCAAGTCATAAATAATAATAGAAATAAATTAATGAATGTTAATTACATTTCTATTTCTCACAAACAAGGGCAAGATTGCATTTTGGGTGTGGAAAAGCTGAAATAGTTACAAAGCTCTTAAAATGCCCATTTTCTCCTTTGAAATAAGTGCAAATAGAAAAAACCCCAAACCTTATGTTTTCTCATTCTGACAAAAAAAAAACACCCTGATCTGTAGCGCACTATGACAAACAGAAAGTTCTGGCAAATGAAAATAGAGGAGTTCCTAAATCTGACAGCTGAGTCATTCCTCTTATCTCATGTTCCCCTCAACCTTTAAGAATGCTACTGAGTTACCTGAAAGCCAATGATTTGCAATGCCAAACCTTTCAGAACAAAAATTATTGCATATGAAAGATTCCTTGATTTTGTTGGTCAAACTGTCCATGATTCAAAAGAAGATGTTTTGAGAGCTGGCACTGGTAAGCAGCAAGGCTGTCATAGAAAAACTGGCCGTGGAAAATAATCTTGGTTTGGATGATAGAGACTAGATTCATTTTGTATTCATAGATGAAAAAACATGCATGGAAAGATAAAGAAAATGGTATAAAAATGTTTTCTTTTACAAGAGGGCAAACTTGAATAAACGCTGATAAAGTAAAGAAATTACTCAGTGTTAACAATGGAGCTAAGGACGCCAGGACTCGCACGTGAAGGAAGATTTGAATTCCTTCCAGTCAATGGATGTAAAGGTGTCTAGAATTTATATTCCAAACAACACAGGGGTTAAAAAACCTGCAGGCTACAGATCTCCTTGCTGGCTGACGACTTTGCAAAGGGCACTTCAGAACAAGCAGAAAGCGTATTCAGAAAAGAAGAACTGATTAGCAAAGAAATACCTGTTTAAGAGGTCAAATGAGTGCAGGGATGAGAAAGGATTTGAGAAATATATTAAGATGATGCAAGGTTCTCCAGTAATACAAGTAAAAAGACAACAGAAATACCTGGGGTTCCATACAGTAGGAAGAAAAGAAGAGCTTTGGCATGCTGCCTTTGGGAGCACAAAGAAATTTTTACTTTTAAAAATAGTACTGTGATATAAACTATCAGGGCAAAGCTAGAGGGTAATGCAAAGAAAATGGGTATAAATACTTTCCACTGATTTTGATAGAAATGCCATATGAGCTTACAAATTCGATAGTGTGTATTTTTAATAAATCTTTTCAGTAAGAAGTATTACTATATAGTTAGAGAAAAGAAAAAAGTGTTTTCAATAGAGGATAAATGTGATCCAGGCAAGTGCACTCTTGCTGTTTTGTCTGCATATAAAGTACTGTGCAAATGGTGAAGGAAGGGTCATTAGAGACATTAGGGATAAGAGAAAATTGGTGAAATACAACAAACCAAATGTGTATTTTGCAGGAGTAGTCTAATAATGTATTTTCTAGACAAAGTCAATGCAGTAGATCTTAGCTATATTAATATGTGAAGCGCTGGATATCAGAGTCAAATGTAAACTTGTCAGTGAAGTTGGAGAGTCCAACCACTGAGAGGTAAATTAAAAAGTGAATAAAAAGATCTATCCAAGGTAGAAAGACATGAGTAGTGATGAAGAATAGCAGTAGGCTGGTGGAAGTTTATTAGCAGTATTTCCAGGGGTCTGGTTTTCTCTGATAACTTCATTAATGAATGGTGCCAGCAATAAGTTAAAACCTTCTACTGATAAGAAAACCAGACAGACAAGGAATAGACTGGCAAGGATCTAAAAGAGCCTTCCCAGGAGATGGAGCTCTATGGACTAAATAAAATGCTGGCTGGAATGGCAGTGTTTGGATCTAATGACAAAGAGGTCCCTTTCAGAGATCTTTGCATTCTCCAGGATGCTTCAGAACCAGAAGCCTATCTTCAACCTTTTATTTTAATTTGCATTTCACAAACCACATGCTAAACTGGCATGGATCTTACTTACCGTTTGGATGCATAAGTAGTTTACATGTTCTTTGAACAGTCTGCCCACAGTATGCAGATGCTCTGGAGTCAGAAAGATAGTGCTTATGAATCCGACTGGATCCACTTGCCAGCTTTATAGCGCCAATAAAGCCCGTAACATATGCACTGGGACCCAACACTCATACCAGATCAGAATGAACAAGAAAAAGATTGGTTAGATATTTTGGCAAGGCAATAAGGGCACTGATGGAGCATATGTCAACAGTACTTTAACATGTACTATGGAATTCTTGGGCTAGGTATAAAGGTACTCCCTGTTTTTACTTCCACATGAGCAAACTTTACATCTTATAACTATTTTACTAATAGAGCCATCCTCTCTAGGTCTCCTAGATGCTAAACTCTTCAGCTGTAAAAGGCCACTTTAATTAGCACATCTATGAGAGCTCTTTTTGACAGCTTCAGACTATCTGCACAGAGAGTTTCAATCATTTCAGGTGAGATATGATCTCAGTTGCTCATCAGGAAAGTAAGAAAGCACCTTTCAAATGTCACTGGGATCTTCTAGCTGGTGCCTTCTGTCATGGGAGCAGCACAGAGAGTTGATGGAGTCCATATTCAGTTCACAATATACCAGCAAGCAGAAATGAACGAAATCTGAGATCGCCAAACAAAAAGGTTAGTGTGGGTTGGTCCATGCTGCTTTTTCATTCCAGCTTGAGAGTTAGGTTATAACTGAGCTCAGGCCTGAGTAGAATTACGCATAAAAAACATTTTCTTTAAGTGTGATGATGTTTTGAACTTGAGTTGTTGTGCTTCAGGAAACCATAGCACAATCATTCTGTTCTGCTGGAGGTGCCTTTAGTGGTATGAGCACTCTCTTGTGTTAGCACTTCAGTGAAAACATAACCTAAAAGTCTACCTTTGCTGCAGAAATAACTTCAGTGTTAGGAATTCACTTGTTATGAACTAAGTGGTTTCTGCCCCACTTGTGGGCAGTGCACTTATTAACAGACATGCTCCCTCTCCTAGGTTATGTGTTTACAGTGAAACCTCCAGAAACCTCGATGGAAAGGCTGCCTTTCTGCTGCCTGTAATAACAGATTATATTACTCACTGTAGTGTAGCTTTTAAACTGCTTCACTGTACTTCTTTCTCTCCTTGATTATATATTCATATATAAAAGTAAGCCTGGAATAAGCGACTCCTTTATAAATGCTGTGTCCCAGAATGTAGGGCTGCTATCTATGGAGAACATTTATTCATTGAGGGCCTGCAAGGCCACTGAGTGAGCAGTAATGTAATCTGATGACAACTGCATGTAACTGAGGGCAGCCATGCCACCAAGGCTCACAGCTGCTGACCTTGGGAATGCTGTGTTCACAGCAAGTCATAGAAAGGCACCAGAACCAAGAACAGGTGGCCTTGAGTTGTGCGAACAGCCTACAGGGTTTTAAACAGTTCTGATTTATTCAGTGTGACAGTCCCCGTATAATAAGGTTGGGCTTGGAGATTGCAAATATGAAGTTTCCACAATTTTTCTGTGAATATGATAAGGAAAATGGGTTATAGATTTTCGTGTAAGTGATTGACATTCATTCCATCATCACTTTTAAGGCTCTGAACAGCACTGCTCGTGCCCACATCTTGTTTCCCCTGCTATTACAAGATTTCTCAGCCAACAGTGCTCACACGGAGCTTCCCAGCTCTTGAATCCCTGTCAGTCTTTCTTTATAATTTGCTACTGTCTGCCATGGTGATCCTGTTCCTAATAATATCAGACTAATACTATAAGTACTACTAAAATGTTTTATTGAGTTTTCTAGTTTTCCTGTTATACATATTTTATTTTCTTTTTTTCCTGGATTTTGTAAAATTTAGATCCTGATCCTTCAGTCAGATCAGTGAAGTCAGTGAAACTGTAGAACAGGCACACAGGTCCACCCACAAAAATCAAAGTTTTTACCTGCTCGGCTCTCTTGAGCAAGAATCTTTCAGGCTTGGGTATGTCATAGTATTGCAGAAGTAAATCACATATCTCACTAGAATATCCTTTTCTCTGGTTTTAAACAAGTTTGCTCTTGTCACAGCAAAGCTGTTGTAGTAAAATATTATCTACCTATTTAGCACCTACAGATTGCACTTTTGGTTAATAACTTCACACACTCAATTGTAATCTCAGTGTAATGTAATAAAAGGCCTGGCTGAATATGAATAGCAGCCCAACTCATTCCATTTTGTACACGTACTGTATTAGAAGTTGGGAAGTAAAAATACAAAATGTGTATGTACAAAACTTTGACAACTCTGCAAAAGCATGTCCCTGTGAAACTGTTTCTGCTAGGTATTTCTTTCATAGAAACTCACCTCCACTGTCCTGTTGATGAGGAAGTGATACAACCATACTGGCACAGGCACTTCCATCCTCTGCTCTAAAAGGTCTCTATCAGAGCCTCTAAGTGCAGTTCTCAGTCTGGTCATGAAGATGTCTGACCTTTGCTTTCAGCAGTAAATAAATTCTTGGTAAAACAAGAATTCTCTCCAATTCTTCACGTTTTGCTCATACCTTCATAATAAAGGGTTGAGTCAGAATTTCATTTTGAGAAGACCCTTCATGTTACCAGTCCTGTGCAGGTAGCCTGAAACCATCAAAAAAAGATCTCACTGATATGTAAAGTGGCCCTTTTCCAGATGAATTGTCAGATGTCATTGGCAGTGCTTGCAATTATTATTATCTAATGCACTTACATATACTGATGGTCAGTAAGGCAAACCAATGATTTTACAAAGGGGGGAAGATCATATTAGATCATCTCTATCTTCTGTTAAACCACAGGTATACAGTGAACATTTGCCGACTTCTGTCATTTGTCAACAAGATTTTATCTTAAAGGTGGCAGAAACTGAAGGAAACCAAATGATTTTCCATATGATATTTATTTTTCATTTTATACAAAATCACTGTTACATAGTCCCTTTTTTATCCTGTCTATTTTTTATTTGCTTAGCATCACTCTGTCACCACCTTTTAGAATCACATCAGCACTAGCAGCACCGTTAGTGTTCTTATTCAGCAAAACACATATGTTCCAAAGTTTCACATCCCCTACAGCAAGAATAGTTATGGAATGATTTGGAAAAGAAATCTCATTTTTCTTGAAATTCCATCTAACAATATTGTACTTTTGCTGTTATTGAGGTTACAATAATAATATGAAAAATGTGTTTTGGCTTTTATAGTTGGTTTTTTTTTGTCTTGATAAAGTATCAGTAGGTACTCTCTGTGCCTGATAAAGTGTTAGAATCACATTTACGTTTCATATAAAAAAAGTAGATAAAAGCAGGCCAAAAAAATATGACGTAACTTAAGAGCAAAGAAATCAGGTGCTCTAAAAAGGTTACTTTTAAAATTTGATTATTATTTTAAAAAAACATGTACATTCCCAGTCAAAAGACAGTGATAAAAAAATAGGAGAATTTAAACTGCACCATTTGCTACAGCAGTATTCTCTCCACCTACCCTCTTCTTTGTCTTCCTTTTCCACTTAACTGGACAGGGGAATAGTCAATAAAAGGCAGAAGAAAGGTGGGCACAGCATTTTTGTTCCCTGGGAAATCAGTATCACTCTTCTGCAAATCAGGATGCTGTAGCTGTCTGGGCTCATTCTGCATGTCCAACTAAACTGCAATGCAAATTTTCTTCCTCCATTTGCTTATTTTAAGCTCCAGCTAATTACAACTGTCTAATAGTCTTACTAAGATCATCCTGCGGAAACATTAGAATAATAGTCTTTTTCTTAGAATCGTGACTACAAGGTATGTTTAAGGTGCATGTAGAATCTCTAATGCTGTGTGTGTACCCGTAATGCATACATAAGCTTATATTTGTGTGTGTGAACATGTGTGAATGCAACCCTAACTGCACAAGCTGATGGAAACCTCACAGGGAAACCAATAAAGGGCACATTTCCTGGCCTTGGGGTCAGGAACTTAAGGATGACACCTCCCCCCTCCCCCCCACCATANTCCCCCCCCCCCCCCCCCCCCCCCATATTTGGCATGAATATAAAAGCTCCTGGAGCATGAGGCAGCTTTATTCCAGTGCATCAATCCCTATCCTTTTGTGGAAGAAAATTTCTGGCTTGTTTACATTATTCCCAAATTTCAATTAGCTCCCTTCACAACTGCTTTATGCAGTTAATTTCTCTAAGCTACTGGTTATCTCTCCTTTTGCTATGGATTTATACAGTGTTTAGCATAATGCATCACTGGTGCCCAACTATTTCTGTAAGTGAACTCTGAATAAGCTAAGGAACTGAGTAGCTTTTAACTGCTTTAAAGTAAATTAGGTGGCATTCATCACTGATGGAGTGTTTACTAAGTCCTTTGGGCGAGGGGTTTCTTTCTTTTTTCTCCTTTTTCTTTCCTTCAAATTTTCTCAACTCAGAGATTCATGAACTTATTGAATTTCAACCTGCAGTTCATGAATCACTTAGATGCTGGCCTGATTAAATAATAACAAGACCATTTCCATAGAAATGGACTCATTATTATGTTACTTTCAATTTTTTTTTAGGTGGCAGTTATAGAAAAAGGTCCTCCAAAACACCTTTATTTTGGGATAGAGATTTGGGGTTTGGAGAGAAACAGTCCTGCACTGTACAATATTTTAGTTCTGAATTGGCATGCTAATTTGTATTTTTTCTTGTCCAGGAGAAATGTTGTTTGCCTCAGTGAGTGCTGATCATCAGAGTGATCTTCTGTTACAACTTAAAATCCAGAATTTTACTTTGTATAGGTATTGGATGTATCTTAGACCAGGACTGGGTGCCCAATAACAGAAAAAGACTAAAAAAAATATTTTCAATTGAAA
>VZTM01032707.1:635-12827 GCA_013400555.1 Jacana jacana
AATCTTTAACTCTTTAGAGAGTTTGAGGTGCTTGTTACTCCCCACTTAAAGATGTCTAAAAAGTGATTCACCATTCTCTTGGCAAGAAAGCCTAAAAGAAAACATTGCTTTTTATTGATTGAGGGTTCATTTTGATGTGAAGTCCTTCATGTTGGTCCCTGTGTTGGAGACTGTTTTTTTTGCATATTGTCTAATGACTGTTGCGTATGAAATAACCAGATATCACCTTTGGAATATGCACTAGCATCTAGGCTGCTTTCTCATCACAGGCAGGCTATGTAATTGCTAGGCTCTTAAATCATGTCCTAGTGTTGTTGCGTTGTTGCTCAATGAATCTTCTGGGCTTTTTTGTTTTTTTTTTTTTTTAGGGCTTTTTTTCCTTTACTTTTTCTCCTTTTTTTTTCTTTCTTTCTTTCTTTTTTTTCCTCTGTAGGGTCATTTGCTAAAGACAGATATATCAGCATACACCCCATTAGTCAGCCCACCATCAATTAGCCTGTACATTTCCAAGGAGAGCCTTTTCATAAATGATGTGTGTATGGGTACACAGAGCAGAACAGTGAAGTTTGTTTCCCCTGTCCTGGACAAGTGATCTGGCAAGAGCCGACACTATCTGAAGGGCACAGGATGGGTGTTCTTCCTGTTCTTTTAAAGGGTTTTAAATACTCTTTCTTTCCATTTATAGCATCCAAGTTGGGAATCTTGAAAGCATGAGGGTATCTCTTCATAAACATATACAAAAGGTCTGTGTCCCATCTTAGCAGCTGTGGTCTGAAATGCTCCAGGGCCAGGGTCTCAGTACTTCTATGCATGTATGTGTTGCAAAATATTTTGAATAATGATTGGGCTTGTGGAAATGGTGTGAAACTGCCTTCTGAAAAGACTGGCTTACTTCTGAAACGTAAAATTCTTCCTTTTTGGATTTTTTTGCTTTCTTCATCTTAGCTCCCATGGTGGCAAATTTGATTTATTTTTCAATAGCTTATTTACCAAACTTAACAAAAGGGATGAATTTTTTTTTTTTTGTTTTAACTGTTTATACTAAAAGATTGAAATTCTTTTTGTGGATGCATGATGGTACCTACAAATAATCAGAAATGTTCAGGGCAGGGACAAGAGAAGGTGACATACTGGAGGGAGGAGGCTTATTTATTTGATTGTGTTTTTTATTATTGACGTAATTTAGGAAATCTACCCTTCTTAGACTCCTTCCATTCTTGGTCAGGCAAGACATTTTATGACAGTGTTTCTGGGAGGCCATTTGCTTTGCATGTTTTTGGTGGTGGCTGCATTCATCTCCCACCCATAACCCTCAGTACACTTGATCTGGGCTGTAGGGAGGGCTAAAGGGGCTACATTGCCACCTCTAGGCCCATGACATTCTGAAGAAGGTGACTTTTTTCTTATTTTATTGCGTAACTCACTGAGCAGAGAGGATGGCAACATGGGTTTTCTTTTCATCTTGCTGCTATTTGCTCAGACATACATATTTTTCCTTATTTCTGCAAATAAAGTGGTTAAGTTAAAGAACAGCCTCAGAGAGGAGGAAGGGATGTAATTCTGATTACTTTTGTGGTCAGTTGTGCACTGGCATTGAGAGGGAGTTGGCTGTGGAGCTGAGTTTTTTTGGGTGTTCTGACATTTGAGTTGTGATATGAGTTGAGGTAGATGCGGATGTTAATGTCACTATATCTGGTGATAATCTTGGTTTTGAGTGATTTTGTTGATAAGTGATGGGTGCCTTTGAGTAACCTTAGAACAAGCTTCAGGTTAAGTTCATGTAATGTTATATACGTTGGTATCTCTGAGTGCAGTTTTGTGAGAGAAATATGCAATTGTTTGTTTTGAACAGTAAACTCATAAATACTGATTACAAGACAGGATTTGAATGACTGGTCTCTGGGTTGTCTGGATGCTGGTTGGCAAACCCCATCCAAAAGTTTCTCTTCTGGTCTGGTGCAGAAAAACATTAATATCAACAAAAGTGGAAGGAGGGATTTTGCCTGAAAGATTTGATAGTTTTCAACCTATTTTGAGTTGTGTTAGTGGGTTTATATTGCTTTCATTATTTGCATTGCTATAAGAGCAAATAAATCTACTTTGGGGTCACAGACTTCTTGCTTTATATATTGTAGGTGGAATTTGTCTTCTCTCACTTTAGCCATCTAGAGGTTAGGCATCAAAGCTCGCTCTCTAGTCTATGAAGACGGGTATGCAGCTTCAGAAGATAATTGATGCTGTCTGTTTTAGGATAAGATAAATGGCCTTGCTGATGTCCCACATCTTTTCTCTATTTATAGTGGAGGTAGACCAGGTGATTCATGTAAACTGAAATTCAAATCATCTCAGTGAGAAGACTGCAGCTGAACTAAACCCTCTCAATTCCCTTTGCAGTCCACAGAGACCATGAGTATTTTAGGCATGACTCATCCCACGTATTTGAGACATCTATTTCAGAATAAGATGTCTGAATGAGATTCAGTCATGGGAAATAACTCAGGTACAGGTACTGCCTATATACTTCGACATTTGCTTGGAGGAATTTTTCCTAAATAACTAACTTTTTTCTAATTAAATATAGGAGAACTCAACTTGGTCTTCTATGTAAATATTAACAAAGATCACAAAGACACACCAAATCTAAGATGAGAATTAAGACAATGCAAGGATAGCCCAAGTGCGGATTATCTGCTAGAGCAACTTGACCACACATTGAAAAATGCATCTTGACCTTTTGGTAAATTGTTATGAATCAGCTGGGTTGTTATTTTTTTTTTATCATGTCAAAACCTCTCTGAAAAAAAAATACGTGTATTTTTCAAATAAATATTAGAATTATTAGAAGAATTAGTGTCTTATTAGCATACAAAAACTAATTTTATGGCAAGTACATGGAAGTATACCTCATGTTTTACATGCCTGACCACCTTTTAATCAAAAATCCATTTTCCTTCTAAACTACCTGGTAATATTAGGATGACATTCCTTTCTGGTGAGAGATACTGGCAAGACATGGAGTTAATATCACCCATCAAATTTAAATATTTCTCTTTGTCTTGGTTAAAGAATGTGCATTTTAATATTTTTTCCAGTTTACCAATTAAGAAAAAAAAGTGGTTTTTTTCATTTTTTTTTCCATCTCGTGTTTTTGTTTTATTATTGATTCTTTTTTTTTCTTGTGAAGACTTTTTAACTGCAAAATTACAATTCCTCCAAGATACTTTTTTTCTTACACAGAAAACATAGTACAAGTTCTTTTGCTTGTTTATCCATGATATATGCATTCCTGACTGTACGGGATACTCTTTGGCTCAGAGGTGAATACTTAAAGAACCCTGATAGACTTTTGCAGTCTTTTTTTTCTAATCAACAGTTTCATTTTGACAGTTTTAGGGAGTCATATCAGCTCCAGTAATGGTGCTGGATTTTTGGAACGAATCCAACACTTTTCCCAAAGTACTTGAACATGCATTCACTTTTCTTTTTGTTTCCTGTAAGTCTGCCTGCAGATGAGGCCTCTTCCCTCCTTTTCAAACACAGGAATGAAAGAGCTTCTCCCATATGCAAACGAACAGGAAAACTTCCTTCATGGTAATATTTATAAACATTACTGCTCCGTTTGCATCTATAGAGCCATAGTACTAATCATCATCATCATCTTTTCTTTTCTTTTTTTTTTTTTTTAGCCATAATGTGATGACAAAAGCAGATTTCTATTTGATTTTTCAAGTAGATGTAATTTGCCTCCTTCGGCTGTATCAACTATTTCTGGAGTAGTTGGGAATTTAAGGGTAGTTAGTATAGGCCAGGGTCTAGAATTTTATTTTGTTCTTGTTTCTTTGTTTTAAAGGGGAAGGGTTGTTTGCTTTGAGTAGTTTGTTTGTTTAATTCTTACAAGCAGAAGTCTTAATGTTTGCCTACACATTCCTGGTACCATTAAAGCAACCATTACCCTTTACCTTTTTAACAGAAATGCCAGTTACTTTGTGTCTTTGTACATGTACTTAGTTGTAGTTGTACAACTAAGGAACTGTTACCTTAAAAATGCATAGAGAAGCAAAAACTGTAATCTTCCTTCCCATACCCTCATCCTTCGACCCGGAGCAGTAAACACAAGGTAAGCATTTAATTTCACAACAAGGAAATAAGATATTTGCAATGGTCAGTTGAGGTTAGACTACTTATAGTCTTCTTTGGTGCTCAATGGAGTTAAATCCAGCTGGCAGCCGGTCACAAGAGGTGTTCCTCAGTATTGAGGCCATTTCTGTTTAATATCTTTATTGATAATCTAGACCAGGATATAGAGAGCACCATCAGTAAGTTTTCAGATGACACTAAGTTAGGTGGGAGTGTTGCTATGTATGAGGGCAGGGAAGCTCTACAGAGGGACTTGGATAGACTGGATAGATGGGCCAATGTTAATGGCATGGCCTTCAATGAGGCCAAGTGCCAGGTCCTGCACTTGGGCCACAACAACCCCATGCAATGCTACAGGCTTGGGGAAGTGGGGCTGGAGAGCTGCCTGGCAGAAAAGGACCTGGGTGTGCTGTTTGACAAGTGGCTAAATATGAGTCAGCAGTGTGCCCAGGTGGCCAAGAAGGCCAATGATATCCTGGCTTATATTTGAAATAATGTGACCAGCAGAAGTAGGGTGGTGATTGTCCCCCTATACTCAGCACTGGTGAGGCCACCCCTTGAGTGTCCAGCTCTAGGCACCTCAACAAAAGAGATATCTGGAGGTGCTGGAGTGAGTGCAGAGGAGGGCAATGAAGCTGGTGAAGGGCCTGGGGCATAAATCTTATGAGGAGCAATTGAGGGAGCTGAGGCTGTTTAGTTTGAGGAAGAGGAGGCTGAAGGGAGACCTCATTGCTCTCTACAACTACTTGAAAGGACATCGTAGAGAGGTTGGTTCTGGTCTCATGGGCAATTAGCAATAGGACAAGAGGGAATGGCTGCAAGCTGGAGCTGGATAGGTTTAGTCTGGACATTAGGAAAGAATTTTTCACAGAAAGAGTGGTCAGACACTGGAACAGGTCGTCCAGGGAGGTGATGCAGTCACCATCCCTGAATGTGTTTCAGAGTCATTTAGATGTGGTGTTGAGGGATATGGTGTAGGGGAGAACTTTGTAAAGTAGGGCTGATGGTTGGACTTGATCCCAAAGGTCTCTTCCAACCTAAATCATTCTGTGATTCTATGATTCTCTTATTTTCATATTTCTGCATTGTTTCTCCTCTAGGCATATTGACATATTGTCAATTGGACACTTTAGTAAAGCTTTGCACTGGCAGAAGTTCCCAGAATAATCTGTCAATAGAATAGTTACTTTCATTTTGCCCTCAAAAGACAAGAGTGTTACCTTACTTCAGAACTAGAGATATCAAAGTATGAAAAGTCAAGTGACTTATCAGATCATGAACAGGTATTTTGCAGACTGTATAAAAGATTTTGGAAGACTAAACTTTCACATCAGCTCTACGGCCTGGGAGATTTGGGTTGATCTTTTGGGTTACTAGAGCTGTTATTTAAATGGCATCGTTCTCTACCTTGATTTAATATCTTTAGAACACAAAGCCAGTACATAAAGCATGACCTTGGCTGAACTTACAACCCAAAAATCTGAAAAGAACACAACAAAGCTGAGTGACATGTAAGAATTAATATCATGTGTACAATATAATGCAATATCACTGCAGATATAACTGTGATGGGAATGTGACAGTGACATCTAACCAAGAATATTGTTTGATTTTGGGTGGGGGAACTGCACTGCCAATAGGCATTTTACTAATGGTTTCACTGTAGGGCAGAAGTTCACCTCCAGGATGTCATGGAAAACATGGGCAGAATGTGCTGGAGGAAAGAACTCAGAGAAAGAATGTGGAGATGGGATGCAGGCAAGACAAGCGGGAGCATACGTGATGTGTAGGGGAGTACCCCATCCTTGTTTTAAACAATAAAAGTGACTTCTCATAGCCCTAGTTCGAAAGAGGAAAATTTAGTGTGTCAGTGGTACTGTAATTCCTTAAACCATGAAGCAAATTTAAAAAAAAACCTTCAAATTTTTTATTTCTTATATTTTAATTATTTGCAAGAAGGGGTGAACAGGGGAGTTATTTATGATTCTAATGCTTAGATCTGGCAATCATGCTGCAGGGCTTGGGTACAGAATCTGCATTGCAGATGTCTGTTCCCATGGGAAACCTGCTGAGTACTGAACTCATTTCAGAGGTCCTTGTAGCTTTCAATAATTCATCCAGTTCGGCCAGAACCACCACTCAACATGCTGGATTCTTTACAAGCCTTCCTTAAGCTCGTGTGTCTTTCAGGATCCTTGATTCATAGCTATTTAGATCTCTATTTTTAAAAGGACAACTTCAACACCTGGTATGACAGGTCTGGCTAGAACACATAAAACCTAAGGTGATCTCATGAAATATTTTTTCTGCATCACTGGTCAAGTATTATTCCAGAAAAAGGTACATGAATCCTACAGTATCAGATGTGAAAGTTGAATAGTCTTTTTCTCATTATACCTCCTCCTGACTTCTAACAGTTGATGTTGTCACCCTCTGAAGCATGAGGTTCCCCATCTCTCCTTATCAACACTCTGGTTTGTACAAAACAACCTGTCCCTTTGTCATGGTGTCCTTTATTCTGGTGTTTTTTTGATTTTTTTAAATTATTATTTTATTTTGACTTCTCACTTTTTAATTTTACTGGATGTCCTTTTTCTTTGTTGTGGAAGTAACCAGATTATCTGTTGTTTTCAGCTTGTAGGGTCTACTCCAAAGCCCATTTAAGTCAACAGTTTCTTTCTGCTGACATAAATGAGCTCTGGATGAGGCCCAAAATGAACATGAGTTAGCTCAGTTTGATAGGATGGGTATTATCTATACTGATTGCTACTGGAAACAAATTTATGAGCTTCTCACTCTAGGAGCCAACCACAATAATTTTAATTATACAAAAGGAAGTATTTCTTGTGTAAAAACATTCCAACTACTTCCATTTCTTTTAAGCTACTTCAAAAGTGGGCAGAACTACAAAGTAGTATTGAAAACTCAGGATGGGGTGGAGGGGTATTTCCCTTCCTCTGAAATTCCTCCCCCATATATGCATACTGCTAAACCATCCCTAGCAGGGATTACTTTTATCTCCTGCTCATGAAGAAACTTCTGAAGAGCTTTTTGCTTTTGTCCCTGGAATACGCCACGTTGTGCAAAATGGCATGCGAAACTCTTTCTTGAAGAAGGAGCTTGAATGGCTTCCACCATGTGCTTCCCCTCTCCTTCCTTTGCCAGTACCAAACTTCCAAACTTCCCGTTGTGCAGGATATAATATAGGATACCTGTGTCTCCGTTCAAGCATTTCAAAGTGATCACCCCACTGAAGATCATCAAGCTACTGAGGATGTACTCAAACCTGCTAAATTGCATATCCTGCATATCAGGTAAGTAGATACGGTGAATTTATCCTTCATCTGTATGTAGCTATGCCAGTACTTTTTATTGAAGGTTTGTATCTTCTGGGCATCTGAACAGCTTAGAGTCAATAACTCTACCGGTTTGATCTGAAGGACTGAATTTCAACGCAGAAGAGAAACGAAGAATGATAATTTTTCTCTATCAGCCAACTGTTATTTTTTCTGTCGGTACTAATAGCAGCCATGGTCCCGTGCTTGAGGCGTTTGAACAGAGGTCCAGGTTACTCAAATTCAATTTTGGTTATGACTGATGTACCCTCCAACAGATCACACAGTGTGTAATACTGCAAATCTCTGCCTCGGTTTCCTTCCTGCATGATGGTGCCTCTGTTTTAGGCTGTAAATTTGGTTAGGGATTACTTTGCCACTCAGGAACTGCTACTTTTCACAGTGGGACTCCAGTACTAGTTCAACCTCTGAAAGTTTCTCTTCCTTTTTCTCTCTTTTGGTACTCTTATGGCAATGTATGAGAAGAGGAAAGCAGGAAGGAGTAGATTTTTTTCTCCTCTCGCACCTACCTTCCTTTGTTCATGTGTATTTGAGTATAGTACAAATAGCAATGGCGTTGAGGAGTATTCTTCTGAGATGTTTGGTTCAGCACCTCTCAGCAGACTATCAGAACATTTTCTACCCTGTGGAGTGCAGAAATATGTTTTAAATGGGAAAAAATATCAACAAATCTACTCAGCTTCTGTGAAGAGACTTTCTTTGTACTCAACGCAAACCTAGAATAGTGTTATCGACTTATCTCTCATCTGATGATTTCAAAGGTTTTGACAGAATTTAAGTAGTGAAGCATTATCCTGTCCTGGGAGCCAAGCAAGTTTGGAGATGGGAGATTGCCTCAGTCTATCCCCCTTAACCTTGTGCCATGGAACTGTCTGACCTCTTCTCGCTGGCAGAAGGAATAACCCCTTTAGAAGGTAAGCACGGCACCTTCTCTACTGTTCTTGTTTCCTTCTGAATGAAGCCCAGATCTGGAGGCAGAAAGAGAAGCCATGAAATGTTGAAGGCAGCTGTGAGAGGTTAACATGTTGGTAGGGAAGCTGGAACAAGTAGCTAAGAACTTGAGATAAAATGGCTGAGCCAAGAGACTGGTAAATACTCCCTCTGTCTTTCCTCCTGTGAAACTAGAAAAGAGGCATCAAAATGGGCTTGTTCAGAGGAAAACAGGCTGCTATGAGTGAATGCAGAAATATCCCACTGCAGCGCTGGAGGCAGATATTTAACAAACGTAAGCACAGAAGAGCCCCATGGCTTCTTAAGGGAACGCAGGAAGAAGGTAAAACACAACCTGAGCTTCTTGACTCTTACGATACTGCTAGATGTGGGCAGTCATCCTGAATCCTCTCCCCTGCCAAAACAAACAGCGTGTTCTGGTCTCTTAAATATATTCTGCTATAAAGATAATATTTTCCACAGATAAGAGTGCCATATGCATTACATATGAAGCCAGAAGAGTCAATAGTCTATTCATGCTTTCCTTCCTCTTCGCTATGTGAGACATCTCTAAGAAAACAATCTTGATGTAAATGAAAATTAAAAGAGATATAAGGAGAAGAACCGCATAATACAAGCACAGAGGTAGTAGTTCAGGGAAAGGTTTTACCCTTGAGAAGCAGCTGGTGCCTCACTTTCCATCAGAAAAACACTCCCACTTACAGGCTTTTCAGTTTTAGTCTTTGGGTTGTAACAAAACTCCCTGCTGTTATCTTGTTTTGCCAAGTACCTGCATTGCAATGGAAGGCAAGATCTACACCGATTGGTATGGAATGCAGGCATGGACTGAGTGGGGATGTTTTGTATAAGGCAAATAAACATAAACATTCTCAGAAGGGAAATATAGATAAGGGAATACATATTTTATGGAGGCCGAGCAGGTGAGCTTAGCTAGACTCAGGAGAGGGACTTTGCTCTTTCCTGTCTCGTGCTCAGTGACTGCACGTGGGATGACAAGAGGAGGAGGAGACAGCCATAACTTTCCCTGGAAATCCACTTGGAGCTGGAATGAGCACCTCTGCAAGCTCAGGGGGGATTTTAATTTCCGACCAGATGTTTGGGTATCAGGCCCAAATATAAACCTGCACATATCTTATTGGACCTTAGAAGCCCTGCCAGCTCTGGTCAACTCTGTGGTCTCTGTTGCACCCAGAACCCTTATTACTCTAGACAGCAGAAATTCACAGAAATTTTAAATGACATAATGGAATTTTTAAGTGTAATTCACTGAAAGAAATTAGGTAACTATTTTTTGTTAGACATTTAAATTAATTCTCTAACTATCAAAACCTGATGTATTTTCCCATTAGGGAAATAGTTAGAGTCCCAAATTCTTAGTTGGAGACTAAGGGTTGAAAATAAATAATGTGGGATTTTGGAACCTAAATCCAAACTTGTAGTCCCAGTAAATCCCATTTAGCTGACCTTCAACCACGTGAAGCATAGGTCAGAGCTGTAGGAGTGTGTGTTACAGGGTCTGTCTTTGGCAGAGAGGCTGATGAATGTGGCATAGCTCACACACATGTTATGTGAATCTTACCCTTCCAAATGGACTTGTTTTATCTAAATTGCTTATTAGAACTGGTCTCTGGTCTGTGCTAAGTCCCAGACTGTGCCTGGTAACTGTTGAGGAAAGTCTGGAATGGAGACACTTCTGTTTAAGTGTTTTGATGAAGATAACATTGAGGATGTAGGTGTTAATAACTGGATAATGGAATGGACATTGCAAAGCAATTCAATTAAACCAATTTTGATGTCTATTTTAGACAGAACTGACTACCTCCCTAGGCTCCCCAGGCCATACTAAGGGCATGATTCATTTGTCCACACAGAAGTATCTGGTGCCACTTGGAGTTACCTCAAGGCATTCCACCTGGTCTCCAGCTATTACTATAGAAAGGAACTTGTCTTCCACATCCTTCTCACATCTACCAATCTAGTACCATGACAAATGAGTCATCCTCAGCAGGCCAGAAGGCATACTCAGGACCCTCAGGTTATGTCTCAGTACTCTAAGGCTTCTCAAATGTAGTAAATGTCAATGTGTGAGCTGCTGAGCCCTATGCATCTCTTGGCTCTAATGACAGCCTACATTCCCTGCAGACACATAGACACCTTCCATTGAAACTTATCTGTGTATATCTTATGCTTGAATTGAAATCTGCCCTTCAGGCTGCTCTTCCTTGAAAGCCTTCATCCTAAGGGTGTTTCTAGATCATGCATGATACACTGGACTGATTATAAACTAAGGGGCATCTGCTTCCTGTTCATCGTTGTCAGTAATGTGGTAACTGGGTAGAGTTAGTGTCCAGGATTCTTTCAATCTCCATCCATTCCTGGGAATGTCCTGTCCCATTTCAACTCCCTCTGTGGTCCTCTCCCACTTAGAAAGGGAAGCAGAAGGCATGCTAGCCAGGTTTTACACCCTTGGGGAAGCAGGAGTATGGTCTCCACACCTTGTTGTGAAGATCTTCCACCCGATGGGGAAAAAAACTCCAAACAATCACAAAGCTAAAAAGCCAAGATGCCTTTAATCAGGACAAAGTACCTATTAGGTAGGGACAGAACAGTAGTGAATGTCATTCCCTGCAGCCCTAAGTCAGCCTGCGTTTTTGCCCTGACTGGCAGTGAATATGGCATGGTAGAGACAAGGAAAGGGAAACTGTGGAGCAGAGGAGCTGTGGAGGTGTAAAATGCAGAGAGAGAGCTCTGAGGCAGTGTGGTTTGCTGCCTGCTCAGGTTGTGTGCTGTGGCATCCCATGGCATTCCCATCCTTAAAATGACACTGGGGCAAGGACAGCTTTTGTAGCATCCTCACTCAAACTCTAACAGGACACTAACCAGACTGGAAGAGAGAAGGATGGTTTCAGCAATTCCTTGTTGCTGTGGGTATGTTTTAACCCAGTGACCTTTTGGGTAGAACATTCTCATTTCATGAATTTAATGAATTCTCATTTCATACCAGCTTTTAATGTATGCCAGCTCCTGTTTCTGGAGATTGTGCCCCAGCATTTCCTTACAAAGTGAGTTAGTCAGTTAAAGTCCATATCTGAATTTCTTAGGTCAGTAGGCAAATAGAAGTGGTAGTGATGTTAAACAATTTAATACCTTAGCTTCCTCTGGCTCAGAGGAAGCAAGGGGCCAGCAACTGAAGTAGATGAAACGAAAATTGGCTCAATCTGATAGCTTCCCCCTTCCCACTGGGAGCTGCGGTGCTGCACTGCCAACAGCAGATATTGCTTAGTGGGGCTACAAACAGCAGAGCACCCTCCAGAGATTTAAAATACACTGCACTGCCTGCATCACCCAGGGTTGTCCAATGAAAAGTAAGGGATTCTCTGCTCGTTAGTTTAGTGACAGTATAGTCAGTAAAATAACAGGATTTGCATGGAATTTTCACAATGCACGTGAAATGCATTTTGTAGCAAAACAGGCTTTATTTGACATGACTGGTAGAGTTTTAAAGTTCATGAATAAGAAAAACCAATTTCTCCTGTTTGTCTGTACTGCCTCATATGGGATTTCAGTGAGGGAATTTCCCAGGTTTTGTCTGTTTAAGGATTTTGGAGAAAGTGTCTTGAAGTTAACCTTGACATAGTTGCTCCCTGTTGGGTTCTTCTGTTGTTTGGAATTTATTCTGTGATAGTATTGAATTTTTCTGCACATTGGTTAACATTTATATATAAATATATAAAATATAAAAATATTA
>VZTM01032723.1:233-15405 GCA_013400555.1 Jacana jacana
AAATTACTTGAAAAATAACGCAGATAAACTAAGGTAGCTACACTGAAATGAGGAAAAAAAACCCCAAACTAACAACCCACCTAAAATACACCACTACCTTAACATTTCAATTCATTAGATGAAGAACCAAGTATATTTGAAGTGATGACTGGAAAGTGAGACTATCCAAATCATGGAGAATTAACAGAAAACTTTGAACAAATATTTATTTTCTTGTACTTAGGTCCATCATGATAATATGCCTTATGAAAAATTGTTAACAAGAAAAGTGATAAGAAAAAATGTTTATTCAATATGGATCAATTGAAAAAGCACCGGAAACCTAGCATTACAGCTGTCCATGTTGTTCACGAGCTGAATAATACTGTGATGAATATCACTTCTTTTTGTAACTTGTGTTTGATTCACATAAAGATTCTTTGAATATGCACAGATGAAGAATTATGTGTTGTTTGCCTATTGCAAACATTTGACATTTGAAATTCAGGCTGTGTTGGTTAGCTTTGATTAGATACATGAATTACACAGGATGTTTGTTCTCTGATTGGAGCCCTTAAAAATCAGGTTTTCAGGATGAATATTTACATTTACAAGCTCAGAATTTGATCATCATGAGTATCTTCTAGCAGCCCATGAAAATTGCTAGTTCTCTGAAACATTTGTGCACCGAATTCTTGTACTCAATATGTATAGGGAGGGAACACAAAAAAGAACAAAGAGGCAGTGTTGTCAAAGCAAATCAGTGCAGGCATTTGGCTTTAAAGTGTTTCTGATGGCCTGATAGAATAATATTCTAACATCATAAGAAAAATGCTTTTCCAAAGTATTGAAGCAATTCAAGTAGCAAAAACACTTAGGAGGAAACAATCACAACACATGATCTGAAATCAATTAAGCTCTCTAAAGCTCTCCCATCTAAAATTCTGACTATTCTTTGGGTCTTTCTTATGCGCTATTCCTCATAGAATGTCTTTTGTTTTCTAGACAAACTTCAGCTGTTCCCATTTCCAAAACTGAAAGAGTTGAATTTCTGGAAGTTAAGATTAGCTTGAGCTTCTTAATTATTTGGCTCATGAAAAATATTTGAAAGAAAGTACTAATGTGGAAGAAATAGTATGATACATTAAGGAAAAAAAAAAAAAAAAAAAAAGTAAACGAGTAAATTGAATGGCAGAGTGAAATACAAAGACATGATGAGATAGAAACATGAATAGACATTTAGGAGAAAAGTTCTAGCTGGGAATCAAATCAAGTTTAAAGCTACACATCACAGAATCACACAATACTGATCAAGAAGGATCACTTGATTGATAGTGTCAAATGTCATTGAAAGACCCAGCTTGACCAAAAGCAATATGGAACTAGAATTAGTCAAAACATATTTGTTGGAAACTTAAAAATTAGATTAAATTTTGATATATGACACTTTAAATTCTAAGATTTTTCATACAATGACTTTATTGGACTGCTTATATATCTTCAACACTAAACAAGAGCTTTCAGTTTCATAGCAGTTTTAAATGAAATTAACAATGAAGTTAACAAATGTTTTTTGGAAATGTCATCTTTTTAAGGAAAAATACTGCAATTACCATAAAGACTAGTCTGCTTAATGAGGTAGTCCCTAAATGTTTTGAAGCTATAACATGTTTCTTGTTCACAGAATTTGTGTGATTGCTACAAAGCACTTTCCTTAAATTTTATATATGGATACAGCCAAAAATGTTTAACATTTGCGTATCTAAAATTTGAAAGTATCTTCACATAATTTTCAAAAACTTTACAATATCTGGACATATCAAGTAAAGTTTTTCTTTTAAGGAAATGATATTCAGCCAGCATGTCTCTGCTCAGGCAAACTCAGAGAATGGTACTTTTGGATTTGGTACCCAGTGTTCTGGAACCTTGAATACAGTTATTACTAGGTACCCACCTAGGATACATGAAAGACAAGTAAAATATCCAGTAACATTAATGTAATTTTAAAGACATAATGAATCTATGCCATTCTGGCAGAGCATTCTGTAAACAAAGAATCTTGACAGCGATACCATAGTAAGAAGAGATGGGATTAGCTATTTGCTATATGTTTACATGAAGATAAATTTTCCGGGTTAATTTGCAAAATTCATACATCTTTATTAATGTTATCTACCTCCTATAGCAGAAACTGCTTTACTTTTGCATGGAAGTATCATTCCACTCTTCACTTCATTATTTTTATTGTTTCTATATGCATGCATATGGGGTAAGACTTCAGTACAAATGTCTAGTCAAAGTAATTAATCTTCAGCTAGAGCAGAAATCCAATTGAAGCACTCACGACATTTGCATTAATACCAAATGAGTTCATAGTGATTAATGCTGTTTAACAGATATCAAAAGAACTAGTATTGATTAGGCAATTATTTTGATGCATTTAAGTTTACTGCAATTTATACCAACTCCAGTTTTTGAACAATTTCAGTGCACATCAAATCTCAACATTGTCTAATTTAGGAATCATGACTGGGATACAAAAATGTACTTCTATGACAATGCAGGCCAGCTTGCTCCTGCCTCAAAAGTCTGCTGAACAACTGGTTTCAAAGTATTTTTTCCCTGAGAACGGTTTCAGCAAAAATCAGTACCTTCCCAAGCTCTTCCCCAAAGTAAATTTATCTAGCTAGTTCTGAAGGGGAGTTAATATGAAATCCAGAGTGTTAATAAGGAAAGAAATTGGCTCTTAGCCAGCATGCCACACAGTTGACCATCTAGACTTCATTTATTGATTATTTTGTTGGAATCTACTGCATCATCTCCCAGTTATTAGTCAAAATAACAAAAAGCAGATGGTGGAATCTGTTTGTCACAAAACTTTCAAATGGGAGGAAAATAAATAAATAAATAAATTTAAGGTTAACAGAGCAGTCTGGAGTGTAGGTTACCTGGATGATTGCTATGTACCCTCTTGGCTCAGAATACGAGATGGACCTTGCAAGAATGTAGGCATTATAAAACAAGTTGTCTCCTAATCAGTCTGTGGTTTCTCTCAATGTGTGTACACTGAGAGGAAAAACAGAGAACTTGTGTTCTCTGCCATTGTTTTTACTTTCAGAAGATAAATGATTTTAATGTCTTTGAGACCTCTACCTCACTGGAAAATGTTAAATCCAGTATATCAAAACCAAACAAACCGTTAGCTCCACACACATACCCTCCCCCCTAAAACAAAACAGGAAAACACCAGTTACATCATGATTTCAAAGAAATGTCCAAGACAAATGCATCGACTTCGTATTGCAGCTATTGATTTTAATGCAGGAATGACGTGTAAAGGTCCCATCCAGCCAATTAGAGTGTACAAATAAAATGCTGACGTTAATTACCATTAATCTAATTAATATTCATTATTGGGGAATGGTTTAAAGTTGCACCAGTGGAGACTCAGATTTGGTGTCAGAAAGCATTTCTTCACAGAGAGAGTGGTCAAACGCTGAAATAGGCACCAAAATGATTGATGCCCCATGTCTGGCAGTGTTTTAGAGGCACTTGGAGTATATGCTCTTACTTTTGGTCAGCCCTGAAGTTCTGCAGCAGTTGGACTAAATGATCATTGTAGGTGCCTTCCAACTGAAACATTCTTAAAAAAAAATAAATATTTCCCTCAGAGAGAAGAAAAAATAGTAACTAAATGTCTGTGTCAGATTCCTTGCAAACAGAGACTAGTCAGAAAAAAAAAATGTCATAACCTAGTATCTCTTTAATTGCTACCTAAAACCTTCTGGCAGGGTCCTTCAATTACATTGTTTGTTAGCTCTCCTCTGCTTGCTATAGTTGGTGGCTGTGACCAGTCAGCCAGGCCCAGCCCCCACTGCGCTGTGCTACTCTTAGCCCCAGTTTGCTTTTTCTTCTGGACCAGACCCAGCGTTGCTACTTGCTGACACCTTCCTTTGCTATAAATTTGAGACTGTTGTGGGGTGGAAAGAATATCATATTCTGTTGCCTTCCTATAAAGCTCAGATAATATAATTTCCTTTAAATAATGCCATTAACAGTTGAAATAAACCAAAATCATCACTTGAAATATCACTACAGCAACAATGTAGACAATACAGCAGGTACCAGTGGCATTACACTTGCAATAATATTATCAGCAAATGCTTACACCTTTTTCAGTCTGTCATGCAACCCAGAAATATAATCCCCCCAATCCAATCCCCCCAAGACTAAGTACATTGCCTAGTATTTAAATAAAATATAGATAACAAGTTTCAGCAGCAAAACAAAGAACCATCAGTCTTGTTGGTCAGATTGTGCTTTCGGGAATACTCAACTTTCATGGCATTCAGATAAAAGAAACTTGAAGAAATCAACCTATGATTTCTCTGTATACAAATAATATTCACTACAGTGGCAGTCCGATCAAACTAACTTCACAGAAGTTATCGAACTTTACAATAAATACAAAGAACATCACAATCTTATGACCATGTTGGACCTTAAGCTGCCTGGAGTGATGAAAAAAGTCTGGAGGATGTTTAATCTGATCCTGGAGTTATAAAAAACATATTTTTATAGCAATAAATTCAACTGTCTTAATGAAATGAAGCATTTATGCAGACTTTGATCTGGTTGAAATAAATACAAATGGTATTTTCATGTAGGGAGACAAAATTCCGTCTTATTAAGAACAATACAGGCAGAATGGAGGACGTAAAGTAACGCTACTTAAAGCATTGCCTCACGGTAGTCCAAACCCACATTGGACAGACCCACTGCTTGTTTTTCCTAAGAACTTAAGTAATTCAAGGGAAATTACTCTGTGCAAAACCCCTGAACTCAGAGACGAGTGACTCAAAGGGAACTCTCAAAGCATTGTCACAACCACCCAAGTGCCTGCCTTCTGCTGTCGTGTTAAAGGTGTGAGCACAGCAGGGGCTTTGCAGCAACTGCATTGCCAGGATTGTAGGCATCCTGCTGAGAGAAGGGGGTTTGATAAGAGTCAGTGCAAGACCCCAGCTCAGGCAATTATCCTGTATCAACTCAGCCTGGATATAGCTGGGTTGAACGTAATCTCAGCCAGCATCACTGGGCAAAAATGGGGGTGGAGAAGGATCTCAAACCAAGGGCTCAAACTTCACCAGCACTTGCCTGAAGATCATGGTAGCTCTGGCTACTCTGAGTTCAAGTGTTGATGTTAGAAACCCTCATAGATGAAGGAAGGCACTTCCCTAAGAAATCACTCTCCTTCACTATACTGACGTAAAAACTGCACATCTCATATTGAATATACTGCTTTATAAAAGCCTATCCTACATTATAAGCATGGCTAAGATATTCTAGTTGAAGAGAAAACAAGCAATAAAACCAGTCTTGAAATGAAACCTCTTTGCTCTAAGCTTTGTGTCTCATTTAAGTCTTCTCACATATATTAAATTTAAAGGCCAAGCTACAACAGTGCCCCAAGCCTATTCTAACCAGTCTGAGTCCCACAATACATCAAATTATACAAGTGTTCATAAAACAGTGAATGTTTCTCCCCAGTGAGATGGAATTGACAATGTGGGCCAAAAGGGCTCAGAAAACTAAAGCACTTACAGTCATAGACATATGTGATGCTGATCAGACATACAACACCCCCAGTCTGTAGAAGTCATCACAGTTCTCCACGTGACTTCTCTCTCCCATAGAGGAGACTGAAGCAGTTGGGGAGGTGATCACAGCAGCCCTAACTGGTTTGGCCCCGCAGTTAGCCCCAACAAGTTCATTCAGCTCCTCCTAGTGCCTCTATTGTGTGTCCCCTTGGTGGCCACAGCCCATTTGAAGCCTGGGCAGAGAATGGTTGGTTCTGATTGGCTGTTGCTGCTGTTCTGGAAGGGTCTCTGCAGTTCCCTCAGGGCAGGTGATGGTAGGTATTTCTAGAGGTCTCTGTGCATTCCTGGCTTAGGCTGTAGTGGCTTACTTTGCTGAAACAAAAGCAAAGTAATCATGAAATTTTTCTGTTTCAGGCCAAGTTCAAGAAATGACATGGTAGTATCTGATTTTGAAAGGCAGTAGTAAGTAAGAAGGGAATTTTTTTTTTATCTAAGTAATATGCCTGGATTCTTCTATTGGACTAAGCAGGATTTAATGCTTATATTGGAAATTACGTCTAGAATATTGGAGACTTGATTTTCTAAAGCACCCAAGTTACTTGTTTTAAGTCTGCTGTGCCTTAGGCTGCAAATAGTGGTATACAGGAGTAATTGAGCAGCTTATATTTAAAAACAAATGTAAAAAAAAAAGGAAATGAAGATGAAGGCTCCCTCTGGCACCAGAACAATTTTTTTGAGAGCTTTGCAGGTGTAAGAACACCTGACTTCTAGCTGTTTGGTATAGTTTCTCCTCTTATGTATCTGGCTGAACCTTCCCCTCTCTTGCCCATTCCCCCACCCTCTTCTGTGAGGAAGTAAATTTCCATAAATGGGTAAATTCAAGTGAGGAAAAAAAAATCCTAAATATGCTGCATTTATATATATATACATGTATTTTGTGAATTTGTAAGACTTTTTCCTTTTAAATGATAATGTAATTAACTATCAATTTGAAGTGTCATTAGCAGCAGTAAAGAATAGCTGTAGATGCTAATAACATTTATTTCAGGGCAGACAGGTAAGTTTTATAGCAGCTATTAATATTTTATCTGCTATTTATTTTATAAACTGTATAAATATTGTAAACATAAGAATCTTACAAATTCTTCAGTCTGTGGTGTTTCCAACGATGAATAGAGATTATCTGAGGTTAAATTTAGGTTTGGGTTGGTTTTGTTGTTTTTTATTCAGAATTTCTTTCTGAAGTTTCTGAATCATATTGCCTAGATGTGATTAAATTTATGTGAAGATTGTTTTTTTATTACTGACTTCTCTTGGTTGGCATCAATGGAAGCATATAATTCAGCCTTGATTACAGTTAGACTAAAGTCACTTTTTTCTTAAAATAAAACCCGTCCTTTTTTATTCATCAGATCAAGCAAACATTATCCACACTTGTCAATTATCAGACATTGTAACACCGAAACTTGTCATTCCACCTGGACATAGTTACATTAAAATTCAGAGAGTGGGAAATAATACCCAATGCTGCCAGTCAAGTAAGAATCCTTTCCTCTGTTCGGCAGGAGCTTCTAGGTCTTAAAGTATAAGATGTCTGTGGAATACTTTGGAATCTTTTTATGTATGAAGGAACATAAAAGCGAGATAGAGCTATTGCTGAAAGACAACAAGGAGAAAATACTAATCTTAGCCCAAAACAAAGCTAGCAGACTTTCTTTGGAAGGCATATTTGGATATATAGAATAATGAAGCTTATGATAAGGAAAAAATATTGTTATTTTAAATGTTTCAATATGAATATAGCACAAAAATATTTTTTGGTGATTTACCCAGAGTCACTGAAACCATCAAGGCTACTCTTAACCTGGGGTAAGTTAAAGATAATTTTATTTAATTTCATTTGTAATTGATACAAACATGTCATAATGAGAGGTAATACTGCATTGGAATTACAAAACTGTTTCAAAATGTCTGGCCTGGCAGTTGTATGTACCGGCCAAACAATAGTGATAGCATAAGGGAAGAGTGGTGACCTCTGTATGTTGCTGTCAATTGCTATTTCTTGATATTGTGAATAATAATGATTCATTTTCAAATGAGTGATTATTTGTCGTGGTTTTGACCAATCGGACAGATGATGACCACTCCTCCCCCCACACTAAGGAAAAGAGAGAAGAGAAAAGGATTAAGAGATTCAGGAGTTTAGATAAAAACTAAACTGCTTTAATGAAATATAAATAATAATAATATAATAAACAATAAAAAGAAAAATTAAAAAGTATAAAAGAAAGGACTAAAAAAAAAAAAAGTATACAGTCTATACAAAACCGTATCAGGCTCCCAGGACGACGATCACGTCACCAGCATCAGTAAATGTCCTAGGCTGGACTCGGTGACTGGCAGGAGCTGGATTCCTGATCAGGATCAGAGGCAGACAAACAGAGAGGGTCCTCCTCAGACATCGGCCATTGAAGGAAGAAGCCCTAATAACCCTTTGATCCCTCAGCTTTTTTTACTGAGCATGATGTGGATGGGATGGAATACCCCAGTTGGTCAGTTTTGGGTCACCTGACAAAATTACCTGACCTTGGTTGTTCTAGCGATAAGTATAAGCAAGGGCCTCTCTGCATACCATCCCTTGGTATAATCAGGTCTTATCACTATGAGACGAAACAGTCTCTGAACAATGTGCTGTTAATTTCAGACTTTAGTTAGTTAGAAGAGGCTCAGCTAAAAAAGTAAAACTACTGAACGGAAAATTGGTTTGTTTTACCTCCAACTGGGACATTATTTCAGAAAATTCTATCTGAGAACAAGTATTGAACTCTGGAACTTGACAAAATGATAATTTGCTTCTCTCTCACTGGTTGTTTTCCATTAATGTCTATGAAGCTTTCATGCTCATCTACACATTCCTGAAATGAATAATTTATTACAATTGTACAGACACTCTGAACCTAAGATTCAGAGAATGTAGTAGTGAAAGTCATAGATGATAAACTGGGCCATAAAACATGTTCATTCTTCTCCTGTCTAAATGAAATGATGTGATCTTGAATGGATCTAACTCTTTCTTTTACTCTGTAGAATATAGATTAATTAAAATAAATGAGAGATTTTTGTTCACTGCAGTTGGAACATGAAAAGCATGTTAGGAACTTCATGTGGATTACTGGGAAATAGATTGTTTTAGATGTGTTAACAAAATACTTTGAGTCATGGAACTGCTACCTTCTGGCCTCTGACCTGGTCAGTCAATTGAATCTTCTCAAGCAGGCGAGTGTAATACTTATTCATGACCAAAAGTAAATTAGAGAAGACCTCTCATCTTATTGTAACATGAGACTCACTTTGTCTCTAGAGAATAATCCTCAACTGCTTGTAAAAAAAAAGCCTACAGTTGATGAGGTATGATTACTGATTAGATTTTTTGTAGGTGCCCTTTAGCCTCTGTAGTTACCTAGGTCTTGCATTTGTAATAGCCAATATTTTTAATGGTTTGCTACCTTTATTCAGTCTTAGTCTGTTACGTGATTATGCCTTTGGCAGTGACAATTCTAAACAAGAGAATCTAATTCATCCCAGTTAGGAAGTCACTGGGTTACATAACTGTGTTACCCCAGTCAACCAGCATCTCAAAGATCTGGTTACACTGCTCTCTTGGAGGAGCAAACCCAAGATACCCAGCAGGCTGGGAGACATCAGAGCCTGATATACAGATAATTGCATATGAGAGGTGGATGCCTAGCACTTTGAAAACAGATTCAAAACTCAAGATGTTAGTCTCTAATTCTTTTAACTGTGAAATTAACTTTAAAGTGGAAATTGATTATACAAGCTGTTTCTCACAATTATTCCCTTAATATGATAGAGGAAAAATCAGAAGCCCAAAAATTTCTCTTTTAATACCCATGACTACAGATCATGAAAATAATGCAAGAATCTTAGCCTGGTGCCTTTCTATTGAGTTGTATTTATTATTCTCTTTAGAAAAACTGACAATCAATCTGGCTTGTTTAAGGATGTGCAGGAAATCAGGGAGACAGCTAGAAATAGAAGCCCAGTAGTCTGCTTCCTTACTGAAAGGTTATTTTTCTGCTGATGCTTGATATAAACCAGTCTTCATCTTAAAGGTTTGTGTCTGGAAATTCTATAGCATCCAGTAAACAATACTATATAAAATATATCATGAGATCATAAGACTTTGCCATTCACTGAGTTCTGATTTTTTTTTAAATTTCAAGAGTATTGATAATTCTATTGTAAATAACCTCTCATAGTTCAGGTCACTAGTGTAGACACAAGGTTTGGGGAAATTGAATAAAAAAAGCTAATAGAAGAAGAACACAGCTTTATCCTTTCTAGCTATGAAATCGTTAACAATGAAATGTCCTGCCATATAAAATCTCTCATTTCTTTCCTAAGAAAAACATTGTTACCATTTTAAGTCTAAAATTTAATTTCCTATTTTTATTAAAAATAACTAATAGGTAGCATGAAAATCAGCATTAGAATTTTAAATAAGATTAATATTTCTAAATAATTTGTAATTAACTTAATGCATGTGAGGTTAAATTTATTTTGATGTTGAGCACATGCTAATACTTGAAAGACTGAAGCATCTTTGGGTTACTTTAGCATAATTAAACAGTGATAAAGTCTCACTTATTTACCACTTCTTACACCATAATGTGTAAACCAAGTTAAATATTGCAGTTATATGTGGAAGAGAGGAAAAGATTCTCACAGTGTCAGAATGATGGCAGTTTTGGTTTTTTTCCTTAAGATTGAAGTGCAGTATTTTAATCATCCTTAACAACATTTTCTAGAATTGAATATTTCACATCATGCAGTTATCTAGTATCAAGAAATTAAAGAATATTAAAAAAAAAAAAAATCCAGAATAAAGTGCTCTGGATTTTTCCAGAAATTACGGGTGGAAACAAAAGACACAACTTTAAGATTTACTCTGAATAGATGATAGTATCCAAGATGGCTCCTATGAAAAAAGAATTTCTAACAGAAAACTATTACTACATTTCATTATTCATTAAAATTTTAAATATATCAGACCTGCAGTCTTTGTGACATTAAAGTGCCAAAGAATTATACTGAAAGCAATGGAATTACTGAGAAGAGAGTTTTTGTCATAAGACAAATTTTAACAAATTTTGCCAGAGGGAAATAAAAAATTGTGTCTTTATTTTCAGACCCTGGAGACATTGCCTTTTATTCTACTTAATGGATTCTTTTTCCACCCTTCCCTGCTCTGACCTTTTTTTTTTTTTTTTTTAATTTCAAAAAGGACTGAAGTAAAATAAGTCATTTGATTCACAAGAATGTGTTGGTGAATTACAGTATACATAGTAGTACATAACGTTATTCCTCTGTTTTTATAAGAAGAAATCTTAGCAGAATTTTTGCAGAAACATAGTGATTCCCTAAGATAGTTGGAACTAGTCAGTTGCCTGGACTGTTGGTTTCAGTTTAGTGGTTTGAGACTTCACTGTGATATGATAATGAGCATATGCATATGTGAAAATGAATAAATACCTAAGTGGAGTAAATTGATTGGCTTTAAGGGAGTAATTAGCTAAATAAGTATTTCTTAATACAACCTTTTTGTTTAAGTTCATGTAGACCGTTGCTTTTTTGTTTGTTTGTTTGTTTGTGTTTTTTGTTTTGTTTTGTTTTTTTGTTTTTTTTTTTTAATAAAATAGCACATTCTCTGGTAGAGAGCTGGAGAGGGACTCTTTGTCGGGAAGTGTAGTGACAGGACAAAGGGTAATGGCTTTAAATTGGAAGAGGGGAGATTTAGATTAAATACCAGAAATAAATTCTTTCCTGTGAGGGTGGTGAGGCACTGGAACAGGTTGCCCAGGGAAGTTGCGGCTGCCCCATCCCTGGAAGTGTTTAAGGCCAGGCTGGATGGGAGTTTGAGAAAACTGCTCTAGTGGAAAGTGTCCCTGCCCATGGCAGGGGGGTTGGAACTTGATGATCTTTAAGGTCCCTTCTAATTCTAACCATTCTGATTCCATGACAACATGGTTAAAACAAAATTTTCCACAGAAACAAAGAGAAAGTCTAGTGACACTTGGGCATTAGTTACTTTATGGTAATCTGCGAACGAGTGATAATTTGAATTGAACTGCAATTTAGATCAGTTACATCCACATGAATGATCTTAGTTCCATATAGACTCTGGAATGGTGATTAAATCTGGCAGCATGAGTCACAGCAGGGACAAATAAGAGTCGGTTATTGGAAAGAAATGTTGTATGTTAATACTACACTAAAATAAATAAAATTGTGATCCTCTTATGTTTTTTTTTTTTTTTAAATCTTGCAATTCTTTGGTATCGTTCTATGTTGATGTGCACATCCAAGTTGACTTGATGAATTGTTGTTTATTGAAGTGATTAATTTCAATTAGAAAGTCTATCTTCATGCCTGTTTTTATCTCATATTGTCTAGTCCACAGAAGAGATTGATTTACAATACAATTTTGAAGAGGGCTATTGTTGTTTTGGTTTAAGATAAAATTATCTTTCTTTTCATTACATAATTGTTATTATTAATGATTTGCCATATTTATCTCTACTGGGAGAAAATTTGATTCAGACTGTTCTCAATAATCTTAGTACTCTCAATAGCATATAATTTCTATTAGGGACCTTTACTTCTCACAGTACTCTTCACACAGCATTCTGCTCTTCATTAGTATGTTTGTTACCACCAGGTTATCCCACCCTGCTGTAATTTTTGATACTCATATTAGTTGCAATGATGAGTTTCTTCAAAAAATAGAAAATTACAGAGAGGTTCAGATTTGGGGGATTTCCAGGAAATAACAATGAACTTCTCCATTTTGCTGGGAAGTAGTATTTTATCTCTTTAAATGGAGAAGAATATCTAAATTGAGAGAAATGTGTCAGCTTTTGTAATTTCACTTCGGAGGCAGGTGGGGACACCTGAGGTCAGACCAAAAGGAACTCCATGAAAATAATGCTAAAACAGTTTTTCCAACATTTCTATTCAACAATTATGAATTAGTAGTTCCTAATGACATTGCATAACCTTTATCTTAAAGAAAGCATGACATTAATTAAAGTAAACCTTATCCTTTCCTTTTAATATCAGGTCATTCCAACCATCTTTTCCACTTTAATTGTCCTCCACCAGTATTACTATTTAATAGGTTTAACAATAATTTTTCCTATTTTCTGGTAGCTTAGACTCTTCTACCCCTTAGTAACACTGTTCTAAAACCACTTCACCTAACATAACTTTAATCCTGTTTTATAAAACAGGATTCCCATTTGCCTGAGAGCATCTGCAGAGGACTTTGTAAACACAAGAAGTCCTAAAGCTTGTACTGCTCCATACAGAGGGACTCAGAAAAACTGTATCATTCTGCAGTGAGTTTTTATGCCTTTGTGTTTCTGTATGTTTTAATCCTCTTGTTTATGTCATTCATCAAATTAATTTTCTTTTAAGTTGTTATAGTACTTACCAGCTAATAATATATAAATTGAAACATTAAGTCTGGAAATAAAGACATGCTTGGTGTCTATGAACAAAATGCCTACTCTTTTATGAAGAAAAAAACCTTAGTAAAAGGAGATCTAGGGGAGGACAGGGTATTGGGATGGTTTATTTTGTTTTCTTTTTCATGTTTACAGCTGGAGTTAGCAGTTTAAGGAAAGAAATGAAACAAAATGAAGCACAGAAAACAAAGGAGCTCATTATAACCATGTAGAACTTCCACTGCTGAATGTTCAAGAGGCTGCTGTTATTCAGCAGTTCCTGCATGCTGTATCCTGTACTTGATGAGTTTTGTTGGAGGTCAGTAGGTTGCATCCTCTCTGGTACAGTTTGATATATAGTTTTTTTTGGTATGTTTTTTTGTTTTTGTTGGGGTTTTGTTGGGGTTTTGTGTTTGTTTTTTTGTTTTGTTTTTGTTTGTTTGTTTGTTTGTTTTTTACAGCTTCAGGAAGGTAGAACTTCATTCTGCACCTGCCTTATGTCTTCAACATCACAAATGACACCACCAGATACCTCAGTAAGTTAAACATAGCTTTTTCAAAGATCTGACCTGAGGTCGGTTTTTATTTTCCTCCTCAAAAACACCTGACACTGTAATGAGAGTTACCCTTCAAAAATTCCAACACTGCTTAGTTCTTACCAGAAGTAGTATAAAGGCTACAAAAGCATTAACAGCACTTGCAGTCTTTTACTACCAACTCTCCTTGCCACACCCCCTGTCTCTTGGGGTAAATATGGAGCTTATTTCTTTCCAGTCTTCACAACCAGTGCTTTTCTTTCCAAACTTATTAACTCCTTTCTCTGTTCCTGTGATTTTTGGAGTTAAAATCAACAACTTCATTCTTTATGTATATATGCATTTCTTCAAATCTTACTGTCGCTGAGGAAAAAGTGTCATACAGTTTTAGTGTGGTAGTTTTGGTTTAGTTTCGTTGTTGTTGTTGTCGCTTTATTTATTTATTTATTTTCTTTGCTTGTTTTCCCTAGGAGCTGACTGGGTTAAATTACTCTGTTAAACACTTTGTTGGAAAAAGTAAATAAGATTCTTCTGGTCACTAAACACAAAGTTAGTTTGCATTTCGTGAACTAATTGTAGATCGGAAAAAAAAAAAAAGTTATATTCATTTTGAGTTTTTCATTAATATTTTTAAAGGATAAACTAATCCCTCCATCAAATCAATCAATGTCAAACTCCGAAAGCATTCTAAAAGCAAAGTTTCATTTAACTAAAAAAATAAAAAGTAATTTTGAAAAAATAAAAAGAAATTGTATTTTAAAGTTTTGTATTCTCCTGTTTTTTTTTCAAGAGAAAGGGGAAAAAATAGCAATATTGATGAATATGACACAATGCAGCGTTCTGGCCCCTCTGTCTGGAATGAGAAGAGAGTAATATAATACAGAAAAAAAAAAGAAAAAAATGTAGTAAACTGTTCATCTGCCTGTATCAAGAGCATTATAAGACTGACCTTTTCATCCCCCCTCAGTTCACTTTCATGATGAGTTTTCTCCTCATTAGTCCATATTCTCTTTTTTTATCTCATCTCTTTTGCTTTTCTTTCTGCTAGGAGTCAGTGAGTGCGAAATTAGTTCATATCCACACTCTTCATTCTGCTCATTGGCCACATCTCTAACTACATCCCATATCTGTTTTGCTGAATCTATTGGGTTTATGTCCGTACTGCCATTTTAGCCTGGTCCCTGTATTGCACCCAGGGCCCAACGCACTACTGTTAATGTAACTAGTGCTTCTACAGCCAATGATCCATATTACATGTACACTAATTCATTATTCCATTCCCTTTTGGTGAGTCAATAAGTTGCCACTTTTTGAGAGAAAACCTAGACGTTTTTGATTTTTTTTTTTTTTTTANCGTTTTTGATTTTTTTTTTTTTTATCAGCTCCTAGCAGACAGTATGGGTATAGGATATGCTGAGATTTCACCCATGACAATCCTGTCTTTCATCTCAGCAGCGCTGATGCTCCCAAGCATCCTCATATTTAACCCATCAGGACATATACTGTTGTGTTAAACCTATATATCGATTCAGAA
>VZTM01032731.1:4872-20046 GCA_013400555.1 Jacana jacana
CCATATCCCTCAACACCACATCTAATCTACTCTTAAACACAGTCAGGGATGGTGACTCCACCACCTCCCAAACTTGCCTAAAATAAACTGAAAATTCATAGTGAACCCCTTGAAAATGGTCCTGTTTTTAAACATTTCCACAGCTCACCAGCATGGAAAACAGAATCTATTCTATCTTTCTTATGCAATTCATCTCTTCTCTGTGTGGACTTTTCAAAACATGTATGGTAGAAACACAAGACGTATTTCATTATCTCTTCTGAGTCAGTTTTGGCCTTACTGGTTTTGGAATGCAATATGTTGGATACTAAAATTATTTTTAAAAAGGGGGAAAAAGCTTAGACAAGGGATTTACTAAGGACCTTTTTATCACTGACTGTTCTCACACACAGACTTCAAGCCATGCTTGCTGAGTGGTATGAAGAACTGCTTACCTACTGAAGTCCATCAAAAATATGCAACGGACTTCAGTGAGGCTGAAATTACACTGTTGACTTCATTCACTGAGTCAGGTTCAGTAATGCTGGAAATGGCAAGGCTGACTTCAGAGGTAAGATAGGTGCATCACCCTATTCTGGCTCAGTGTGTTGTGTGTAAAAGCTATATACTCTGAATCAAAAGTAAGTATTTTCATTAGTATACTTTTAATCTAAGTACTACTTACTTACCTACTTAAAATTTCTATTAAGCATCACTCGCTTCTTTCTGTAGCTATAGCTTTAAGACCATGTGAATAATAGAAAAACAAATGAATACATTTCTCAGTTTTATGTCCCTAGTTTATTATTGTGGACACAAATATGGATATATGGGAAAAGGAGAGAAGCCCAGAAATCTAGTTTATGCTGGTAGCCACTGTTAATACTGATATTTGTAATGGGAGGAACTCAAGTTCATGCACTAGCAATCAGTTCTGATAATTATCAGTTTGAGGTTTTAGTTTCAGTATAACCCAATTGTCAAATTCTGTTAGAGCCGATGTGCAAATAGTCAAATCATGGCATAGACAAGTGTACTCTTCACTGGGTAAAAAACTGGCTGGATGACCACGCCCAGAGGGTTGTCATTAATGGGATGAAATCTTAGCAGTGTCCCTCAGGGCTCAATTTTGGGGCCAGTTTTGTTTAATATCTTTACTGATGTTCTGGATGAGAGGATTGAGTGCACTCTCAAGCAAGTTTGCACTGACACCAAACTAGGTGGGATTGCTGATCTGCTTGAGGGTAAAAAGGCTCTACAGAAGGACTTGAACAGTTTGGATCAATGGGTCAAGGACAATTGTATGAGGTTCAATAAGGCCAAATTCTGGATCCTGCAGCTTGGTCATAACAACCCCAAGCAACTCTACAGGCCTGGGGAGAGTGGCTGGAAAGCTGCCCAGCAGAAAAGGACCTGGGGGTGTTAGTGGACAGCCAGCTTAACATGAGCCAGCAGTGTGCCCAGGTGGCCAAGAAGTCCAACAGCATCCTAGCCTGTATCAGGAATAGCATGGCCAGCAGGAGTAGGAAGTGATTGTGCCTCTATACTCAGCACTGGTGAGGTCTTCCTTGAGTACTGTGTTTAGTTCTGAGCCTCTCACTACAAGGAGGGCATTGAAGTGCTGGAGTGTGTTTGGAGGAGAGCTACCAAGCTGGTGAGGGAGAACAAGTCATATGAGGAGAGGCTGAGGGAACTTAGCAAGGTTAGTTTGGAGAAGAGGAGGCTGAGGGGAGACCTCTTTGCCCTCTACATGCCCTTTCACATGCCTTCTACAACTACCTGAAAGGAGGTTGTAGAGAAGTGGGTGTTGGCCTCTTCTCCCAGGTGAATAATCCTAGAGCCAGAGGAAATGGTCCGAAGTTGCGGCAGGGGAGGTTTAGATTAGATATTAGGAAGAATTACTTTACTGAAAGAGTTTTCAGGCACTGGAAGAGCCTGCCCAGGGAGGTGGTTCATTCACCATCCCTGGAGGTATTTAAGAACCATGTAGATGTGGCACTTCAGGGTGTGTTCTAGTTGCCGAGATTGTAGGGGGGTTTGGTGTGTGTATGGTTGGACTTGGTGATCTCAGAGGTCTTTTCCAACCATGATGATTCTGTGATTCTGTGATGTTGGTTTTAGAAAACGGAACACATATAAAACTCCTCAGTCATCTGAAAATATTTCTGTTCCTTTAGATTATTGGAGATCAGATAGTTGCCAGTTCTGAAGGGTCAGGAACATACCAGGAACATTTCAAAGCTTATTTTGATATTTCCATTTCAATCCTTTTGGGGGAAAAACTCTTTTAAAAGGTTTGCTTTAAATTTGTTATGATTTTCTGTCACTGACTTAGTCACGTCTCATGATTCTTCCCATCTGTTGTGGTAAATGAAAGCAAATCAATATTCTTATGAGGCCATGATCTGGTAAAACAATTAAGTGTGTGCTTAACTGTATCTGGTCCCATTGAAATTTTTATTTTCTTACAAAGGAATAAATTATATGATTAAAATGAAACATGCATTGTAATTTAGCTAGGCCGCCATCTAAGAAGAGATTTTTACTTCAGGAAGATGGTAGTCCCTCTCACAGAAACAGATAAAGTTGTTCCAAAAATGCACAGCTTGGCTCTACTTCTTAAATTGATTTTTGTCTTTCTGTCCACAAAACCATAAATGGAATGTTTTCAATGCATATTTACTCTCTACAGAGAAAAACAGAGTCCATCAGAGGGCAATGTTGTTCATTATTTATCTATTTTGGACAAAGTCACAAAGTGTTGCTGAACCCAAGTTAAGAGAAAGTGATTCATCTTTATTTTTAGTGCCCCACTTTCTGTGGCAGTTCCAGTTTAAAAAAAGGTCTCATCTAGGCGGAGAGAGGGAGGGAAATGGAAATGGAGGAAGGAAAAGAGAAAGAATGTTTCCATCTGTCACTTAGAGTTTTCTTCTAACAGCTGCTGATTTGACTAATGACAGTTGCATAATTACCATTTCACACGTGTTTGATAATGTTCTTTGTTTGGACTGCCAGTTGTCTTGATGGAGTACACTCAATGGTGCTATTCAAGAGTGGAAACCTGCTTATTTAAAATCCAGTCTTAGAGCAATTTGAAGAGCATGAGCTCCCTATGTGAAATGCCCTCATTGCAAACATTATTCGTAGGTTTATAATTTTCCCTCTGAAAATTCCACTGCTGGAGATCATAAATACACCAATAATATAGAGCTTTTCTTGAGTGCACAAATGCCCTTTTTCACATATACATAAAAGTGTTCAAGAAAGCATAATCATTAGACTGACATCCAAATTATTTCATTGATGTACTTCACTGTGGCTCTGATCCAAAGTTCATTGAATAGATATACTTCTGCCTTCATCTATCAATAAAGATACTGTCTGTACTGATAAGGCTCTCTTCAGCTGATATAGAGATTTTTCTATTTTTCTATTAAATCATAAATGTAATCTTAGTAATGACTGAATAATTTCTTCAAGTAATTTAAAAGTGTTTCTGCTGTCCCATGAAAGGCAGGTTCTCATATTTCTGACCTGGTAGGAAGTTAACCAGAAGTTTCACTTAAATTTTTCACTCACTGTCCCATCAATGAATATTCTTACCAAATAATTGCAGTACCTTAGAAGTATAGTGTTAACAAAGAGCTATCTGATTAGAGCTCCTTAAGAAGAATTTTGACAGCATAACAAAAAACTCCAGTGTGCTTTTACTTTTCTATATTCCAGCCTACATTAGCTGATTAGAAAAATTCAGTTAAAACATTGTCCAGAAAATAGAAGAGCACCTTTGTCATGAAAATATTCTTCAAATCTAATTCTGTTTTTTGGTTTGTTGGACTATTACAGCATTAGCAAACTAGAATCAAATTGGAAATAAAATAATAATCCAAACACACAAAAAAACCCCAACCCAAAACAAAATGAAAACCACCATAAAGTAAAAGGTAATGTAAAAGCTGTTTTCTTCAGTACCCAAAAAGTAACGCAAGATACAGACATATAATCAAGGGGAGCGGTATTGTTGAGCAGCTCTGAAATGCAGATCAGTTTATTAAAGATGTATATTGTTAAGTGACTAGCTATTAAGGATCTTAATTTAAGTTCAGGTACTGAACAAATCTAATCAGACACAATCTGAACAGTTTGTCTAAAGTAACTTTAAACATTCTGAAAAAAAAAATATTGGATGTAATTTTGCAAAATAATTGTCAATTATAGATTGAAAACATTTCTATCGGTATTTTCCCCTCTCTGTAGATTCTCAAGCCACCCTCATGACAGTAATGTAATTGCTTCCCAGTAGAGCTTTAAGCACTCTGACTAACATCTGTCACGTATAGTTCATGACCCTTCTCATCCTCTCCCTAGGGAGTGTATGTAGAGAAGTATGTCATTTTGTTACAGTTTGATTTGGGGGAATTTATTTTTCACATATTGCTACATCATTGCTTAGGCATGTAGATAGAGAGATTGTCAGAGAGTCATTATCTATCTTACAAAATGGTGTGTGTTTAGTAGTTTACTACACCAATGTGATATATGTTTTATAAGTCAGTCTTATCTATTTTGGGGTAGTTGAACTGTAGCTGTTACAAAAGTCAGTTGCTCAGCTAATGTGCTCAACAACATAAGAAATGGCTGGAAGTCTATAAGGTGGCTGTATGTCTCTTAGCACCTTTGGCATTTTTACAATGCAGAAGAGTGATTATAGTATAATTCCAGTCCTTTGACACTTCCTTCACTGTAGTTCAAGTTGATTAGCTTTTCTGGCTGGGTTACTGGGTTCCCTCCAACCTTTATGATATCACTAGTGATACCATCTGTCGCAGGTATTTTTCCTCTTAAAGGCTTCATGACTTTCTCTGTCTTCCGAGTGCATAAGGTAAGATTTTTTTTCACGTCTCATTTTATGTCATAGGAGGTGGTGAAACTTGTCATGTTTGTCTCTATGCATTCTTGTAGAGCTGCTGGTAAAGCTCATCTGCTCTCTGCAGGATGCTATCTCTCCCTCTGTAATTACTCTTTCATCACTGTCTGAGAGGGACATCTGGTGTCAATTATCTGTTTTCTTCTCATCTTGCTACAGCTGTTTCTTTTAAGAGTATTTTAAATCATTTCTATGTTGCACCGTATATTCAAATCCTTTGTGATCTTCCATTTTCAAGGTCATGCAGAGCTTGTAGTTGCAAGCAATCTCTCTTTTAATTCCATTTCTTTTATCATTAGCATCCTATATGCATTTGCACTACTAAACCATTTGTAAAAAAAAACCATATAGGTATCCAAAAGCACAGCTGTGATGAGATTTCTTTTACAAAGAAACTCCGTGGCCTAGTGAAAACTTCGCTGTAGCTTGAGAGGACCAAGTTACATCAGGGCAAATCAGACCCTCATCAAGAGAATGTAAGTAATTGGTACTCGATATGTTATCTGTCCTTTCTTACTACTCGTGTAACAATAGGAAAAAAAAAATAATCATGGCTAAGAATATGTAGAAAAAAACACTTTACAGCGTATTCTAATCAGCCATTTTTTCCCAGTACAGTATGATATTTAATTCCACGGTTTGTTTGATGCTTTGTTCTAGTCTCATTGATTTTCATCAGCAAAACTCCTTCAATGTAGGACATAGCAAGGTTGAAAGCTTGAGTCTGAAAACTTCAGGTAAAATACACTGAGAATGTAACCATGCTACATTGGGTCCAGCAGATTCTCACTCAGATATCCATTAGCAGAGTTTGTACCAGTAGAGCTGATGACTGCCCTTCGTAACTGGTCATAAGATCTTGTTCACGTTGAGTATAGGGAACTAACACTATACTAAATATTTCTGATGTAACTTATCGTGGTCCAGAATTCTCTTACCTAAAGCTGCCAGGGAACACAGACAAAGCTGATGAGAGAAAACCCCATAGTGAAAGATCTTGTCAATAACAGAGTTTGGGATCTTGAGTAAAAGTCTGTTTACTTGAAATAGATAAGAAAATTGCAAAAAACCCCCAGATAATAGACACTCAACTGTTTTTTCCAAGCTACATCTGTGGTTGCAGGGCAATCATTACTTCAACAAAAAAAGCAAGCCAAGCCTCTGCTTTAGACAGCTTATTAAATCCTTTTTGACTTTTCCATCCAAAAGAAGGAATCTTACTATTATTAATATTATTTTTTTCTTATGACATATATAGTGCCAAGGACACAGGCTGATCACATTTCCTGTATTTGGTTGAAGTGCTATATAATTGCACTGCTGAATATGCCAGGGTGAAGATGAAAGTCTTATTTATTTATTTAAGGTTAGGACCATTTGTGCTCTTTTTAGGTGGCTAGAGAGGAATGATAAATAGGTAAGGATATATGCAGTCTTCGGTGATAAGAAGGAATGCCATGGCGACCAGTGACAAACTTGAATCAACATACATATTTTCCCAAATTAGCACTCTGTTAGGGGGAGTGAGGAAGCTTAGGTGTCTCAAAGCTATTGGGTTTTGTGGATTGCAGAGTATTGCTTTTGAAGTTTGGTTCTTACTTTCAGGGTCCTATTCAGGCCGGAAACAAGGGCTTTCAAGATATACTAGTTTTGTCTGGGATAGAGTTAATTAACTTTGTAGTAGCTGGTATGGGGCTATGTTTTGGATTTATGCTGAACACTGCATTGATAATACAGGGATGTTTTTGTTATTGCTGAGCAGTGCTTACACAGAGTCAAGGCCTTTTCTGCTCCTCACACCACCCCACCAGCAAGCAGGCTGGGAGGGCACAAGATGTTGGGAGGGGACACAGCCAGAACAGCTGACCCCAACTGCCCAACAGAACATTCTATATTGTGTGACATTGTGCTGAACAAATAAAAGTTGTGGAAGAAGAAGGAAGAGGGGGACACGTTCAGGGTGTTTTTCTTCCCAAGTAACCATTATGTGTGATGGAGGCCAGCAGGATGGCTGAATACCTTCCTGATGATGGGAAGTAACAAGTGAATCCCTTATTTTGCTTTGCTTTTGATTTACTTACTATGTTGTCTTTATCTCAACCTATGAGTTTTCTCACTTTCATCCTTCTCATCCCACTTGGGATGTGGGGCTTGTGAGTGACTGCCTGTGTGGTGCCTAGGTGCTGGTTAGCATTAAGCTATGACACATGATAAAACCATTACTTCTCAGAAAATTGAGTTTCCCTATGTGAGAACCCAGAACCTTTATCATAAGGGGATTGCACACCTTCTATATGGAAACTGGAAAGACCTGGCTTTCAACTAATATTTTTATAAATTGGTCATAATCCTAATTTTAGTGTTATTCTCCTAGTGTGGAAATAAAGGGATTATTTTGAAAAACTAATTTATAAAGTAATTTAAATTCAAGGAAGTGGATTTCTTGTTCAGGGGATAAAGAGATTCTTTTTCTGTGCTTTCAGAAATCTTAAAACATTTTGCTAGTGTAAATTCTGAAATATGATTCTCAGCACACACTGCAGTGTAAATTTTCTCCTTCCACTATTGCTGTTTAGTCTATGCACTAAGAGGTTGAACTGGCTTTTAATTTCAGAGATTTACACTGATTTATGTTGAAGCAACATAAGACTCACTGTAATCCGCTCTACCTGTTATACAGCAACATGAGTAGGCACTCAACCATATTTTTTTTTGCCTCATTTTTTACTAGCAATAACTCTTTCCACATCTCTTAAGTCTCTGAACTTCAAGGCAGGGACTGAAAGAATTATGTCCCTCCCATCATAGGAGAAGAACAGTGACTGGAGAAAAGAGTATTACACCCATTTTTAAAAGAGCAATAAGGAGGACCCTGGGAACTATGGACCATTCAGCCTCACCTCTGTGCCTGATAAGATCATGAAAGTTATGGTGAAGCATACAGAACACAGGGTCAGGTGATTAGAGAGTAAACATGACTTCACCAAGGGTAATTTTTGCCTGAATAATCTCATAGAGGTTTTCTATGATGGAGTGACTGCATTAGTGCACAAGGGAACAGCAACAGGTGTCATCTACCTGAACTTCTGTAAGGTCTTTGATACAGTTTCCTGCAACTTTCTTACTTCTAAATAGGAGAGACAGGGATTAGATGGATGGAGTATTAGATGGCAAAAAAAAAAAAAAAAGAATGGATGGACACATCCAAAGAGTTACAGTCAATGGCTCAATGTCCAAATGGAAGCCTGTAGCAAGTGGTGTCCTTTAAGGGTCCTTACTGAAATGAATGCTATTTAAAATCCTCATCAATGGCATAGTTAGTAAAACTGAGTACACCCTCAGAAAGTTTGCAAATGACACCACACTGAATTCCTGCACCTGAGTCATGGCAATCCCCAACTTTGGCACAGACTGGGGAATTAAACTGATTGAGAGCAGCTCAGCAGACAAGGATCAAATGGTAGATCAAAAAAAAAATAGATATGAGCTGACAATGTGTGCTCACAGCCCAGAAAAACAGCTGCATCCTGGGTTTCATAAAAGATACACGGCCAGCAGGTTGAGGAAAAAGATTCTTCTCTATACCTACTCAGCTCTTGTTAGACCCCATTTTTTATGATGAGGGTGATGACATTGGAAGAAGTTGTGTCATCAATTGTGAATGCCTCATTATTGGAAACGTTCAAAATCAGGTTGCCTGCAGCTCTGAGCAACACAATCTAGTAAAAGATATGCTTGCCCGTGGCAGGGACATTGGACTTGATGACCTTAAAGGCCCCTTCCAACCCAAACATTCTATGATTCTATGATTATTTTTTTTTTCTTTTTTTTTTTTCAGGTAACTCAACTGGGCAACAACAGGACAAGCACACCTATTTCTATCAATCGATTACTAAAAATGTATTCCATGCAATCTAAAATAGTGAATATTGTTTAGTTTCTCAACTTCAGAGTATTCTTAGATATATTAACCATGCTACCTAATCACTGACACCACTGCACAGCTGGGACAGGAAGCTTTGACAAATGTCATAAACATCTTATTGCTTTGTAACTACTAATTTTAGCATTCTAATATTTAGCATATCTCTCATTTCTTTTTTAATGTTTCAGACAACCCACCATGGCTCACTACTGGAATCAGATTTTACAAGACTTTTACAAAACTGAAAAAGAATAAATTAACAAAATATATATTAGCTGGGGTTTTTTTTGGTTGGTTTAATTTCATCAGTGTGCACCTAGCCACTCTGTGCCCAACTGGGCCTTTGAATCACAAAACAAAACATAAGTAAAAGGTGGATTCACCCATTGGGAGGTGAAAAACCCTATGTTTTAAGTAGTCTTTTATCCAGGCCAAAGCTATATCTATCCAAATATTAAGAAATGCTAATATTAAACCCCATGCTTACCATCTGTTGTCCCAACCTCTTCTACAATTGAGGTTCAGAGTGACCATCTTCATTTCACAACTGTGGAATCAGGGCACGGAAAGAGGCGAAGTTGATCAAGTTTGTCTAATAAACCAGCAAGAGATGTGGGATCTGAAGCTTGGTTTCCTGAAACCTAAGCATGCTTACCAAGAGGCAGTTGCCAAAGTCAAAGCTTTTAAAAGACCCTCACAGCTTCAGGCCCATAGTTATTCTGGTGATGAAAAATACTACATATAAACCAAACGTATGAAATTAAACCTCAAAAAGGAATTCAGTTCTTCCAGGAAACACAGGAGAAATTAAATTTCTCTACTACATTAATGCGGCTCTCAGGATGTGTTTCTTGTGAGTGTTATGGAAATGAAACAAGGAAACACACAGAAGAGACATGATAATACCCTTCCATTTTTTTCTAAATATTTTTTACTCTAATAGGCAGAAACTTTTTACAGCAAAATCATCCAAAGCCCAGGAGTCTGCTTTATTCTCCAGCTTAGCTGTTGTGCACATTAGCCTCAGGCAACTGGGTTACTCTAAAATTTAATTCTTACTTAAAGAGCAAAATTGGAACCTATCATTCCAACTCCCAGTTTAGATATTTAGATATACGGGTATACTTTAGATCTTTAGATATACAGGTATACTGTAAATCTAAGGGCAGACCTGCAGCAAAACCCAAGCTCTGAAAAAAAACATCTAAATTGCCTGGTATGGAGTGAACTCTGGAACTCAGGGAAAAGAAACATACAAAGACCAAACATTTTTAATTCTTTTGGGAAGAGTTGTTATTAACAGTAATAATGGTTTGGGCACAGCCAGAAAATTAGGCCAATTAGCTTCAGTTAGAAATGTTCCTATTCAAACCTTAACCAATTTCTCAGGTGCTTATGAGGTTTTTACCGTATCATTTGTGATATGGAGGTGAGACTTGTATTAAAAATCTGCAAAATATGTAATTCAGATGACATTCATTGGATTCAAGAGTTCTTTGTTTTGCAACGTAAATGGTTTATTCTGATACTTTCCTTCCCATGCCAACCACCATTCCCAGCCTGGTCTGCCTTACAAAAGATAACACTTGTGCACTTGAAGCATGTGGGAAGAAAAGAAGAAAGGACAGCAGTTGGGATGGCTGAAATAGTGTCTTGTGTGCAGAAACTGCAGAAGTGAGGAGTTGCCTGGGACTTTGCTCTGTTTTGAGAAACTTTTGGTCTGCATACCAAGAGCATGAAAAGCTATTCTTTTCATGAGTAGGCCATTTTTATTTTTTTTTAAAGCTGAATTGGTTTGGAATCATAAAATCATCATAGAATAGTTTGGATTGGAAAGGAACTTTATTAGTAAGTTCGCAGATGACACTAAGTTGGGTGGGAGTGTTGATCTGCTTGAGGACAGGGAAGCTCTACAGAGGGACTTGGATAGACTGGATAGATGGGCCAATGTTAATGTCATGGCCTTCAACGAGGCCAAGTGCCGGGTCCTGCACTTGGGCCACAACAACCCCATGCATCGCTACAGGCTTGGGGCAGTGTGGCTGGAGAGCTGCCTGGCAGAAAAGGACCTGGGGGTGCTGGTCGACAGGAGGCTAAACATGAGCCAGCAGTGTGCCCAGGTGGCCAAGAAGGCCAAGGGCATCCTGGCTTGCATAAAGAATAGTGTGACCAGCAGAAGTAGGGAGGTGATTGTCCCCCTGTACTCAGCACTGGTTAGGCCACACCTTGAGTATTGTGTCCAGTTCTGGGCACCTCAGCACAAGAGAGATATCGAGGTGCTGGAGCGAGTACAGAGGAGGGCAACAAAGCTGGTGAGAGGCCTGGAGAACAAGGCTTATGAGGATCGATTGAGGGAGTTGGGGTTGTTTAGTCTGAGGAAGAGGAGGCTGAGGGGAGACCTCATCACTCTCTACAACTGCTTGAAAGGGCACTGTAGAGATATTGGTGCTGGTCTCTTCTCACGGGCAATGAGCGACAGGACAAGAGGGAATGGCTGCAAGCTGCAGCAGGGTAGGGTTAGGCTAGACATTAGGAAAAAGTTTTTCACGGAGAGAGTGGTCAGTCAGTGGAATCAGCTGCCCGGGGAGGTGGTGGAGTCACCCTCCCTGACTGTGTTTAAGAGCAGATTAGATGTGGTGTTGAGGGATCTAGTGTAGGGGAGAACTTGTAGAGTAGGGCTGATGGTTGGACTTGATGATCCCAGGGGTCTCTTCCAACCTAAATGATTCTATGATTCTATGATTCTAAACCACTGATAATTACAGTCCAGTCATAGGACTTATTCCACCAAGTTTCAGTAATGGCAACTAGGTTGTAGTTTTCTAACAGCACAGTGGCTTCCAGCTCCTTGTTTGTTGCTCTTGTTATATGCACTGGTGTTTTCATCTGGACTGTCAGCCATGTCACCTTCTTAGAGGAAAATCCCTTGATTCCTTTGAGGTACTTCACTGGTGTTTCTGTGTTGGCTCCTATATGCTCAGTAGCCCCTGGAAAATCTCCATAAGACTTCAAGTGTGCTGCAGTGGAGCCAGAACATCTCAGTGCAACAAGTACAAGAAGCCTTCACTAGCACATTGTCCCTCTCACCTTAGTGTGTCATCCTGCAGCTTGTCATGGGCAAGCCCGATATTACCCCCTCTCCCCCTTGAAGCCTACTTTAAAGATCCATCAACGAGCCCTGCTAACTTGTGAGTGAAGACCCTCTTCTCCCTTTCAGAAAGGTGAATCCCATTTGACACCAGCAAGCTTGATGCCATTTAGGCCATCCCATATTGAAAAAACAAAAATCATGTTGGTGAAAGCAGTCACAGAACCATCTATTAACAGACTGGACCTGTCTGTTTCTTCCAGTGTTGCTGCCCACAACTGGAAGGAGAGAGTGTTGAGAGCAGGCCCTTTAAGAGGGGGTTGCTGGGAGGGCACATATGCAAATAAGTGGAAGTAAGCGAAACGAAGTATAGTGAAGGCGAAACAAAGTGTGGGAAACAGCAAATGACACAAATGTTGTAGCCAATCATGGGGCAACTTTAAGCCTGTGGAAAGTGTGTGGAAAGCTCGTGGACAATATCCCTCTCCCTATCCGAAATGTAGTGCTTAGCGAATGAGGACCTGTAACTGTAGAACGATTGGGGGGGTGCTTCCTGATTCATGTGTGCTTCCTGTGTGCTTCCTGAGAGAGGTGCTTCCTGGGGGCGCTTCCGGATTCGGGTGCTGGCTGGAATGGCGGATTGATGGCTTCCTGATTGATGGCGTCGGGCTCGACTGCTCCTGGCCGCGGCAAGAGAGGAAAAAATAACTTGTACTCTAGAGTCCCTTACCCACTGTCCCAAGGCCCTGAAGTCTCTTTTGATCACCCTTGGACTAGACATTGCAGCTTTATCACCACCCACATGGAAGAAGAGTAGTGGGTAATAGTCAGAGCTGTACCTGGCTAGAAAGTTTCTTAGTGATATCCCTACCCGATGCTGCAGGAAGGCAGCAGACTTCCCTAGGAGGAAGATCTGTTCAGCATACTGAACCCCCTGTTCCCCTCAGAAGGGAGTTGCCTACAACTATAACATGTCTTTTCTTCCTTGCAGAGGTGGTTGTGCTACAGTATGCCTTTTTAACCTTGTCAACCTTTGGTATATATGGTTCAGTATCAATATCATCCATTGACTGGCCTTCCTCATCCAGAGCATCGTGTTTGTTGTACAGGGATACTTGGGGAGGTGAGGTGAGCACAGAGGGGGTTCACCAGCCATTCCTAGCCTCCATTCACTCCATTTCTTTAAGCTACTGTCTTCAGGCTGGTGGTGAGAAGATACAGGTTCTCCTTGTTCTTGGGTTTTTCCTGGTGGTTGTTCCCATTTCTGTCTCAGGGAGAGCAGTGTGGTTCCACCAGTGTATCTCTTTCTCAGATTCCCTTATGCTCCTTAACTTTTTTACTTCTTACAGCTCTACAACCAGTCACGTCTCACACAGCTGTTGTCACTACTGCCATCTGGTACTAGCAAAAGGCTCTGGCACTCCCTGCAGCCTGAGACCTGGATGGCTCCATGTTTTTCTGGCAGCTCTGTCTGGGTTGACACATCCATTTTCCCGAGTGCAGAGGACATGGCATTCTGCTAGGTGGATATCATAGCTAAGCTCCTTCTGAGAGGGTGATGAGCACCAGTTGAACTCAACCCTTGAGCACGCACACTACATCCTTCCTGCATGCCCTTCCATGCAAAACTGCTGTGGCAGGTGCTGGCTGATGCCCCATGCTCTGTTTGCCTGCTCTGACTGGAGTGCTCCTGGTCAGTCACACTCCCCAGGCTACTTTTTATAGGCATTGTGGGCATCACAGTTGCTCTGGCAAGGCCCAGATCTCGTCCATATCTCCTGCAAGAGCTGCTGGCTCCTGGCAGATCTCTACACTGACCTGGTGTCTCCATACCTCAGGAAAACCCTCTGTGCACCGAGATCTACCCGGGTATTGCAGGTCAGGCAGCTCCCCTTGGTGACGAAAAGCAAATGTTTTAGAGAAGCAGTAAGTAGGCAAAGTCAGAACAAAGAGCTATGTCCTTTTAGCCTATTTGGACACAGTACTTGGAATATCTACTTTGGAAAGGAAAGGGTTGATCCTGCTGTACAGGGAAAAAAAAGTTGAGAAGAGAATGGCAAATAAGGGAGAAGAGGAGGGAACAGGGAGAAAAGAGAGCTAAGAAATCCTAATCAATGTTTGACTTGTCTAAAACAGAGGAATAAAGCAGTCTAGAACATGGAAATAAACCAGGCAGTATATCTGTTTGCTACTGCCAGGTGTAATTGCCACTTGTGAGCATGTGTAAACCAGGCATTGGGACACTGATGTGTCCTGTATAATTTATAACTCCCATAAAACTTTCACAAATGCTTCTGGTGTGCTAGAAATATATTTTTTTTTTGTCAAGTATGTAAGTTCAGTAATGTAAGTTAATTAAAACTTGTTAATCCTTCTCATTCTGACTGAATGGAATCAACAGGATTTTACTGTACCAAATAGTCTCAAATACACTGAAAAGTGTGTTAGGTCAGCTTTTTAATGCTGGCCTATTAGCAGCCAGCATTAGTGTTTTATTAATTTTACTGTTAGTGGAAACCTTCATGACGTAGGTGTAGCTGAGACTACCAGTATTTTAGGGATGTGACGCAAAGTTAGGCAATCCCATTATATCAAACTTAACTTTTCAAAGCTGGTTATCTTCTTTGAGCAAACTTATTGAACAGATACTGAGAATAGCTTGCTATACCACGTTACAAGACATGCAACTTTGGTAAGACTGTTTCCTTTGAATAAACTTTCAGCATTGTTTCTATGGAAACCTTATTTACAAATCCCATGTCTCAGCATTATAGGTCCTTTCTCATCTTAGAAGCATAAGAAATGTAGATTATAATACTAAATGGGGATATTTTGCCCTGTCTAAATGCTTTCCATTTTTTTTTTCTTTAGATCACAGTTATATGCTCAATTTTGCTTATCCTTAAAAGTAGCATTTTTTACATCCCATAATGTAGTGAGGTGATACCTCCTTTACAATTCTCGACCACCGGTGCTCACCAAGCAGCAGAAAGTCTCTGTGTATGTGAAGCTACTGCTTCATGCCACTCTGAATTAACACACAGTGGGTGTTAGACATCTGCACATGAACAGAAACCTCCCAGAGGAATATGTTTTCATTAGATCTCAACAGTCTCCCAGCCTCCATCAGCCTACAAAGCAAAACCCCTGTTTGATCTTGAACTCAGCTCTCTACAGGATGGGGCATATTGCAGCACTATCACATAGTGGTTTAACTCTATGCTCCGTTTTCATGAGTAATTTGGTTTTGAATAT
>VZTM01032732.1:0-12710 GCA_013400555.1 Jacana jacana
GCCTGATATTTTCAGTGGAAACTTCAACTTAGCAAAAATGTCCACTAATAACATCTAGAATAAAATAGTCTTCTAGCTTTCCTAGAAAAGCAATTAACATAAATTTCTTATTAATTCAAGGGCTTGGTAACCACTGGCCCAAGCCATTAGTGAAAGGATGTCTTAAAGCATAGTGGAAAAAGTTTTCTTTTCCCGCAGAGGAATTTTAATCATCCCATGTTTGCATAACTAAGGCAACCACAGAAACCGTGTTTTGAAAACCAACCTCCCTAGGGGCTGTATTCCTAGTGTACGATATTAACAGCTTTACAGCTTTAACCTAGATGAAAAACCACTCCAAATCCCACTTTCCTCCTCCATGTTCACATGCAAATGGAGCAAACTAATAATATAAATATATTTCCACAGACACGTGAGTTAAGTAGGAGATGTCATGGTTTAGGCCAGATGGGCCAATGACCAGGACAGGAAGGGGGATTGGAAATCAAATCACTTGTGTCTAGCAGAAATTTCACAAGAAACTGCATCCCAGAATGCTATGGAGCAAGTCTGAAGCACAGTCGCTCAAAAATCCAGAGGCTCTTGATGATAATAAAGACAATTCCACAAAAAAGAAATAAAGATTTTGTACTGAAGGTAGATTATGATAGCAAGACCTGTGGTTTTTTTCACAGAGCATTACCTGACTTGCTATCCTAGAGCAGGAGCTTCGTCTTCACCTGCCGGTTAGAAACGCTTGGTTTAAAGTATCAAACGCTGAAGTCCACTCAAATAATGATGGAAAAAACCTGTTTTTTCCTTATTCATTTCCTAAAGTTTTCTCTTAACTCCACAGGCACTTGGAAGCACTTGGACTTCAATAATCTTGAGAATCAACATGCCATTTGATTCAAAGAGACAGACACTGGTAATACTGGATATGCTAAGCCATTAGTAACTTCTTTACCAACCACCACCAACTGTTTATGAAGTGCTTAACTTTCAGGTTATTACTGCTTTACTATACAGGAAAAAAATAGAAATATAAAGACCATTTGTTGCTTTAGGATGAAAAGCTTTAATATTTTGCTCCTTTTAATCTGCAGAAATGTAGTTTAGATCATACACCTAAGTTCATATTATAATGTCTTAAAAGCCAAAATTTCATAGTTTCCAAATATGCTATATTTCTTGGCAAAATGTAATCAAAACCTATACCTTTGAAGAGAAAGTTTTCCTTTGCTATTACAAGTAATATGCCTGAGTTTTCCAAGTATAAACAGTTGCAGAAATTAGGCTGCCAACCCATGAATGTTAAAATAGTATTATCAGTACTGCTGTTTGCATATTTTACACAGCATATATTTGTGAAGGTTTTTTAGAACAACAAACTCAATTATAAGGTTTTGAGAGAAAACTTTTGACTGCTGCTTAACCAATTATATTTTAATCTCTTGAGACAGCCTGAAAGTTTTGTGTCTTTTTCCCCACTGACTTTTGTTTTCATCAGGAGGGTGCTTTTAAGGGAAGATTTTCATTTCAATCTGTGCCTACCCAAGCAGCAGCCAAGAACACAGCAGCTGTGGAACCATACCAACTTTCGACAGAAGTGGTCTTTTTAACTGGGGGAGAAAGAACACCAAGATTTTTAAGTGCCTCTTTTAAAATGTTTCACAGATAGATCTTCACATCTTGCTGATGCCCCCCAGTTATAAGGTGTCCAAGTCCAGTCATCTACAGCATTAGTCAAAACAAAACAAAAAATCACCTTAAGAAAAACAGAGATTATAGCAAAGCTGCTAGTCAGTGAATATGTATTACAATTTTCTGACCTGCGTTTGTGACACCTGATAAGTGCTTGCGCACAGATACAAACAACCAACTGAGATCTTTTTCCCTTCAAGGAAGGGGGAGAAAAAAAAAGAAACAGGGGGGGAAAGAAGAAAGAAAGAGCAAAAAATAAATAGAAAAGGATTCAGGCAGACAGGAGAAAGGAGTACCATAGAAAGTCCCATCCGTACCCACACACACACCGCTTTCCCTGGACTATGGTATGAAAAAACAATGGCTTTTCTGAGGTAGTGTGCAGACAAGGCAGCTCTGAAAAAACTAATAGCCATGATTAATGACAATGGGCTAGAGGAGAGTTGGGACACAGCCGCCACATATATCATCCTTTCCCATCAGTCTCTGCTCCTCCCTGCCCCTCTTCCTCCTACCAGCAAGGCATTATAAAAATGTCTTATCTGCTTTCGACTTTTTCCTTAAATCACAGTACTGCTGAAAAAGAAGGGGGGAAAAAGAGAGAGAGAGAGACAAAGAGGCAATAGGGTGAACAAGAAAATGGCATGTAAAATAACTATAAGATATTCCAGGGGAAAATGCACGAGCTGTAATCATTCAAGATTTCAGCAACTTGACTCTTCACATGCTGAAGCCACATTTTCAAGGTCTTATCTGCCATATGGTTCCCTGTTTGGATGATTTATTAGGTGTAGAAAGCACACTGATAAATTTTACTGCATTTCCCTGAATAGGCAACCTATGGTGTCAATAACAAAGCTCAGGCCGCTTTAATGAAAACTGTAAGCACCAAAGGGTAACCATTTATTTATGAGTCACTACAGTATTACTAGGACAAAATTTATCTTCCCTTCTCACGCACTCTGCAGAAACCAAATCTGGTCAAAGAAACGGCGATCACATCCATATGTCAGTGACTTACTAACATGTCTCCTGCACACTCAGGGCTTGTATCCAAATAAACAGTTTCCATTTAATGACTATTTTCTCTAATGTAAAAGATGTTCTTAAGTTTTAGAAGTTTTGAAAAAATATACGTTGCTGACTTGCATATCTCCTAAGCGTTATGCAGTATTAATTTCCCCGCACCCAAGACAAAAATAAAATAAAATAATTAAAATAAAATAACCACCAAAACAAAAGCAAGAATAACCATTTCAGCAGTTTAGGCTTTAGCTGTATAGGAGTGGATCATCAAAATCACTTGGGATAATCTTGGAAAAAAGGAAGCTGAAAACAAATGACAGCTTATAGATGCAAAAAGCAGTGTTTACTGCTCCATCAAAGATTTCAGAGGATTAATGAACTGACACTTTGGCCTTAACTCAAAACCCATAACTCTTGAAATTTCGTATGCATACCTCTTTTTTTCCTTTTTTTAAAGCCTTTTATTTAAAAGAACATATTGCAATTGTTTTTCTGTGTCATGCACAGAATGTTACTTTTCGTGTGCCAACAATCCCAAGGCACTTAAAAGACCAAGATAAAAAAATTTAAAAAGCAGAAGATAGATTGACCTTCTTACTGCTTATAGCCACTATTTGAAAGGCAAACTGAAATTCTTTGTTGCTCATCCTCTATGAAAATTATCAACAACTCACAACTAATCAAGACTGACAGGACTACTTGTTTGCCTCCCTCACACACAGGCATCAACTACTCCCCTCTTAAAAACTAACCAGCAAACCAAATAACATACCGTGCATCATTTGGGATGAATATCGAATCAACAAGAACACAGGTGGGAAGGTCTTGGTTCCAATCTCTGAGTATCAATAATTGAATTAATTTATATTATTTATATTTCATTACTACATCACTCAAACTACTGAAGTCTGAACCAAAAAAGTGCCAGACTTACATAAGGCCAACAGTACACTTGAAAAAGCTTTACCTTCCCTTAGATACTTAACTGGTAACTTCCAGACAGCAAACTATTGAAAACCTTGCCCTCAACATCCACCTTTAACTCGGATACATAACATGTTATCGGTACACACGTGTCCTTTTTATTATAACTATAAACCTATAGTGTCAATGAATAGTCCTTGGCAAAAGTCCAACTACAAACACGAGATTTTAGTCCTTGGGGGCAAGGAGCACAATGAGTTTAAGGGGCTAGGCAGTTAAAAGGCTGGCTTTCTACATGGTTTTTTAACCTTTGACTAGTCTTGCTCAGATATGGCTTTCCATGGAAGTAAATGAATGCCATGGTCCCAGTGCAGAGGGGGGAGCCACTCCAACCTGGGTCAGGCTCTTTTTTTACAGAGCCTGACCCTGAAGTGGCAAGATACTGTGTCATGACCAATGTGCAAAACACCAAGAGTGACAGATTCTTGAATTAGTAACCAGTAAACAGCATTTTCGTAATTAACACGTAACTTCTTTCTTGCCACTGAAAAATTTCCCAAGAAAAGGATGTCCACATTACTGCGTATGCAGCTTTTATTCAATTTAATACGTTAGCAGAAGTCAAACTGTGCAGTCTGAAATTGAAATCCTTGATGGAAACCATAAGATATATCAGCTTACTGCAGATAGGGCATTCTTGTTCCTCTTCCCCTTCTCCTTCAAAGAAGACTGTTACAAAAAATAAATTCTTTTAGACTTAATTTTTAAGTAGGAGAGGGGATAAAGAAGGAAGGACCTGAAATACCTCAGTATTAAAATAATCCATCCTACATAGTCTTGCCACAGGTTCTTCCATGGTTTTTTCCCCAACAACACATTGTTTGGCTCTACTGTTCTATCAGCAGTATACATCAGTAGGAAACTGCTGGTAAACATACACCACTGTAAAGTTTCTGAGGCTCAGAGTGAAGAGTGATGTGTCTTTTATATTCACTATCCAGCTCTTCGGCACAGCTTTGAATTCAAGAGCTTTCATACACGCAATAAACCCATCAGTCACCTTCTGCCATATGCTGCCCATTTGAAAGAGCCTAACTGGAGTCTCCACATGCCTGTCTTCTCAGGGCGGTTCCCTAAAGCTGCCCCTGTCCCATATCCCACCCAGCACACAGCTCCCACTAGTCACAGACGCTGACCTAGGGAGCAGATTTATCTGTGAATGAAATAACCTTCTGTCATAGCCTTTCATAAGTCAGTTTTATGGAGTAAGAAATGGACTCCAACTTTTTCAGCCAACAATCATTTTTATTTGGCTGTCCTCTGCTGATATTCTAGATTTTTCCTGAAAGTATTAAAAAGGAAAATGCATGCCAGACTATTAGTTGTAAATTGGTGCCAGGATTGTAACTCATCAGCTGCAATTGTCCATGCATATAACCTATTAGTCTCCTGCTTCTAAAAACATCCCACAGTTTGCTCTCTTTACCCCCTTCAAAAATAAACTCTACACTGAGCTCCACAGTAATAATCTCCAGGACAATGATAGTTTTATAGTTAAGGGTGAAAAATGTCTCTAACCCTGTGTTTACGCTGAACCCCCTTTGGGAACAGGAATTGTATTTTTACTGTGTGTCTATCACCAGAAAGAGGACCCCGACCCCAGTCAGCAATTCCTCGGGACCGCCACATCACTAATAGTACATCTCTCTTTCTTCACAGCACCTAGAGCCAAGCGTGGAAGGGAGGAGAAGGCAGTCTCTCTAAAATGGAAGGCACTCACTCGGGTGCCTGCACTTTAGTTATTGATTGAATATTTTTTTACCTACAATACCTGTCCAGTTTAGAAATATACCCAGTTCCCATAAACTCCCGTAAATAAACCAGTAGCTGAACAGCACCCTTACACAGAAACACACTTAATTGTTAACATTTTCAAAATATTCTGCCAAGAGATAGACTGTCATACACTTTGCAAAGCAACTAAGCTCATTGTGACAACTGCTTAACTCATCACCTATGTCCTATGAGCTTATCTAGGAGCTTATTTTGTAAAATTAGGTGGAAGAGAGAACAATGGCAAGGCTGCAGCGGTCCCTTCACCCACTGTTAGAGTACAGCTCGCTTCAGCTCTACTTCAAACCAGAATTATGCTGAAACTGAGTTATAGCTTTCTCCCCACACACAGTCGTGCTATTCCCCACAGACTGTTTGGGTGTCAAATCTGCATAATCACTGTATATTATTTTTCAATAACCATAAAGCAGGCAAATCACCACACTGCCTGACATGCCCATTAGCCAATAAGTGCACAAAGTTCTTCGCATTTTTTATTCAGCGGTTATTTCCCCCCAGCTGAACTATAAATACAAAATACACTTTTCCTAACTGTTTATAGTTACTTAGTGCATGTAATACTCCTTCTCCCATTCATTCTCAAGTTAGCCTAACATACTTGATTATACATATACCCAAAAATATTACAGTCGTGAAAAGAAGTCTACACCGTGTAGGCAAAGACTCTGATTTTGGCTCTGGTATTTGGGGCAAGTCCACCACCCAACACACACGATCCATAATGGAGATAACTCCCCAAAGAAGAAGAAACTGCAGGGCAGGACACAGATCAAGTTTTAAAGAGATGGGGTGGAAGTAACTGGTATCATATTCTATAACCAGTATGTGGTATGCATTGCATCATCTAAATGTGGAAAAGGACAAAAGGGGCATAAAGACTGAGGAAAGAAAGTGGAAACACACCATCTTCATTTAAATTTTCAACTTTTGACAGTTCAAGATTTGTTCCTGTTCACTTAAAGTATCAATCTTTTTATCACTAGCCATTTCAATTTCATGTGATTCACCTTTACATTTGGAATCTGCATTGATCAAACGGAAGTCCAAACACATTTCTGATACAAACATCTGATCTCAGAGTTTACACAGATCAAAACACTTATTACAGTGCTGCATTCAAGCTAAAACACACATTTAATATGTCTTTAATGGTTATACCTATTTTAACTAAGATTAGGAAAATAATATTTGGTTTTAAAATAACTTTTTGAAGAAATTTTAATAATGCTAAAGAAATCAATTCAAGTTGAGCACCTCAGGAATTGTATAAACTTTGATTACATAAACGTTCCATTAAGCCCTATGGCATACCGTTGTCTTTTGTACAAAGCTAGACGACTATATAGCTGAAATCTAACTACCCATCATAAACACCTTCAGTATGTTTGAAACAACCTATCGAGCAACATTATTCACACACTGACATCCTGGACTGATTTATGAAAGATCAAAGGCTGTAATGGATAAGTATTAAGAGGTACATGTTTTATGGAATGAATGACTTTCCTCATTCTCAATATTTCCCATGTTTTTTACAACAAATTGCCTGGCTCTCAAGAACAGCCTCATAAAAGGAGTGAAAAACATTTCTATCCCAAGTCTTCTGAAGACTTTAAAAAAAAGTTGGAAACACTTTTGAAACTATGAATTTGAATACTTCTAGAACTTTAAGAATAGTACTAGTCTGAATTTATCTCATACATCCCTTTATGCTAAACAGTCTTATTTGACAGGGCCCTTTGATTTCGAGCCTTTAGATAAACAGAAGATTCTCCAGTAAATATATTTTCCAGATGGGCTTGGTTCTGTAAAAGACTAAAACCGTGGATGTAATACAGGCTAAACTACAACAAACTCTAGAAACTGTTGCTTTTGTCATTATCAATTACCTTCAAAGTCTAACAGAATTTCAATCACGAAAAGGCATCTAGCCAGAACAAAGGTTCTCCATACTTCATATTAAAAAACTAGTGGCAACTTTCTTCACCACCATCATTCCACCATCACAGTGGCCCAGAGGAGAACCTTCTGCCATTGACCTGGACTGATGCACTTCCCAACACAGTTAAGGCCACTGACAAGATTGTGTTTCAGGACTGGCACTGTGGGAGGAAAAGGAAAAGGAGTTCTTTCTCCTATTCCACAGCCATCTGTTATCCTTAAAACAAGATTTTTTTGCCCTATGTACAGTAAAAAAAAAAAATAAAATAGCTTCTCTGAGCCTCCATAAACACATTGCTCTACCACAGAAGACAATACAGAGCCACTGCCGGTTCTGCACTACTTGTAAAGAGTTTTGCTTCTTGAAAAACAGAGTGTGAGGCAGAAGAGTCACAGGACTGTTTTGGCTAAGTTGCCATAAAGCAGGACTCAGGGGAAAATACAAGCAAATAAAACAGTATGTTTACTGGTGACCAATTAAACAATTTTATTGTGACCAAGTCACAAGAAATCTTCTTCCTCTCAAATGAGGTAGTATATAAAATACATTATGCTGCATCAGATACCTTAAAAACATTGTCTAACATTCACTTAATGGAAGTACAAACTAGGTTTAATGTAAACTATCCTATAACTGATGTGTATTAAACAGCCATTTAAGAGCAACAAGTGGACAAAATGCTACTGATGGGGGTGGGGGCCACAGTGTAACAGCATTTCAGGAGATTAATTAAAGTTTCAAGGACTAGAATAATAATGAAGCAAGAGAGAACTCCACACAAAGAACTGGCTGTAATGCCTTTGAAATAAGCTTGTACATCTAATAAGCTTGAAATCTTTATGTTTTAAACTGAGACTATGCATCAAGAATAATGTAATTGCAAATTATATAGACATCAAACTTGGACTTCTGAATTCCAGGCATCAGAAAAGACAACTGTTAAAACGTGAATAGGTAAATCTTGTTACCACAGGATTCCAAGTTTTCATTTAATATATTTGCTAATATATAGAGAGAAACAATGAAAACTTCAAAATCCAAAGGCATCAAAAAAACATCAAAAACATCAAAATCCAAAGGCATATGGAGAGAAACAATGAAAACTTCAAAATCCAAAGGCATCATTCTAGATTTCCACATCGTACTGGAGACAGCATCCTAACACACCATCCTGTCAGAGAAGTAGCTTATGTCTTTGGGTCCTGAAAGCACTAGGCAAGACAAACCATCCATCAACCAGTAAGACAGAAGTTCAGACATTTTGAAAGTAACAAGTATGTTGTAATGCAGGAACCATTGACGTCATCATCTTATTTGTATTGCAACTCTTTACATAAATACATGATAGAGAACTAGATTTCTATATACCCATTATCAATTCTTGGATTGGGAGGGTGGAAGACATATGACAATAGAAAGACTTATTTATGGGACTTTCAATAAAACTGAACAGCACAGGTGCATATGTTATTACATCTCTTTGTAAAAGACAAGTTATCAAGTTTGAAAAAAGGCTTCACCATAAGGTCCTCCAGTAGTGGTCTTTAGGTTTCAGTTTTCCTGTTTGCTGTGTTATTTGCTGACCATTTCCTGCTCTTCACAGACTGAACTACTCAGCATAACATAAGCACTAATCATCAGACTTATACAACAGGCTTAATTGCATGTCATTGACACCACACCTCACTTTGTAATACTGGTGATTCAGAGCAATACTGTGCCTCATATCAAAAATAAATAAATAAATAAATAAATCGAAGCAATTTCTCCATGAGGGAAAGGAGGAGAGAGCTGGGAAGAGAAAAGCAAACATTTTTCATAGAAAAGTTAAGGCTTGTATACATCTCTAATGAAGCTCTAAGAAAAGATATTAGACTCTGAATCACCAAAAAACTGAACCTTTAAAGAAATCTTGTCAGCTACAAATACTTTCCTTCAGTGTTATAGCAAAATACTGCACATACCTTCTAGAATACAAACAAATCCATGTCTCAGTTAAAGGATGAACATTCTGCCAAAATTTCCTAATTTTTTTCCCTCCCAGTGTCTCACCTGGTATTGCAGTCTGTTTTATTTGTAGAAGTTTTCAAAAGTCTCATTTTTGGACTCTGATAGGTTGAGAAACTCTGATATCAGGTCAACACGTTAGTGGACTAACATTTGACAAAGAAACGTTTGCAAAAATACAACCAACAGAATCATTAAGAACCCCCACACATTCTGAAATAAACATCCAAAAGTTACATATTTGGAAGTTTCCTTCACATTTATCATTTCCTTTTTATAATCTTTTCGCAGTCATCCCAATTTTAGCAACTTCCTTAGTTAAAAAAAAAAAAAAAGATGTAATTTTATTAAAAATTTGCATTTTTTAATTGCATCAATCTTTATCGCATTAATTGTATTCATACAGTTGGGGGTTTTTTTCATGTGTTACAAAGCAATTTCCATCCAATTCTCCACTACTTTCCTTTTAGCTGTACCCACTGTGGAAATAACTTAGGAGTTCCTCTTATGCTTTCTCTTTAAAAAAAAAGAGATTACTTTTCCATACCTTAACGAAACCCAGTAATTGAGTGGGCAAAACACCCAACCCTCTGTACAAAGCCAGATCTCAAAATTTCCTAGAATTTTCAAATTTGTCAAAGTATGAAAAAAAAAAAAAAAAAAGAAAGAAATTCCAAGTCACCTGAAAAGAGCTGTAAGGACACAAAACTGTAGAGTATCTTCAATACATTTACCCCCACTTGACAAGGTTTGTAATCAAAGCACGTCGGCACATGTAATACTTCCTTATCAGTTATTCCTGAAACACTCTAAACTGGTTATTTACTCCAAAATACTTTTTTATTGAAAATGCGAACTATATTTCCCTTTAATAATATAACTTGTAGCGATACAGTCCCAGAACAAGTGAGCAAATTTATTTAAGCATCACTGTTATATACTGTACTAATATACAATTTCAAAATCTTATTCAGAAATGGCACACATTAATCTCTTTAATAGTCATTACTATTAAAAAAACCCAAACAAACAATGGCTGCAGAAATATGAATCTGCATTTTCAAGGATGTTTGGAAACATTAGTTATAATTAGCAAAACAAGTATTGTCCCCATGACAGCCTTTCTTTACAAACCTTTGAATGTTTGACAAGAAAAGGTCATGTTTTGTAAAATCCTGGAAAGGTCATTCAATAACAAATCACATGAATGAAATCACAAGAGTTCAAGGAGGTTAACAGAAACACCACAGGCATTAAAGCATGTTTTGAAGGTAAACAAGGTAAAAGAAAAACAGTCTGCCTCAGCTCTGGAAAAAGGAAAAAGCGAGTAGTCTCTAATTTGCTACACACTGTAATTTTAAGGCATTTTCCCTGCACTTGATGGTTTAACACTAAGTATTATTTCTCATGTTCAACGCATTTAGGAAAGGATTAACAGATAACAGAGCCAAAACATTTAAACATCTCTTCAAATAGTCTATATTGACCTTACTGGATTTTACCCCCTTAATCTTGTGACCAGACACTTAAAAAAACCCAAACCTTAACCTCCATCTCAACTAAATCTCAATCTCAGATCTCAAAACTTCACTGCTTGAAACTCTGCCAGCCTTTCAGCTAAACACTTTGACCTGCTTGTGACCTCCTATTTCCAGGTCTATTTTCTTCTTCACCAAAAGAACACAACATTTTTCACAGGCAGGAATAACAAAGAGTTGTTTATATAGGGTAATTTAACTACGGGATCAGTGCAGGGAGCAGTGTGATGTATTTGATCCACAGACCAAGAAAAAAAGCATTGCTCACCAGTGTTAGAGAAAAGCCTATTGAATAGTTTTCCTGGGGCAAGCCAGCAAATTGGGGTTCTTTTCATGTATAGGCAAAGAAAGAACGAATTCAGGAATGATCCTGGGTCTCTGTCTCCACAGGGTGTTAAAGCCCTGCCCTGCTGCAATTCTGAAGTTTTAAAGTTCCATTATCCTGGGGGAGAAAGGCAGCACTTATTTACATAAATTCAACATTATTCAATAGAATTTGCTACACAGGGGGAAATCTCTTCCAATACAAAGAATTTAGAATTACCAACTCTGCTTAGTTTATCATCATTACACTTGTGTTTTCATTTATGACAGGTTATTTGCAAACTGTAATTTATTATGAACCTCTTTATGAGATTAATTTAACAGGATCAGACCTGTGGACCACCTAAAGTTTACACGTTGACTGGCAGCAGCAAGTCTCACAGGAGAGGAAAAAGCACGCGGTGGCAGCACAGTGAATGGTCTCCCAGGAAGATACTGTTCTAACCTCTAATATGGATTCAGAATGTAAACTTGGTTTTATCAGTTCAAGAAAGGTTTAAAATTTCATACCAATACCATTAGACACTGCTCTGTGATGTGTGTCTCTCCCATTCAGGTCAACATATTACTAGTAAGCTTTCCATTGTAAACGTAGATAGCGAGAATGTAAAGAAATTAATTTAAATAGTCTTTTTGTTCGACCAAATAAGCTTGACAGTAGAGCTGGCAAACCCAGGCAGCTTGGCCCTCCGATCATCCAAGCTGGGTAACCTAGCCAAACATTTTATTTCATACCAGGAGAAGGCCACGGTTACACTGGGTTCATCCTTCCTTGGAGCAAACAACAGATAGCATTAGCTACTCCCAGCATAAAGTAAAAAAGCTTGACTTTCCAGCGACCTGCAGACAAAGGAAAGCTGGCTGACATCCGTGCACCGGATGTCTCATTCAGCCCTATTCCCGTGCTGTCTGTGCCTTTAATGCTCCACTACAGGACATTTAGAATCATAGAATCATTCAGGTTGGAAGAGACCCTTGGGATCATCACGTCCAACCATCAGCCCTACTCTACAAGTTCTCCCCTACACCAGATCCCTCAACACCACATCCAATCTACTCTTAAACACAGTCAGGGATGGTGACTCCACCACCTCCCTGGGCAGCCCATTCCACTGACTGACCATTCTTTCTGTGAAAAATTCTTTCCTAATGTCCAGCCTAAACCAACCCTGCTGCAGCTTGCATCCATTCCCTTTTGTTCTATCACTAATTGCCCGTGAGAAGAGACCAGCACCAACCTCTCTACAATGCCCTTTCAAGCAGTTGTAGAGACTGATGAGGTCTCCCCTCCGCCTCCTCTTCCTCAAACTAAACAATCCCAACTCCCTCAATCGATCCTTATAAGACACATTCTCCAGGCCTTTCACCAGTTTTTTAGCCCTCTGTACTCGCTCCAGCACCTCGATATCTCT
>VZTM01032732.1:19845-30734 GCA_013400555.1 Jacana jacana
AAAAAAAAAGGAAAGTGATGATGGCCAAGTTCTGGGACCCAGCACCTGGAGCACTTCTAATATCCTCAGGGTGGGAAGCTCCAAACTTACAAAATCTTTTTTGATTCCACAAAAGTTAAGAGTATTTTTTCAAGGGTTCTTACACAACCTGTGAACATAAACCCCAATGCAGTTAGATTTGTTTTCTGTGGAGAACAGCCATCCTGACTATAATTAGACATTAAAAGTAAGCATTTGTATCAGTTACATCATAAAATTATTTTGATCTAATGGAGGGTTAAATCATGCCAATTTGCACATCTGTGCTTCTGTTCACATTTGTACAACCTGAGTAATTGCATCAACGTAAACCCCTAGGAAAAAGCCTCCAAACCAATACAGAATATGATGATAAATATTAAGATGTTTTAACTTGGCCAAATGCAAAATCATGGCAACGGTCTTATCAGATTTCCTTGTCAAATGGGATTAATGTCAATGAAACAGTCAATTAAATGCATTCATAAAATACCTTTGTAGCTATTAATATTTGAAAACCGCTGAAAATAATAATCCATTTCCTTCTCCCCCCTCCTCCTAAATGACCATCAAGAAAATTAAGCCTCTATGCAGTGATATTCACCAGACTAACAGTGAAATAAGAAAAATGCCAAACCGCCTCCAAGACAAACAGCCCAACTCTTTTTATCAATTTCATGTTTATTCCTTTCCTTTCTTACTCTTAATTTTTTGTCCTCCTTAGCTCTTGTTTTTCTCTCTCCTATTTTTCCACCAGAATCATTCCTACAGAGCTGTTTGCTTTAAGAGGTGTATTTCTCTTCCAGGTTCTGTCCAGAAACTAATGCACTATCTCCCAGACCCAAAATAAACTCTTCAACATGGTTTTGTCCATTCCCATTCAAATCTCCTTACTCTTACAGTCCTGCCACTCTCTAGTCTTCTCAATTATTCACGTACTGAAAATATGTATAGCTTTCTCCATTTTTCTCATTCCTACTCCTCCCTATAACCCTAGACACCTCCTTCTGTTCATACTCAGTTCCCTCTCTCTTGCCCCAAGAGTAATCATTTTTACAAACCAAGACAAGCATCACAACAAGGAAAAGATGCTAACTGAAAAACAGTAAAAACCGTAACTCAAAATCATCAATCCTAGCATAAAGCTCTATGAAAAAAGAATTTTTTCATATTGGTACAGCTACTAACAAACATACTTTTTCAAAGTGAGTTCCACATATAATACAAACTGTTGCACTGCAAAATGCCTGAATGACTAAGATACATAAATAAATGCAATAACATATCCACTCATATTACTTCTAACACCATTGTATTCAGCTATTATGTACACAAAAGGAGATGATTCAGTTAATCTGCAAGTTACCCTTCAGAGCACTAGGTGTACAATCTGCTACCCAAAGGTTCCAGAGTGTCCCTTAATTTCCATCATTATCTACTGACATGCCCAAATGATTCTTTGGCCACTTGTTAATAAAAGAATCAGAAGGTGCTAATCTCATTATCGCCTTGTCAGCAGTTCCTGTCAGAGCGTTGCTGCCCATTAATCGCCTGCTGCTGCAGTCAATCAGGATCCTGCAATGCACTCCCCCAAAATGTTTATTCTTTTACCTGTTAAGATAGCAGCTAACTGAAGTGTCACAGCACACTATATTGACTAGCACTACTTTATAGAAACATTTATTTACCTTCCTCTATAGCATCACAGATATGATTGCATAGTTCAAAACAGTTTAGCTGGGCTGAGGCTCCACATCTTCAGCTCCATCTTCCTAATTTATTACTTGGTTTACTTCACAGTCATGCTAACGCAGCCAGGGAAATAATTGCCACCATATGAAAACCCCCAAGAGAATTCCTATGCCCAGGCAGAAAACTGCCACTCGCTGTTCAAACTGAAGAGTGCATATTTATTCCTACTGCTTCAAACAGTAGGCATAATTTATTCAACGATACACATTGCAAACCTAACTCAGAGTTTATGTATCCCAAAACACTTTTCTCACTATGTGTTGACAGAAATTTCAGAGACAGATATCCATGACTATCCAAAACTTCTCTTGGTGCATTAAAAAAAAAATCTAATTATTTGTCAAACCTTAGGAGTAGGACAATATATGAAATTCATATTAATGAGACTAGTCTTTCCAATTAATGAATGAGAAGATAAACACGAAATAGTATAATGCAGCAAAAATCTAACAATGCAGACAAAATAAGTTGGAGGAGGAATCAAAACAGGATGCCAAAGGGTAGAACAACAACCTGTCAAACATATCCCTGTCTCGCTAGAATTACTTATATACTACAGTTGACAAAAACAGGTGCCTAAAATTTGGATATATAGCATCCACCATGTTACAATCAGGACAAAAAACTCTGAGGATCCCCTTCTGCAGCCACCCAATAGCAGCTTTTCACTTGAACTATAAAGAATAATTCTGTAAAATCCAAGAAACTTTGGCAAAAGAGAACTGTCCAAAGCTCCATCCAGTCTGTAATTTTTGTAAAGAGAAAAATTAACCCTCTCAGACTGAAATTCCCTCTTTACACTAGGAAAATAATTTTGGGGAAAACAAGGACATAAAAAAGCAGCCCAAGGATTCAAAGAAATCAAGTCAGTCAGTGTTTTGTTCTATTCACAGTGAATAATAACTCTTTCTTCTTTCCAAAAACCATAAACTGCTCCTCACATGAATACATAGCTACAGAAAGCCATAAAACACATTTGAGATGTAATACAAGCAAAAGAAGGTAAAGTATCACTTTTCCCAACTGGTTGAGGATCAAGGCTAGCTCTAGAAGCTATGCCCAGCACATTAACAAAAATTCAACTCTCTACTGCCCACATCCCTCCACCTCCATGATCTGAATTTTCCCATGCACTACGCAATAGACACTACAAAAAGCTAGTTGTTCTTTTCCATCTTTTTTACCATTTTTGAGACTCCACCCTAGGAACCATGAAATCACCCCAACTCTAATAAAAGCATGAGACACAAGGAAGCTATGAAGAGGCTACAGATTCAGATGCCATTAAATGTATTGGCTCTGAAGTTATCAAAAAAATCAATATCATTGTAAAGCATTCTATGCAATATGATTCATGGCATAGATTATTAAGTAAATGGGTATCCTAAACAGTTTAGAAGCATCTTCACAACTCACTCCCAACCTGAACAGCATAGAGTATGGTCACATACAGGCAGAACCAAATCCTCTCTAGATCCCAAAATGCTAATTACCCATTAATCAACAAAACCCTTCAGTATTAGAATCTCAGGCAGAAATTACTTCCATTACTTTCTCCACTCCTTCTATTAGTTTAGACAATTTTGGTTTGGCAGTCATCATAATTTCTGTTTAGATGCAAAAAAGCTAACCATTTAGTTAGATTTTAGGGTGGTTTGGGTATCGTATTTTCAAAAAAAAATATCCTTTAGCCTATTATTTCAGGTAACTAAATAATGTGGAAGCTCATCAGTCTACACTTGTTCTGTTGGACATTCATGGTCTATCTTGGTGCAGTCCTGAAGCACGCACCAAATCTAAATGAAAAACATAGAACCAAATTTAACGTCTTTGTCGATGACATGGGTAAGTTCAACAACCTTATCAAGCTGTGTGGTGCAGTCAACATGCTGGAGGGGAGGGATGCCATCCAGTGAGACCTGGACAGGCTTGGGACATGGGCCTGTGCAAACCTTATAAAGTTCAACAAGGGGGCAAGTGCAAAGTTCTGCACCTGGTTTGGGGCAGGTCCAAGAACAAACACAGGTTGGACTGAGAATGAATTGAGAGCAGCCCTGAGGAGAAAGACATGGGGGTGTTGTTTGAAGAGAAGCTCAATTTGAGTCAGCAATGTGCTCTTGCAGCCCAGAAATCTAACAGCATCCTGGGCTGCATCAAAAGCAGCAGGTGAAGGAAGGTGATTCTGCCCCTCTGCTCTGGAGAGACCCCACCTGGAGTACTGTGTCCAGCTCTGGGAGCCCAAACATAACGAAGACATGGACCTTCTGGAATAGGTCCAGAGGAGGGCCATGAAAGTATGAGAGCACTGCAGCACCTCTCCTGTGAATACAGTCAGAAGAGAAGGCTCCAGGGAGACCTTATAGCAGCCTTCCAGAACCAAATGGGGGCCTACAGGAAAGATGAGGAGGGACTCTTTATTGGGGAGTGTAGTGACTGGACATGGAATAATGGTTTTAAACTGAAAGAAGGTAGATTCAGATTAGATATTAGGAAGAAATTCTTCACTGTGAGGGTAGTGATACACTGGAACAAATTTCCCAGAGAAGTTGTGGTTGCCTCATGCCTGGAAGCATTCAAAGCCAGGCTGGATGTGGCTTTGAGCAACCTGATCTAACGGGAGGTGTCCTTGCCCATGGCAAGCTGGAGCTAGATGAACTTTCACACCCTTTCCAAACCAAACCATTCTATGATTCTACAAATCACATTTGCATCTCAATCCAGGCATCCCATGTTTGCCACAATACCACTACGTAGTTGAGCAGCATAAGATTGTGAAAGTGAAATTGTGTTGGCTGAGTTGACAGTAATAAGGTTGATATGAATCATAGAACCATTTAGCCTGGAACTACATTATAATATTCAGTTTAATCGTGTTAAGTGTAGGGGGAGGGAGAAGTAGGGTAAAAGGAATATACAAGCAATTTACTTGCAGGCATTTTTAACAACTTTATTTAAGCTTGTTTTATCTGCATAAAGAATATCCCAATATGCTTGTTAAGTGAAATGAAAATGGAAAGTGTTTCAAGTAGCATAAAGACATTAAAGAATGCCTTAAAGTGTATGAAAATTTTACATCAGCTCTTATTACAGTTGATTGCTGAACTGACAAGGGGAAAAAATGTATCTCAGGTTTTCCTCCACTTGTACATTAATAAGCACTTTTAAAGCACCATTCTGCAAAGAAACTGAAACACTTCAATTCTGAAAGAACAGCTTCAACTTTATCTCTCCTAACAATGAGGAATACCAAGATATACTTTTATTTTAGCGGTAAAAACAGTCCTCTCCTGATCTTTTGTTATTCCAATTTATTTTGCAAAAGTAGATGAATATACAGCCGTTGGTTTTATGCTAGGCAGTCAAGGATATTGATTGTTATTTTGAGTCCCATGTAATTACATGAAGCTTCTTCAAAGTGCAGAAACTAGGTTTTATTGGTGGGGATTTGTCAGTCAGGATCAGCTTTAAAAGTAACCTAGACCTCTCCTGATTTGGGCAATAGTTTCTGATTTCAGCTACTTGCAGTGAAAGAGAAGGTTTTTGTATTAGAAACTTTGCCATCCACGTGGAACCAGGTTTTTCAGATACCACATTTTTCATGTGAATGATTTCTGTCTTCATCGGGTTTTGACCTTATGGAACTGGAATCACAGATGTATTGCACAATACTAAATGACTAAAGGGACTGAAAACATCCAAACCCCTACCAAAACCCAACTCCTGGCAGCAAGGCAGATATACAGCATTTATGGCATCTGAAAAATCACCCTTTAACCAATGCGTCCAAAGAGGATGAAAGCCCTTATGACTCAAGAGAGTTTATATACATGCCAAATTTTCAGAGTACGCAAAAAACCACTGTATCAAAAAAATATTTAGTCCTAAAAGGAGTTCTTCAGTCTACAACGTATCTCCCAGCTCCTCTTTTGGCCTGTTTGATTAGGATTTAGCCTATGCTGACAGATTATCTTTGGAAAGGCCCCTGGCTGTGCCAAAAAGAACAAGTTAAGCAAAGGATTAACCAATACACTCTCACTAATGCAGTCAAACTGTCACCAGGATCAAAGACTTGCACAAGAGACAGAAAGCAATTTAGGCAAGTGCCCCTCCATGAATTAATGCAAAATATACTAAAACAATCACATTGTGCCTGAATGAAAGAATACACTGCTCTGCTTTCACTTCTCAGGGGGTAAGAAAAGATAAAAATTCTTTGTTTTAAATCAGGCTGTTTATTCTCTAAGCAAATACTTCCATCTTCTCAGCACTTCTACTCAGACAAAAGACCTTGTCAGAAAATCCAAATACAGTATTCTTACAATGGAAAAGCATTAAAACAAGAAAAATTTAACTCAAACAATGAAACTGAACAGGCCTTCAGAGCCCATTGTTAATTTTACCGAGTCTCTTGATATTGAAAAATACAGTGTAGGCTGAAGTAGTTGTAATCCCAGACACTTCAATGGCAATCACGATTCAGAAGACAAAGAGTCCCAGAAATCCCACCTAAATTTTGCTCAAAGTATGTCATTTTTATTAGGTGCTGTGTGATGGACATTATGTAAGAATGAAACTGAAAAATCATTTATGCCAAAACTTTCAGAAGGTAAAAGAAACTGATAATTATACTTCAAAAGAGCATGTTGGAGACAATGCTGTTCAAAAACATCTTGGGAAACAAATAATTATACAGTCATAAGGCAACTAATGTTACTAGCGTTTCTCACTAAAAAGTTTGTTGGTTAATATGTCAACAAACTGATAATTTAGATCAATATACCAATTTCAAATATATCTCCTCACAAAGTGGGCCATATGAAAAACAAATTATGATGCTCTGAGTGTGCCACTGAGAGGAGTGTAAATACTGAAATTTAGTCTCAAATTCTAAAAGTTACAGAATCCAAACTGAAGAAAGATTTAGTGCATTTTGGAAGCCACCTTACAGTTGGACTGCCACTTATTTCAGATTAAATTTCAAGGGTTTACAGCTTTAAACTGAAAGAGGGGAGATTTAGATTAGATATTTGGAAGAAATTCTTTATTGTGAGGGTGGTGAGGCACTGGAACAGGTTGCCCAGAGAAGCTGTGGCTGCCCCATCCCTGGAGGTGTCCAAGACCAGGCTGGATGGGGCTTTGAGCAACCTGGTCTGGTGGGAGGTGTCCCTGTCCAGGGCATTGGGGTTGGAACTTAAGGTCCCTTCCAACTCTAATCATTCTATGATTCTATGAAAATATCTTCTTTCCCAAAGATGTAGAAAAAACAGCTCAGTAGTTTCTAGCATGGGAAGAGCAGTAGATAAAGTTGTGATTGGCACTTTTTTAGAACTGGTTATAAGTTTACAACCAGGTTTGCCTAAATGCCTGTGTCTCATATGCCCGTAGTAAATTCTGTTTATTATGAGTTCTCCTTGGTTCTTGGTAGTACCTGCAATATAACCTGGACTTGTGTGCCTAATATAGATATATGTTGTGTATGTAATGGTATCTTATGAAATAAATGATAAAACAGCACAGCCTCTATAAAATGTGTAATTAGTCCAACCCAATAAAACTGTGCTGATATATAAATAACTTGCTTAAAAATGAATGAAACTGTACAATTTTAACCCACAAATAAAACAGGAAGGAAGTTAAGTCACTTTGAAGAATATTAGAGGTTTTATAGGGAAAAAAACCAAAATATATATAATGCCTGCAAGCACTGCCAACACTCCATATAACAAGGGACATATTACATCCATAAAGCTGGTATTTTTAATACACTGAAAATAAAGTACAAGTCAATGCATTACTAAACATAGCGTCTCTGCTTGGATAACACTATTGTAAAACCATGGCAAGAACTTGCACCAACAGATATTCTAGCTGCTCCACTCCAACCTCTCATTGTCAGGCTTATTCTGTACCCATGCTGAGCTAAAGCCATTCTGAACGTGCTCCCATACATCCTAAGGTATTTAGCTTAGACTATGACAATTCCAACCCCCCGAATTCTCAATAATAATTTTAATGCTTGCCTAATGCTACATTTTCCCAGTACACTGTTTTAGAAAAAGCAAACTGAACAAACTGAAATGAGGCATAAGAAATGGTGCAAAGCCCACCCCATCTGTCAGTGCTAGGAACTGAGGAGATTACAACAGCATTTGATGGGCTTATCTTGCACTGAGTCTTCAATGGTTATACAATATGTCAATATCTAAAAAAATTATATTTCAGCATCATATCCTACTTCAAACTTTCCAGCTTACCCAAAACAAAAGGGAACAATAATACCTCTTATTCTAATGTCTTCTTCAGCAGCAGATTCAATTTCCTCCTTTTGTGACAGGAGGTTATTATAAACAGACTATTTAACTGTGGATTACAGACCAGTGCTACATCTGTAGGAGGACAAAAGTATTAAAGAAAGTGTGGAAAGAGGGTGTTGTCAGCACTATCCTTTAATAACATTAGGAGGAAGAACTACTTATTACACATCCACTCCCTTGTCTTCCAAATAATACCTCATTCTGTCCTCTGAAAGAAAGTGCCTATATGCAAAACCTCTTCTTTCCCCCCATCCCTTACAGAGAATTCTGGCATTTGTCTTCCACCCTTCCCATGTAGAAAATATCTAAGTGAAAAGACAATCAACTGCTATTTGCAAAAAGTTGTCTTTTACAAGTACTTGGAAACATCATCAATATTTGTCAGAGGTAAATTATTAATCATGCCTGGGATTTTTTAATATCTTGAAAGAGGAGACAAGACACTAATTAGATTTGTAAACAGCAACTGCACAGATAATAGAAAAAGAAATAGCGCCAGGGAATTTAACTCGGGATTCAGTACTAGCATCACATGGTTAATGCAATCCATGAACACCCCACTGGTTTAATGCTTGTCCGAATTCTCAAAAACTTAAGTCCGGATTCTTACAAAAAGCTCTTTTTGAATCAACACCTCTGCTTATAACAACTCCACTAATGGTTTGAGATTACAAGAAATCTGCAATTAGAATTGACATCCTATGCACTAAGTCTACGATCTTAAAGGATTAACAGGCGTATGACTTCAAAGGGTGAGTTATTCCTACCAAAGGAACAGGAGCACTTTCTTCAAATATCTCAGCAAATCACAGACCTTAGAAATTAAAAAGATGTATATACATAAATTCAGCACTCCTATTTTGCTTGAGCATCTGCATTCTGCTATTTGGTAAGCGACATACAAAGGCACAGTTTAAGTTATTACCATCTTCTTGTTTTCCCCAACCTAGTATAATTTAATCTTTAGCACTTCAGATTGAACAGGACAGCAGCTATCTTTATTTTATACAGTTCTAAGTACACAGTTTACATTAACAAATACAAGGGTTATAATCAAAAGAAAGAAAACCAGGATAACTCCAAGTCAATCACTGTTTCATAAGTAAATCAGCATCTCTAATTTGTTTTAAACAATGAAAGGACTGCAAGTTTTGCATTTCTATTTTTGTTAAACCTTTATTGTTTCCTCATCCTTCCTCATCATCAGTAGCTAGTCTGCAAAATCATGCAACTCAATCCTGATCCAAGCAGCATTTTGGAAAGTTCACAATATGGCAATACACACATAAAAAACCTCAACAAATAACTTCATTAATTAATGGTAAGAGTGTCTGACAGCCACTCTCTAGAGAAGCGTTTGTCCTCAGAATGCTTTAAAGGGAAACATACAATATTTCATCACTGTGTTTAGACTTCTTATAAGATACAGCATGATTAATGGAGAAAAAAATAAATATTAAAAGTCTTACCATGTGCCAAATTAAGAAGAGCACTTGATAAAACAGGCACTTCTTCTTGTGAGTAATTTGAAAGAATAACTGTTTTTCATTACAACCACAGCTCCCAGCAGGTCATACATAAACCAAGCCAGCTGCAGTTCAAACAAAGGTCTGTCCAAAGGATGGGCTCAAGGTGCGGATAAATTATTATTGCGAAACCAGTGCCAAGCCTTACTCTCCCCTCTGCTTTTCTCATTTTAATGAATTGGGCTTGACCCCAAAACTTAGTTATTTCTAATACCCTAGCTTCATATCTGTTCTGTATTTTTCCACCTTATTACAAATAAAGATTTATTTACTACAATCAAAGCAAGTCAAAGCTCTAGGAATTGCCTCTAAAAGTGTTCACATAGTCCTTAAAGTTTATAGAAGCTTATGAGTAAGCTACATGACCCATCAGGCATACAGTGAACAATTCATCTTACTTTAAAGCTACATACTTGAAGAAGAAAGTTATTTCTTGTGCACCTACAGCAGCATGTGCAGAGACTGAAGTTTTTCATTAAGTTATTCTCTATAGTTAACTCAACTTGAGGGAGACAAAGGAGTTAAAAAAATAAAAAAATAAAAAAAAAAAAACAAATAAACAAAAAGACCCCAAGTATATGGCCCACCATTCCTTATGTAAAAAAAAATGTAAAGGTAGCTCTTTACATCCTGTAACAAGACCACATGATTGGATCCACAATGTCACTCTGCACAAGAACCTGTTCACCAGTTCCAATGGCATTTATGGGCAGAGCACCTGCATTTGTCTGCAGTCTCTCACAGATTTTGGAGTTAATGAGCAACAACCACAGGACTTTACCTTCCCATTTTCTCACCTTTGCTAAAGAATGTAAATCTACCTTTAGAGTTCTTTATTTCAAAGTACCGTGCAGTAGGTAGATGTCATATAGTCAACATAAGTATTCTACTACGCGCACACAATTTATTTTCACAGCTAAGTACCTTGCATTCTTACCACTTTTTATTTGCTTGAAAGTTATAAAACCATCCACCCTTAACACTTATGGAAACTTACCTTAATCTTCTTAGAGGTTTGCATGCATTAATGAAAGTGCCAGTCATTATAGGAGTAGATGCTCATTTTTTAGAAACTTAATATTGTGGTTACAATTACCCATAGCCTTAGCTTACTGTAGTTCTTTTGATGTTAGTGCCTGGTGAGAAACCTTGTTTAGACAGCTATGGGGTGGAGCTGCCAGGCTTTTAACTATGCCAGAGAACACAGACCACCGTAGAGTAGCACACAGGGGTCCTTACACCAGAATTAGTAAAATCCTGTCACTAAAAAGACTGTAAA
>VZTM01032732.1:33069-49886 GCA_013400555.1 Jacana jacana
TTTTAATTATCTCCTGATTGCAATAGATTAAATTAGCCAGGAGGAAAATTATTGCATGCAATAGAGAGATATGTAATGTATATTGTCTCCTAGAAAAATTAGTTTGCTTTTCAAAAAATCTTGTCCCATTGAACACGTGAAGCCTTACTTCGTTGAAGTAATGTTTGTCTGTAGCATCAGAGAACAGAGAACTGCTTTGATCCACTGAAAGGATGTTAAAAAGTAAAATAAAATCAAAGTGTGAAATTTTGTGAAAATCGGAGAAAGATCTGTATGGTTCAGTCAGTTTGTACAGTGACAAGGAATGCTCCATAGTGTTACAGAATTAAAACCAAAGACTTTCTAGGATCTTACAGCTGGTGCATCCTTCATTCAGTCAGTTGATGCAACTCCTTCTTAACAGTTTTCTGTAGCAGCGTTCAAGAGTCTTAATGCCTGCTACTGATTTGTTTTGTGTCCCCAGACTGGATCCCCTTTGAGTAGCAAACCAGACCATCCATCTCAGCTGTTTTGAAAATAACTTTCCTCTGTTCATTGCCATTACAATGAGGTATCTGAGATACACTTCAGACACTTTATGGGCAAAAACAATCAACAAGAGTAAGACCAGTGGATTGCCTAAAGATTGCTTCAATTCTTTAAGCATTAGAATTAGGCAAGTCCTTAATGAGATCCCCTTTACAAAAATTCATTTATTTTTACTAGTACAAATTAGGCAAATTGCAAAAATTCACGTTCACCTACCATCCGAGAACTAAAGACCGTAACACAAACCCTCAGCCTCTCAGTCTCAGCTGTGTAGCTGATTTCAGTTGCAATGGGAGGAGAATATAAAATACTGAAATGCCTTCTTTATGTTGACTTGAAAACAGTCAGTCTTCATGATCATATCACAACTGATCCTCTTTACTCAAATACTCAGATCTCACTACACCACAACCACTTTTTGTGCCCTGCCTGAGCAAAGTGACAAAACCTGACCTCCTACTTTAAGCAATAGGAACGCCCTGGGCCAAGTTTTCATAATACTCTATTTTCAGTTTGTGCAATTACTACACCTGTACAAACAATGTAGTTTCTTCCTGGCCATTTCATGAGCAAATCCAGTACACAGCTACACAAAATTTAGAAATGTCATTGCTTGCACCACAATGAAACATAAACCTGGAGAATGTTATAGAGAAGATGACTGCACGCAATAAGAGCAAGTGTGTTACTATGGTCACTACGTTCATTACTGTTACTTTTCTAAATAAATAATATATTCAGATAGCAAGTAGCACAGCTGACTAATGCTAATCCTTCCATATGAAGTTTACCACAAATAAAAGTGAGGGGGAAAGTAGCAGTAAGTAGGGAGAGTCCTTTTAGGGCAGCGCTCTCTTATTTTCATGACAGGCCAGTATAATGTGTCATATGCTTAGACACAATATAGGTTTCTGATTCTTAGTCCAGACGCAAAAAATATTCAAAGTTATTGTTATGAACGAACTGATATTTTTGAAAGCTACTATAAATGTCTCTGACCCTAGCACAGTATTCATGAAGGATTTTAAAGCTTCAATCAAAACAATGCCCTACTGCAACAGTGACAATTTTACACACTCCCAGAGTAAGGGCAGAAATTATTTCAGAAGAATTTGAATTTGTGCCATATTTCTTTCTACAAGTCTACTTTAGACTACACCTGAAATTAAAATCAGTTCTTTAGTGAATCAAGCTGAAACAGTCAAAATGAAAAGTTATCTCAAGCTTTTGATCTCAGATTCTAACTTCAGTTAGGTAATGCCTTCATCACTTGCCCTCATCTTTGTTTCCGTAGTTGTAATAATACCTTAAAGACCTCATGAATGAACTCTAAACCAAAAGAACTCTAAACCAACTCTAAACCAAACCTAAATTATAACAGTCTAACTACATTACTACCCTATTATGATTGCGCATACACAAAAGAAAACAAGCCAAACCAACAAAAAAAACCCTCAACTTTCTTCAGGAAAAAAAATAAATCCTTGGGATCCTTGGGTGTAACATTATGCTGTTCAGAATCCATAGAATGCAAGTAACTAATTTGAAAAAAATCTACCTATACTTGATTTTTTTTAACAACTACTCTGAATTGAATTCCACACCTGAAAAGCTGGGGATTTGTTTTTTAAAATCATTTCCATGTAAATATTGTTGCTAGAGAAGACAACAGAACAATTCTTGCCTCCCTCTTTTTTTTCTTTTTTTTTTTCTTTTTTTTTTTTTTAAGAGGTTTGAAACAGGGACACATTTTTATACTTTTTTCTGCTAATACACTCACACATTCAGGAATTCCATCAACAGTGTGGGGATAAATATCTTTACATTTCATTACAATTCAGAGTAGTTCCCTCTTGGACTACTTGCAAAGCGAGGAACATCGGTTTGGTTGTCCCTCCACTGAAGTGGATGCTGTACGCTCATCCAGAAAGAAAAGACCACACTGACACAGGGAACCTGCTCCCTTGTGGCACTTCTGGGCTGAGCTAACACCCCTACAATCTGCAGGGACTAACAATGAAATACCTCTTGCTTGCTAACCCACCGAAAGCTTACTACGGGGTGACGTCCCTGACTCGCCACCAGCTTTACAAAATCAGACATGAGGTCCCGAACTAGCAGGTGATGTAGGCTGGAAGTAAAGAAGTAGGAAAGGAGCTCATTAGTATTCTATCCTTTCAAGGAAGAAGAGTGATTTTTTTTTCCACTGTGCTTCACTTGTAGCCCAACGTAGAAGCAGTTAACACACAGGTCACCTCCTCATCACCAAGGAAAGGCACAGTTTCCGACTCACTGGCGGATGGAAAACATGTACTCCACTGCAATCTAGTCCTGCAGAGTAATGATATGCATTTAGAGGCCTGAGCTATATGTAAGGTAACGTACTACAAGCAGGTTTCAGAAGTTTTATATACTCTGAATTCAGCATGTTACAACAGTAACCCACCACCGTAAAGACTAAAGCCTTCTTCACACTGAAAATACACAGCAGATACTACAGATTTCACAGATGCCCTATGCTAATCTAACATAAATAGCACCATTCTACCCTAGGGAGCTCAGATAAAGTGCCTGATATTTTATTTTCAATACTTCAATACGAAAGTGACAGTTTCCACAGCTATTATACTGGGATTAATTTGGAGCGCATGGAATAAGAAAGAAGGCAAGACACTACTGCCCAGTTCTCACCATGCACAAGATACTGGCAGAGTAGTACTATCAAGGAAAACTTTTCCTCGCTTTACCACCTGTTCTGTTTCCACAGACAAATACTCCTATCATAAGAAACAGGCCATCTCCAATGAGGTCATGACTGTTTGAGTTTTCATTTAAATCTTACTAATGTACTGCTGTAGATGTTTAAAATCTGCACTGTATCATTCCACAATAAATCAGTCTGACAGCTTTATGAATTTTCAAAACGAAAAAAAAAAAATCACCTCTATAAAGTTCAAAATGTCAGAAAAAGAAAAACTCTAAAAACAGTGCCAATAGTTTTTAAAAAAGCACACACACTTGGCTCATGGAATTGTCTGCTTCGATCAATTAATAATCACAGAGCCTTCCTTCTACTTCTGCTCCCTGGGGAGAGTTCCAGTGGGCACATCACACTAGTGCGCCCACACAGCCCTTGCCTGTGGAAAGGGAGCCTTTCCCACCCTGCCCTCCACCACTGTTTTTATTTTTGATGCCTGAAGATTACTTAAGATCTCACTGACCGTAAGTACATTTTGTTTCTTCAAGGCTCAGAGAGTCTAGGTTAGGTTTTCTTAGTATCACCCTTATAAATTCAAAGGTCCCCCTATTTCTGCTCAGAGCTAAATCAGATTTACAACAACTGTCAAAGCATAGGATGACAGATAAATTAATCTTCCCTTCATGAGTTTACATCCGAGGCATCTGGGCTGCTGATCTGGCCCTAACAAGCACAGGGTCTCTACAAGCTGTCGTTTAAAGCTGATGCTTTCATGACTGGAGATGAATTATTCTGTCATGAGAATCTATTTATTTAGGAGTTAGAGGTGGGGTTTTGGCTGCAGGATAGGATGATTTCATGGGCTAAGGTCCCCTTGAAGCGTCTGTTTAAATCTTGTCCTGAAGTTGGCTTGGAATTTTTAGGACATTTACAGAATAGGGAAGAACCGTTTCCTTCCACTAATTGTTTTACTTCCCTCAAGCCTAACACTAGTAAAGGATCATTCTCTCCGTACAGCAGCTAATCATTAATTTGCTTCCTCCAACTAAGGATGACTACTTAATAAATTGGTGTTTTTAAAAAAGGCTTGATGATTCTTTTCACAACATTGCCTGCCATGCAACTGTCTGCTACTTCATTGCAAGGCGACTCTCCATAATCTATGAGAAGTCATGGAGATTGGGGGACATCCCAGAAGACTGGAAGAAGGCTAGTGTTACCCTCATCTACAAGAAAGGCTTAAAGGAGGGTCAAGGAAATTATAGGCCCAATCTTACTTCAGTCCCCGAGAAAGTTAGGGAATTAACCCTCCTGAGGGTCACCACAAGTCAAATGAAGCACATGTTTGGTAACAGTAAGCACAGACTCATCAAGGGAAAACGGTGCTTGACAAACCTGATCACCTTCTACCACAAAGTAACCTGCTCTTTTGATGTAGAACAAGTGGCAGACATTGTTTACCTGGATTTCTCCAAGGCTTTCCACACTGTTCCCCGCAGCCTCCTCCTAAAGAAACTGATATGATATGGTCTAGACAAGTGGTGGGTGGAAAACTGGCTGGCAGGCCCCACCCAGAGGGTGGTGGTAAATAACTCTTTCAAACCACTTCACGCTGTTTACGGTCTTCCTAAGTGATCCAGATGATGGGATCAAGTGTACTCTGATGAAGTTTGCTGCTGACACCAGGCAGGTGTAACACCAGCTTGACAAGCTCACTATGCGTGAACTTGTGTGCTGCAGCCGCAGAGAAAGCCATCAGGATGCCAGGTTGCAACAAGGACATTGCCAGCAGAGATAAAGAAGTCATCCCGCTCTACTCGGTGCTCATCAGGCCACACCTGGAATACTATATTCACTTTCAGTCCCTGCTATACAAAAACGATATGGAAAGGCTGGAGGGGGTTGCAGAGAAGTGACACAAAATTGACCAAAGGACTGGGACGCTTGCCATATGAGAAAGGCTGAGAATTGGGCTTGTTCAGCCTTGAAAAGAGAAGGCTTGGGGGAGACAATATCACAATGTTCCAGTATTTAAAGGGTGGCTACAAAAATGGAGACTCCCTTCTTACAAGGAGTCATGTGGAAAAGACAAGTGGCAATGGGTACAAGTTACTCCGAGGGAGATTTGAATTGGACACAAGAGGAAAAGTTTTCACAGTGAGAACAGTAAGCCATTGGAATAATCTCAAGGGAATTGATGGATAACCTGGTATAGGGCACTTTTAATATTCAGCTGGACAGGGTGCAAGGTCACCTTGTCTAGACTGTGCTTTGCTAAGAAAGGTTGGGCCAGATGATCCTTGAGGTTCTTTCCAACCTGGTATTCATTGATTCTATGAAAGAACAGCTAGCTGTGATCTGCCAAGACATCTACTTGTGGAGAAAGGCATGATTCAGTATGGGAGCGTGAAAACCTTTGCTCTGCCTCCAGGAAGGAGATGTGCTTTAGGCCCAGCTGCTGGACACTGACACAGTAGAAAGAATGACAGCCCTTGAGCAGAACAGCCAGGGAGAAATTTCCATGTATTCCAGCTCAGGTTAGCAACCTGCAGGGAAAATTAAGCCATTGAGAGGTCAATTGAGGATCTATAAACTAAACAAGAGAGTAAGCTACTGATGGGTATGAGACATTGATTGACAAGCTTCAGTTCAATGTAAAAGACAAATTCCACAATGAATCTTCTGTGTATTTATGCAGATCGCTCAATAGTTAAAAAAAGATGCCTGTGCAATGGTATCTAATCATTACCTGATTTGTTTTCACCATTCTGATATGGAACACCACACGGGGGATTTCAGAAAAGCAGTGGGATTAGCCTGTTAACCAAATAGCAGGGTTCAATGACATGTTCCTCAGTCCAGCTAATGGCACGGGTCCAAGCCAAGCTACCATCAGGCTGGTGGATGAAGCCAAAAGGTGAAAGAAAAGAATCAGTATACAAAATAGATTCATATCTACCTAGGTTTCAAAGTAATTTTTGGCAATACAACGTAAGAACAATAAAAATTAATACATTTAAAGAAAAAGATAGGTAACACTTTTGCATCAAAATATCACTAAGAAATATGTTGGGTGAGAAGAATGATAAACTAAAATAACTTTCTTTTTCAAGGAATCATTTTCAAGAGCTTAAAAGCAATTAAAAAACAATTCACTCTTTTCTCAGTAGATAACCCAGTTGCAGGCAAAAAAGAACTGATTTTCAGGAAGCGCTGAGAGATAGTATTAGAATGCTAACATGGAAACAGAGGCAATCTAAAAGAAACTCAGTTTCATATAGTTGATATTTGATTTGTCACTTTCTCCATGCTCCTTTCTAAAGCATAAGCCTTCTTTACACAGGCTTTTATTTTTAGGGTGACAATACCCTTTTGGCAATATTCTCTTTTACACATAGATTCATCATTTAAATGTCACTAATGCTTTTTTTTATTATTCAGAAAAGAGAATATTCTTTAAAAGACTTGAAAACACACCCAGAAGCAGATCTATGTGAAAACCCTCCCTCTCTCAAGAAGAGATCTTGTCTTTCTTTTCAGGCTGTCATCATCAGCCATGAAATCTGCAGGGGAGTCCATGTTCATATTGTGTCCTCCCTTGAAACTTCCTTAGTACTTGCACCCTCCACTGCGCGATGTTTTCTGAAACCTCCCTTCTCCCTTTTTTAAGGGATGGCAGGGGTGTGGGAGGGTGAATTCCACAGAACTTGAAAGTAACAAACGTAAACATTGCAGAGACTAGATGTCTTACTTAGGCTACAACTATTTTAACCACAAGACAATTTTAAAACACAAAATGCAAACGTATGTTTACAACAGATTTCATTTTCTACTAACCACCACTTACAACTCCCACCAACCTAAATCATCCCATCTCATTATCCAAATCCCATTTGTATTTTCAGTTCTAGGAATTCAGTCATCCCGTATGTCTGGTTTTCCATTATCATTTCAAGAGAGATTTCGGCAAAACCAGCAGTAGCAGGACAAAACACGTAAAGCTGATCAACTTGCCTTTGCAAAAAGGAGTTTTGTGCCACTCAAACCAGATCTATAAATTTAGTTTGTCTCCAACATGTATCAGACAAAGCGTTTTGTTCTGAAGGTTTAAAATAGAAGCCAATATAAAAATCAGAAGCATCATTCTTCTAGGATTAGCACCAATACAAGTTCACGCTTAAAAACTCACAAAGAACAGTAAACAGATCTTAGCAAAAACATGCATCTACCCAATTATTTTTAATGTAACTTCTACTGAGCACAGCAAACTAATGCAAGATCTATAAGATGTTAAGGAAAGAGAGATCAGTCTGTGGTATTTATGACTTTAGTCATTCTTTCTCAAAACAACAGATGAAATAAAATGTATGACATTCCCAAAGAGGGAGTTCCTACTGTAATTCATCTTAAAATGCAATGTTCTGTCATCTCCAGTAACACTTACTGAAAGCAACCATCAATACTTTTTGTCAAAAACCTGCACTCTGTGTAAAATGTTCCATCAATCTCTATTTACATAAAACAAAAAACTTTCAGTGTGGTTCTAAAGCAGAACCATTCAGATTCTCTGTCTTCCATTTTCATGCTCTGTTGAAAAATTATTTTGACTGACACAAAAAAAAAACCCATTCCTAACAATTTATTGTAAGGGTTTTTTAAAAAAATGTAACGCAAAACCACATAGACTTGTTCTTTTCTACTGATCAGCTAAGCAAAAAGAAGCATTTTTTGTTTACTTTGAACCATATCCAGTTTTCCTTCTATGCATAAACAGTCTAAATAGTCTAACTTAATAATTGGTGAACAATTTTGCCAAGTAAGCAATTTAATATAGTTCACTTAATCACGTTCGTGTATCCCAAATGCTTTTCCAGACATATAAAAAGCACTCAGAGTCACCATCCTGTAATTTTACTCACATGACCAGTACCATAAATTTCCATCAGAATTAATTCGCAGGGAAAAGAATATATACGTATTCAGGGCTTCTGGGTTTAGGGGCATAGTTTTCTAATCCTCATATTGCATTCACAGTGTTTCTAAGCTATTAGGCACGAGCAGATCAATACCCAAACAGTTGTTGTTAAAAAGCATGGAAGAAAGCTACAGCAGGATATATTGCCACAAAGCAGTCATTCATTTTCCACGTACCGAGTTCACAGTCCTGTTACCAGCCACATCCAGAAATTAACTGCTTGACTTGAAAAGGAGAGGGGGGAGTGTTTTCCAAATTGTTTCCTCTACAAGAGGAGTGCTCTTTTGCTTTATCACCTTTCTCAAGTGAAGATATGTACCACCCTATGTAATGCAACCAAATCTTTAGGCCCGGCAGGATCAAGAGTGGGAGAGGCAATGGGAGGAGGTGGAGCAGAGCTACCATGGACAAATCACACAAACCTCCAAAGGAACTGGAGAGATGGGACAGCACAGGACCTGGGTCTTCCCAGGGCCCAGTACTGGATCCCATAAAGCAACTGTCTCACTGAATGGATTTACCACGCTTGAGGTACTCTTTATACAGCTATTTGTATACGTTCTGATCAACAGCCATTAGTTTGCAATTTGTATTTTGAAAGATAAGATAAAATAAACATATTTTTTCCTCTTTTTGCTAGAGCACTTATTCAGCAAGTAACTAATGAGACTTTCAACTGGGGATATGATTTCAAGACTTGCTATCCCACTCTACCCCATTTTTCAGTTTATCAGCAGATCCTTTGCCATTTAAAAACAATTTGTATAACATCCTGTTATTTTGCAGCTCTTTACCAGCTTTAAAATATGCAAACACTACGAAAACAAGTAATTTGGGGGATTATTCCAAATCATTCAGAAAGTATTGCAGAAACCCACAGCAGACAGCTTCTCAGTGTTTCTGAACTGTAGACAGAGTCCACAAATGAAGTAAATGTGTCTTAAAGAAAATGCCTAAAGGGAAATACCTAACAATAAAACAATACCTAACAATAAAACAATACCTAAAGAAAAAAAAAGAGATTCTAAGAAAAAAAATGCCTATATTTAAGTAGGGATTTATCACTTGGAAACAATCAGAAGGTAACAAATAGCCTAAATCACAGCATTAAAACCTAATGGAAGACCATACAGAGAACTAGAGAGGCCTTGTAAAAAATTCTGCTTTTCATATTCACTACCCCAAAAATTCTACCCCAATCCCACCTGATACAAAAGATTAAAAAAAAAAAAAAATCTTTTGCTGTCTTTTTTTAATTTTACGGTGAACACTGTCAATTTCTGTTTAACAGCAAGGCAAAATAAATAAATGAAATCAATTTTAAAAAGCCACAGCCAGTTTTCTGCAAGCTCTCCCATCCACACAGCCACACTTGAGCTACACCTCACACAACGCACAGGCTCAATTTGCTGGCTGAGGAGTACCACTTGGAGATGCAAACAAAAGCTCAGAAAACAAGATCAAGATATTTCTTGCTCCTTTTTCTTATCGACGAGAGACCCAAGCCAGGGCTCTACTTCTCCACAAGTTAAAGGAATTTAAAAGGAATTTAACTGGATTTCCTACTTGTAAAATAAGCAGTTCATAAATAACTAAAACTAATTCAACTTCACATCACAATACTGAAATTAGTGATGCCTTTGTTGTAAAAAATCTACATTTGACTTCTCCTGGTTTTATGTGTATTTTATTTATAAATTACTAATGTTTTTCCTGGGGCAAAATGGCTGAAATAATATCTACACCAAACCATACCCCTGTCATCTGAAGGAAGAAAACCCACAGTACAAATTGACTCAACGAGGGGGAGCTATTAGCAATGAATACACAAGCAAGGCTCAATTCTGCACAATCATCATTACCTACACAGCTGAATACTTAACATGCTGCCTCCTAGAAAATTACAAAGTGGCTGCTTACATTATTTTATAGACAGTCAAGAGAAATAAGAATATGATGTATGGCTACTGAGAAAAAAAAAATATTGTATTTTTTTTCCTTTCATATAAAATGATGTCCAGTTACGCAAAAATCTCAGCCAAAAATCTAAAGGCATGCCTTGCTTTTTTCACATCATATAAATCACAAAATCAGTACAAATTCATCCCTTTAAGTAAACCTAATAATCATTTGATCACGGCAGACATATTGGGCCAAAGAACTACATATTTTAAAGCTATTAAATAATAAAAAATGTAATGCCTCCCAGTCGTTATACATACAACAGAAGCAACAGATGAACAATAGCAAATAATGCCACTACAGACATTTTTCTTTCCTATCAATACATATCATGCCAGGAAAGTAAAAAGTCAGCTTTAAAAGACAAAAGTGTTCAGAGCACCGGGAAGCTGCGTACACCATCTCAGATGCTACCAGACAAGGAAGGTGGGGGAAACCAAATCAACTAGATGCATCCTTCTCTGCTTGTCTACAGTCACTTGCTCACATTATGAATTCATGGTTTGCTTGTATCGTTCCACTATGCGGTTGCTCCCCCACTACTCTTCTTGGGGAAAAAGAACCTTGTGCTGGGAAAAAGAAAAAAAAAGTCAAGTCACGTTTGTCTTAGGGACATTGCGGGAAAAAAACTATGCAAATGCAACCAAATGTGTTCTGGAAAACAAGGTTTTCACTTACCTCAATAGACAGCCCATTTTAAAACTTTTGCTTGTTTGTTTTAATAATCACTGCTAGAAAAAGAACCCAAAACCTGAAGAGACCACAGGAAATCATGAGAGCAAAAGTAAGAAGTTGACTCTAAAACTTTTTTTTTTTTTCTTCAGAGAGCACTGTGATTAAATTGTCTGTAAGGGTCTTAAAAAAGCTGACCAAATAAAACTGTAATAGCACAGAGTAATAGTATTTTGTTCACTGTTGCCCAGTTGTTTCTGTAAAACACATGCTCTAATTCCTCAAAAGTAAATTAAGCTTTAGCTTTTTAATGGTTGTGGATGAGAACCAGTGCAATGTTGCATTGGGAAGTCTTTAGGATGAGAAGAAGAAAAAGGCCAACTTCATTATTTTCAGGCGAGTTACACAACTAGAGTTTGTCCCAGCAGTTCTGAGAAACATAATTTCAAGGAGTAAACAATCAAATCTAATCTAGCCATCGTATCTGTTAACACCCATTCTCCATTTGCCTGAATGTTAATTCTTCTATATATTCTGGCCAAAGCTTGAGCCTGGCAGTTGCCCCCCAAGATGAAGGGCTTCAGTACCAGCAAACACTACTGGTTCCTACTTGAGTAAAAAGCAAGCACTTCAAGCAGTAAAGCGGAACAAGACACTTTAGAGAAAAGGATCCCTAAGACCTAGACAGAATTCTCCTGAAGACTAGGCAAAGCCCAGCTGAAAGATTCACTGTACATCAGGTCTGTTCTTAAATTTGGATTAAATCCTGCAGTTTCCTTCCTCTAACTCATAAGAGAAAGCAATAAAACCCCAAGTGCCCTACCAATCCATTCTCTGGAATACCTCCCAAAGTCATTTCTGGTCTATCCCCTTTATTCAACAGAGTGCTTTCATGCAATTTTATGAACACAGCAACACACTAGATCATCCTGGCAACATGAAGCACAACTTGAACTAGCTAACTGTCAGTGGAAAAAAGATGGGTTGGCTCTAGGAAGAGAGAAGGGTGAAGGAACAAAGACAGAGTTGAAGGCAAAAGACTCCTTCTGGGGAATGGCTCTCAACAGCCACAGGAGCTGCCCTAGAGGAATAACCAGGGACAGATTCTTTTCTCAGTTCTGTTTTAAGAGACACATCTTCACTGCAGAATTAACAAAGCTCTCGAGGTACCATCCCTAGTTGTCCTGTAGTTCCTATTGACACAAGTCTTTCACCAGTCTGGTTAAGCTCCCAACTTTCCAAATAGGACAAGGGCTTTCAGAAGAGCACTAGGGACTCATAGTGCCTTTGACAGCCTCCCACCCAATGTCCAGAGAAACCATTTGCCAGAACATGTAATGGGGCTCTACCCCCAGCAGCCAAGAACTGAGGGACACATCTTCCAGCACCTGTGGGGAGCGATGCTTCCCCAGTGAGGGCACAGCAATTCATACATGACTTTTCAGTTTGGTTGTTCCCCAAAAAACCTGACCCTGCAGTGAAAACCTCCTAAATACAGGTTTCTTTTTCTAATGCATCAGAACATTACACCGACCCATATAACACAATTAATTTCCAAGAAGGGGGAAAAGGGGAGGGGAGAGAACAGTAATTACTTGCCCAAAGTCTAAATATCATTCAAGTAAAATTTGTACTAGAACCTCCATAATCTGGGGTCTGGCTATAATGGCCAGACAGTAAACTGAGCTGGAGGGGAAGAAAAATTGTACACAATTTACTTAAAAATATCAAGTGGCTCTGGCCTCACTCCACAAGGAATCACTGAAAGCATCCAGAATTTATCTATGGATGTAAATTAATGAGGATTACCTGTTTAAAATTTCTTCAGCCAGTGAAGGAGTGCTAACTTCTAGTTTAAAGAAAAATAAATAAATGCAAGCAGGAAACTCATGTACTGGCAAACTTAAAAAAGAAAGAGGCACACAGAGAGCAGGTCAAACCCACAAATATCCATCATTCTTTTGTCCTGGCCCTGTCACTGTCTAGGGGCCAGCAGAAAAGTACAAGATGAAAGCCATTAATTTTAGACATCATGCAAAAATAATCCGCATCAATTGCCTCCAAGCTCCCCAAAATAACAGGTGAGCAAGTCTGATCAATGACTTTCAATTATGATGATGAAAAATGGCCACTGAATTTGCTTAGGGGAACCCAGAAGCCAGGTGCACACTGAGCTCTGTTATCTCTAGTCAAAAGACAGGACAGATAAGGAATCGGTCACATGAAATTTTGAGATTCACCCCAGGTGGCCACAAAAATAATAGAATTCCAAAAATTCAGAGAGCACGCCTATTGCAATAGTAGAATTCCCACTTAGCGTTTCCCAAATTAAAAGTCCTTCCAATAATAACAGAGATCTAAAAGCCGGCATTAGCGAGGGCTAGCTCCTTCCAACCGTTTGCTCAGAGACTCTCCAACAAGCATACAGCACACTGTAAGAATTCAATTTGGAAACCATCATCTAAAGCACAGAGGAGAACAGGAAAGTCATATTGCTATAATGCTTAGATTATCAATCATCTTGACAGTTTATTGGCTTTATCACCACACATACCATTAAAATGATGTCTGGCCTAGAATGTCAGGAGGCAAACATTAAACAGACCAGGATTAAAAAGCAGATCCCAAACAGCACTCCAGTAAAGTTTCCCTTCCACTCTGAAATTAGTTAGAGCTGACTAAGTAACTGGAGCTAGGACTTTGAAGAAATATACAGCCTAAAAGGCGCAGAGGCAACACAGACTTGACGAGCTGATAGGTAATGTCATGTTATGGCAACTCTAAAGCTCCTGCAGTTGATTTATCACATACTGGGTGCAACAGAATGATTGCTAATGGCGAGGGGGGAGAATAAAAAACCACAGCAAAACAACAACAGCTTAATTTGCTGCTTCTTAGAGCAAGGGCTTGCGTCAAAAGGGCCAAATGAACTCCTTGAAGTCAAGCAGCAACGCTTGTTTTATCAATTCGGTAATTATCAGACACGCACATTAGCAATAACATTTGTTACGCTGAAGTAATTTTACAGATTAGGAAAATCTAACAGCGACAGAATATATTCATAATTCAATAGCACCATATAATGAAAGAGATACAAATCCTGAATTTTTAAAGCATAGCTGTGTGTGTCAGACTGGTAACTAAATCCTGACACAATTGAAATTGTGCATCAACAGGGTGCAGCTGAGAACTGTGTCATTTGTTCAGGGACAGAGTTCCACACACTCAGGAACATGCGGACAGGCAGTTACAGCTAATTAAATGCAACTTCCCTTTTCTCCAACCCCCCACCTCTGAAAAATCTGACACGTCTGAGTATTATTTTAGTTCCTGTTTCTTCCTTTTTCTCTTCCTTCCCCTCCCCTCAAAAAAATTTATTGACATCTGCATTGTGCTCTTAACTTATTTCAAAAAAATAAGTCCATTTTAAATTACAAATAAGCTAATGGCATGTCCATCCAAATAACTGAGCCACAGTATTTGCTGAAAATAAACTCTTTATGTGCTTTCTTATACGTATTGGGTCTGGCTGAGGTGGAGTCCTCAGCCATAGCAGTCCTCAAAGTGCTGTTTTTTGTACTGGTAGCTAGAAAGGAGCTGATAACACACCAGTGCTTTGGCTACTGCTGAGCAGTGCCTGCCCAGCATCAAGGCTGCCTCTCCAACATCTCCCCCCCTCACCAGTAGGCTTGGGGGGGCAGTTATCTTGGGAGGCGACACAGCCAGGCCAGCTGACCCACACAAACCAAGGGGATATTCCATACCATATGACATCTTCTCATCAAAAAAAGCTAGGAGAAAGGAGGAGGTGACATTCGTTATTTACATTTGTCTTCCAGACCAAGCCCTACGTGTACTGAAGGTTTGCTTCCCAGGAAGTGGATGGACATCACCTGACGATAGGAAGCAGAGAACAAATCTTTCACTTTACTTCTATGCACACCCTTCATTTTTGCTTTATTAAACTGCCTTTATCTTGAACCATGAGGGTTTTTTTCCTTCTTACTTTCTCTCCACTGTCCTCCTGAGGAGGGGAGTGAGAGAGCAGCTTGGTGGGCACCTGGCATTCAGCCGAGGTCAACCCAGCACATTATGTCAGTCAAAACCAACATGCACATACCCATCTCAATTTTAAACAGATTAATCCAACAGCAATAACAGCCTACTATACTGATTTGTATCTCATCAAATATGTTGCTTGAAGGAGTACTTCTATCTCTGAGAAAGGTGTTGGGTGGTTCAGTACATGCCAAACACTGATAGATCTTCATAGCATGAGCATTAATAAATTAGCTTTAATATTTTAATCCCATTGCAAGTAAGATTCAACTCTGTAATTATTGTTTCACAGTCCACATTTATTCATGTTTTGAGGGACTGAAGCACTGTTTTCCAGTACATGTTGTCATTTTGCAATTAAAAGGCAGCTAAGTGAAATTCTAACTTAAGCAAAAGTGCTGACTTAATAAGCTGTGGCATCAATTTGTAGTAAAAATCACTGTTTTATCCTTAACTGTGACATTTACCACATATCAGATGAAACAAGAATTTCAGCAAGGTCAGAGCCACAGAAGCAGTCTCTATGCTGAATTTTAAAATACCAGTAAAGAAATCTAGAACTGTCATCTGGCAAAAACACACAAAATACATACAATCTCATAAACAAAACTGAAGATTATTTATTTGGATAGCTGGAGGGGAGTGGACAAAGGAAAACAGGGGGTGGGAGGGTGGGTGTGTGGACAGGACGACACAAAACACGCATTCCTCATCTATAACAGCTACTGAAGTCTTTGAAGTTAGGAAAATATAGCAATCTTCTCCAGCAGCAAATGAATCCCCACCAAAAAGTCGTATCAAGATTAGCATCCTAAACAGGGGAGACAACAGTCACGCTTGCTTCAGGAGTCTCCACTCCATCAACATCTGCCCATTCAGAGCACCTAAAACACACACCGCACTCATGGCAACAAAGTGTTATAGCAAAACCCAAGATACTAAGAGGATAGAGTAATTTCATCTTACACCCCTATGGGATTTACTCTATTCAGATTGCTTGCTCTATGAGCTTTACGTCTCATACCACAACTACTGTACCCAGCAAGTCCCCGGGGACCCAGGCCTCACTAGCAGTTAATGATCCATTAGACAGCCACCTTGATGCAAACCAGAAGGTGGCTAATGCTCTAACAAAGTGGTCCTAAACTACAATAACAGACAACATTCAAGGATTACAGCCACTATAAACCAGTAGTCATAGTTAATAACTGTAATATTTCATTAAAATGGCTAGAAACAATGCATACCAGACACCCAAACAATTACAGATGACCGCAATGGTATTAGAAAAGTTGTAGTATAACATTGAAAGAAAACAAGCTAGCCACTTGATACAGCAAAATCTATCTTCTCAGCATAAACTTTTCCTGGCTGTTTCACCATCATAGGCACAGAAAAAAAATTGATAAAGAATAGAAATTTGAGACAAATAGCCAGTGGTATTATTACCAGTCACAGTAAACAAGCTACATCTCTATGAGTAGCAGGACTTCTGCCCTGTTCCTATGCAGCCCAGGCGATAAAGCTACCTTCATAGCTTCTATTTCCTTACATTTTTCCTCAAGGCTAGCGCACCAGTAGCCTTGTCAGAAAACAAAAACCATTAGCTAGCAGAGTATAACCTGCTTTCACAGGAGAACAATTTGTACCGTCTAAACATACGTTATAAAACACCACCTCAAACTTTGCATGGTTTAACTCGAGACCACAGTCACTTCATTAGCCATTCTTGCCCCTTCCAAATTCATTTACAAACCTAGAATCAGAATGTTACAAAAAATTTGGAAAATTGTAATCTTGCCTAAATATCAAAGCCCTTTGTTAGTGTAGAAAACTGTAGCATGATTCGGGCAGTGCATTTAGACCTGTAGTGACAACACGGTAAAGAAGCAAAACCTTCTAAACTACACATCTACCCTAATA
>VZTM01032754.1:0-11150 GCA_013400555.1 Jacana jacana
GTCAAATGATAACCATGACAACTTAGGAAGCAATAATGAAGAAAAGAAACCCAAACTAAGAGAAGCTAATGTTTATCTCCCTCTAACTTGAAAAAAAAAAGAAGCTAAACTGAAATGGACACAGCCCTGCGGTGGGTACCTGGCCTGAGAGAGACATGAGACCTACCCTCATGACAAAGTCTGCAACAGCAAGGAGTGCCACAGGTTGACTAAAGGAAGCTTTGGTAGAAGTAGGGAAGAGATGCGGAGATGTCCCTGAAACCTTGAGCAAAAATCTTTGCCAAATTGGCTGCTCACGTGTATAAAATATCCAAAAAGGAATATTTTATACACAGTGCAAAAGTGCAATTAAAAAAAAAAAAACAAAAAAAAAAACCCAAAACCAAAAAACAAACCAGAAAAGAAGGCTGGCACCTTTATTTAGATATTGTTTCTTCATAAGGTAAGAGGGGTTTTTTTCTGCATGATTCAAAACATTCTGCTAAAAAATGTGGGCTGCAGGCAAAGCGGCATTAATCTGACCACAATCTCCGTGTCCCCCATCCTTTTAGGGTGGTGTTTTCCTCAGTCCACTTATACTTTTAAAGCACCTTTCTAAATACTCCCTTTGTGTTGTTAAGCCCATGGTCCCTGCCTGTCTGAAGTGACACTCCTGAGCATACCGTCATCTCTTTTTGTGCCGATGTGTTCCCTTACCATGGCTAAAGCAGCTGGTGATATGGGCATATTTAAGAAAGAATAAAAAATACCATAGATGAGGCCCTTATAAAAGCCTAATTCTTCACACCTGAAATCTGGCAGAATGGCCTGGCTCGCAAAGAATAGTACCATAGCAGGGGCCTCCTGCTTACTAGTTCACCCCAGCATGTGTGAGCTTTAATAAGACTGTCATCTTGGTTTTGGGTTTATTTCTGCATACATAAATGAGAATATATTTTACCCGTCATATATCGTTGAGAGGACATCCATGTTGGTATGGCAGTTTGTAACTGTGAGGCACTGGAAAGACAGCATCCCCTCTCTGCCATTTCCCTCTGGGTGATCTGGAGGGAATCAAGATCAAAAATATATCACTTTATGTCCCCATTTGCCACCTGTTAAGGGAAGCTGTCCTGGTTTGAGGTAAAACAAGCCAACTTTCTGTTTTACAATTTTACTTTTTTAGCTGGGCCCCTTCTAACTAAGCTCTGAAATGAACAGCAGGTTGTTCAGAAACTGTTCACTCTCACAGTGATCAGACCTGATTATACCAAGGGTGGTGCAGAGAGGCCCTGGCTTGTACTCACTGCTGGAACAAGCAAGGCAGGGAATTTCGTTATCTGCCCCATTGCAGGGTGGGAAGCAGAAAAGTGTCGAAGAGTCACCCCTGTGGGGAGGAGCGGACAGGACTGGTGACCCCAAACTGACCAACAGGGTATTCCATCCCATTCACACCATGCTCAGTAGAAAAGGGTCAACTCTTTCTTTGATGGCTGATGTCCAAGGAGGACCCTGTCCATCTGCCTTTGATTCTGAACCAAGCATTCCTGGCTCCAGATCTGGAACCCAGCTCCTGATGGCCACTGAGTCCCACCTGGGACTTGTCCTCATGCCTGCTGGTGACATGATCAACATCCTGGGAACTTGATATGGTTTTATATAGACTGTATCTATTTAACTATTTTCTTCTTTAATTTTAGTGTTAATACTTCATTAAGGTAGTTTAGTTCATTCTAAACTCATAAATCTCCTTATCCTCTTCCTCTCCTTTCATTTTTTGGGGGAGAGGAAGGGCCATCTGCCAGTCTGGTTTTGGTAAATTTGCCTTAAACCACAACAGAAGCCGCTCTCACGGAGCAACATTTATAAAGTTCTGAGACCTCTACATGGAAGAAGCTCAACGAGAAGCTGTTATGAAAAGCAAGCTTTGGGTAACTTAGATAATTGAACTGAGGCTGTGCAAAATTCACACTGAATTTGGTACATGTGACTTTATTTTTCATTTTCAACACACAAGGGATTGAACAAAACCTCAAAGGCAATTGGAACATCTGCACGTCCGATTGTCACCCACCTCTTTAGGCTTCACAGTCTCCTCCAGAAGTTTCCTCTGCCAAGAGCAGGTCCTCTGTCCCTCCACAACCTCCTTTGTTTCATTCTTCTCTCCATTTGTTCTCTCCATCTATCGAAGAGTTTCTTCTGATACAGAGTTAAGCACTTTACAATTAGAACATCTTCAGAATCCCAAATGGTTGTTGAGGCACAGCTCTGGAAAAAAAAAAATGTAGTTGTTTTGCTTTTGTAGGAATTTACCTTCTTTAAAGTGTAGTTTAATTGGCATTTTGGTAATTTAAGGATCCAGGCCATGGTGTGTAACTCCTACAGGTTTCAGTAGCAGCTAGACACCTAATTTCTATTAGCATGCTACACATGTACATCGAGATAATTCTAATGGACTGTATAGACCCCTCCAATTCACATCAATTCCCCGCTTATCCTGAAATTTCTAAGATAAGATTTTTTTATGCAGCTCCCATACTGCCTATTCTGGGCTTTATTTTAAATAACAAGGATTTTATTTTTAATAATGGAAATCTTAGTTATTTAAATTGGAAGTCACAATCTCTTTATTTTTCACAACAGATGCTCTGTGAATTGTATGAACTTGTGAATTTCGAAGCTTCTCTGAAGAATTCAGAGGCACAGCTAAAACTTGTAAAGTTTAACGGGATAAAAGTGAAAATATCCCTGAGTCCTGACATCTATTTGCTCTAAACCTTACTTATGTAAAAAATGCCAGGCATCTTTTTTTCCATGCGCTTTAAAAGCTATAGGGTTTCATTGGCGGTGCAAACATAAGCCGTTGGTGTTATATAAAGAACTTAACCTCAAGATGGTATCTAAAGAGCCCCGTCCACAATATAAAAGCAAATTAAAATTCCTCTACCTGTAGGGGACATCACCATCAATAAATGTGGAGTGTTGTAGGGACAATGGTTTATAACCCAGTTAAACCTCAAGGTTTGACACGGTGGCTGCTGCTGGGATCAGCTGAGAAAGGTCTGGTATTTCTCTGGACGCAGCCACTTCTCCCCCTAACATATTGAAACTCATCCCTCACTTGAACCAGCTGGGGTGTTTTGACGTGTTTTCTTAGTGAAACAGCCTCCATGTCGTTTTGTTTGCATTCTGCATCCTCTGTGTAGCATGGTTTCTCAAAGCAACATGGTGCTCCGCCTGTGGCTGTTCCTGGACCCTACTTCTCTGGGAAAGAGACTTCAGGTCTTTGCATTCACCATCAGCCCCAGCAGGCATTGCAAACGTTGGTTCTCTTTGCAGGGTCTCAGAAAGCAAAGAAAAGCAGGTACAATTTTGTGCAGAGCTGCTGTTTCCCCAAGAACCATGCAGAAGCAAGAAACGGGGCTGATGCAACCAAGCCCTGTGTTGTTGCCTTTCATACCCAAGCTGCTGTGCAGAGCCCAGCTGAATCCCTTTAGCTATTCCTTGATCTATACCAGTACTTTTGCTGTGGGCTTTGCTCCCTGCTCCTTGCTGGCTGCCGCAGAGGCTGTCTTGGGTTCCCGTCTCTTGAGGGCTGGCTCCCTGCAGTAAGCGTCGGAGCGGGTAACCGCACAGCCACGGCCACCGCCGTGCCACGCAGCTGCCAGGGTGACAAATACCAGGAGGACCACGTCTCCCATTACGCCAGGCCTTAGAAGGGATGCAGGGGGACAAGTGCTGGGTTTGACTGTCAGATTCTCAGATGTGTCACATATTTCTCCAGGGCTCCTTGGGGCTGTTGCAACAGCTGTTTGTAAACACTGCGAATCCAGCACCAGACCCGGGGAAGGAGAATATCTATCTTTCTATCTATATATATTTATATTTTTTTTTTCTTTTGACTTCTAGCTTCCTAAACCGTCCTTAAAAATGTTGCAAATACGCTGGCATTTCTGCTGTGGACCTAAATAGCAACCAGTATTGGTTGTCAGCTGCGCGGCGGGCCAGTGGGCAGGCTCCGTCCCCACGTCCTCTTGTGCAGGGTGACTCATCAGCAAAGTCTGAGAATGTGCATCAGGCTGTGGCTCCAGCAGGACAACACAGCCAGGAGCCCTTAGGGGGCTGGAGGGGATTTGGTGGTGTTCAGCTCGGTGCTAAAAACAAAATTAAAATAAATAAATAAATAAATAAATAAATAAGAATGGGGTGCTAAAATGGGAGAGTCACATTCCAGAGGGGAATGCCAGGCAGCAAAAGAGATTCACTGGGGTTCACTCGGTAAAGAATAAGGGTGTAAACAGGGCTCAAGTGATGTAATTTGAAAAATTACATCGGGGGCAGAGTTGCAAGGGACGTACATTAACTCACAGCCCTGTTGGTTCTGCACTCTGGGGGCTTCTCCTTGTCTCTCCAGGCAGTAAAAACTAAACAAAATTGGATCCCCACAGTGTCATGGGAGTGCTTGGAAAATGTGTTTTTTCCCTCTATGTAAATGAAGGAGCACAGGCAGGAATCAGAAATGCCACCTTTTGCTCTTTCCAGAGCTGCTTTTTACTCGTGTAAAATCATTTTGATTTTTAACTCATGCCACGGAGGGAAAATGGGCTTGAAAGACTATCTTCTGGTTTTGTGCTAGAAAGGAAACTTATGCACCTTACTCTTTCCCATGTTTTAATGTTTAGAAGGATTTACCTCAGCAGTATCTTAATGATAAGGTTGCAATTACTGTCCAGACTGACAGGGGAAAACTTTGAAACTATAAAACCAGGAAGGACAACTGCTATGACAACCTTATCTTGCCCCAATGAGGTAAGAATGTCTCAACTTCATGTTGTAAGTTGAAAAATTTCCTGCAATGTTATTTTCCTGGGCGTGCTACTGCCTCACCACCTCCTAATGCAGGAAAACTACTTCAGCATCTCCAGTTGCAGGGCAATATTTTCAGTGTGGCAAATCTGACAGCAGACACTAAAGTGTGCTGTTACACAAACACCTAAATAAACAGTTCAGGTTTTAGAGAAAAAAGTGAAGAGGAGAGGTAGGAGGTCATCCTCTCAGAAAATTATGGTAATAACAGAGATTGTAGTTTCTGTCAAACAAGTAACACTAAAGCTTTTAAAATGCTCTCTAGGGGCCTGTGTAAGTCCACATAGCATTAGACCAACAGCAGAAGTGGAGACAAGCTCTGAGAGCCTTAGCTCACAGTGTTCAGTCTTTAGAGCCGGTTTAATTTACAGAAGAAGTGCTGTAATAGCTGCCTGTAGTGAACACCTAATAATTTAAAGAAAACTCTGCTTGGTTATCATCCAGGGCTCACCTTTTGGTTTGCTACGATCTGGGAAGCACTTGAGCATCCTTTGGGATGAGTGGGCCTCTGGGAATTTTGTGCTTTCTGTCAAGGACTCCTTGGATGCCAGCTCTTTGTGCTCTTCGGGAAGCTTAAAGTATTATGCCCCCTTATTTTAAAGCCTGTGGAAAACTAGTCACATGGACTTCATCAGAATAACCACACGAAGGAAAAAAAAAAACAAACAAAAGACCATCACTTAAAAGCAAGTCATTAGGCTGAAATCTCTCAAGGCTTTCCAGCAACATGTACCTGGCTGAACACAGCAGGTGGGATTTACCCTTTATCAAAGGAGTGGCCTCTCTCCGTTCTCTCCTTTCTCTCATTAAGGACATTTCAGGGCCTTATGAAGCAACAGGGTAATTTTCATGCTTGCCATTCTCTCCAGTAGGTCGCACTTTTACTTTAAGGGCGAAAGGAGTCACCAATCTGCAAAGGAGTAAAATTATTACCTGCACAGCATCATCCCCTGGCCTTTCATCGCCCACATAGCTTCTCTCTTGTTCTTAGCAGCATCAACAGGAGTTTTGTTGTGAATGTCAGGAGCACTCCATCAGCAAGAGGAGCTTGACTGGTGAATGAACATTGTAGGAGGCACAGCCTTGGTTAAAACCATTTTTTAAGTGTGTGTGAGTGTATTTATTTTTTTTTACATAAAACTACTACAAATGTATAGAAAATTTAGGCTTATGCACAGCACTTGTCCCAAAGCAGCAATACTAAAATTAGAAATAGATATACTGTGACCCCACACATTCCACTTAAACTCAAGCCACCAACAGGGAATATTTTGGCTCTACTGATGTTGTCAGCAGTGAAACTAATCTGCATCAAGGCTGCCAAGATTAGAGCAAATAAGATGATTATTAAAAATATAAGACTATTGAAGTTTTGCTCTACCCTAAAAATGCTGTAAGTCCTATTGTTAATTGTTTTGTGGACAAAGGAAACAGAATCTTATTACTCTTACTGACCTAAAAAAAAAGGAAACAAAAATGTTGGGAAATATTGTTATAGTTACTGGGCATTAGACCAGCGTATTTTAATTACTTATGGACTCTTCTTCTGGGAAAGGTGGGATTTCTAGCAGAGGAAAAAACAACCTCCCCATCACTGGTGAAAGAATATATTTCTTTATTTGTAGGGAGCTAGCTTGAATGCATTAGTAATTTCCTGACAACCTTTCCTTCTAACCTCCTGACTTTTTCCCAGTCAGGATACACCACACAACACATGTCAACTGATTAGAAACAGGTAGAGTCGCAAAATTACACAAACAGCTTTTGAATTTGAACCACAGCACTGTAATATCCAACATGTGCTTTGCCATATTGTCTTCAGTTGTCCTAACTCTTCATCGATCAGCTCCAGGTGTTGCATCAGAGGTTACTTCACCTTTATGCTGGTACGGCTGCGATGGCAATAGTGGCCAATGGATAGGACGCTTTGCATTTAACACTATTGTTCTATGAAACACATTCTTCCTGCAGAAATGCTGGTGCATCCCACCACACTGCTGTGATGCAGTCCCAGAAGACACACCTGCGGTTAGCTGACCAGGATGATGCCTGGTTTTACTTGTGCTTGCTCCTAATTGAGAGAATCCTGTAAATTTCAGATGTAGGTGTAGTCTGTAAGATGGTGATGAGTTGAGATCTACAAATCCTAAAACAATTTGGGCCACCCTTTGAAACTGCATCAGCTTCCCAAGCTCATGGAGACACCCATGCCAGTGTCCCTGTCTTAAATTCTCCAAATAGTTGAGGCAGCCTCTCCATCTGCCGAGTAGACAGGGTCCAAATAAACTAAAGGGCATGTCGAGCATTTAGAAAATGCAGACACTGGTCCCCAGCTTTAGCCAAATGCAGACATCCTGTTGAAACTGGAGGAATAACTGAAGACCACATGGATATGGTTTGGTAGGTGCTTGAAATCTTATGACTGATTCAGAGGAATTACTTCCAAAACCGGTGGCTTAATTTATATAATAAGTAAAATTCTGTGTGCTGTGTATATATATACAAAATTTTTGAAATTTATACAGGGTGTGTTATTTCTAATTCATACATTAAAATCTCTGGTTCATAAAGATTTCCAAGCAGGCTAGATATCTGTGTTGGTTGAACAATATTTATATAAAATATGTATAAAAGCATCCCATTTAACCAAAACATGTATGATCTACAGGGACCTTTTAAAGGGAAGAGTTGTAAACACCTTTCATGTTTAGTGAATCTTAGAATTTTCCAAATCAATTGATCATCTTACAAAACTTCATCTGATGGTGAAACCTGAGCCCATGCGTACCCCAAAATTACATTACTGTTTTGCATAATTAATTGTATCAATATGCTAACTCCACCCTCTTTTTCTCCCTGTTATCTTCCCTCCTTGATCTCTGAGTTGTGAATCTGAGTTTTTCTGATTGTCTTCATCTTCAGAGTCTTTTGAGCTACAAATAATTCCCCCAGTGAAGAGTAACTCCCTCTTCCCTGTGTTATGAAAGAATTGAAAGGAGTTAATGTGGTTCTAAACATATTTCATAAAGCCATGATAATTTGATCATTTTTTCTTTCTTTAAAGTTGATAGTAGCTTTAGCTTTGATAGTGCCAGGTGGTAATCCAATGTGACTTAGATTTCCTATAGCAATAACATTTGGCAGATTCATTTCTTGATGAGAGGAAACCATTTCTATTTTTAGCCTCATTTTTTGATAGAACCATAAATATAGAAAGACTTTCTGCTAGAATTCTTAAAAAAAATAAAAGTATTTCACACTACAACGAACCCCATTTTCTATGTTTAAATAAGTTTGTTGCTGTGAGAAGGAACAGGAAGAGAGGAATGAAGAAATGCCAGGAACAGGTATACTCTGCATTTAACATTTATTTGAGGCTCCAAGAAAACATGGCATTCTGCTGGATACCCAACTGTTGAATTTTTGCGTAGGAGAGAGTAGGTCCTTCTCCCTACGATTTCCAATACTGACACAAGAAAAAACAGTCTCCAGGAGCTGTTGTCATTCATGGATCTGCCCTGGCTCCTCAGAAGTCACGGGATATGTCTGCTCTTGAATAGAGAACAATGATGCTGGTGGCAGGTCCAGCTGATGCATGGCCCCTCCATGTGCTGCATCAAGCAGAGCTTTGACTGTTCACATAGTACACCAGAACTAAATGTAGATCATGTTCAGCAACACAATTGCTGCTGGATGAAAAAATACAGAAAAATATAAGTTCTCATGCACACTACAGTGGAAGGGGAAAATAGTGAGATAAAGTGGGAGTGAGCTAAAGGTTAAGTCTTACAAGTTAACTCTTTCGAGTTAACTGATACTTATTGGAAGTGGTCAACATGGATTTACCAAAGGTAAACCATGCTTTACCAATGTGATAGCCTTCTGTGATGTTATAACTGAATGGGTGAATCAGGGGAGAGCAGCAGATGTCATCTACCCTGACTTCAGCAAGGCTTTTGACTCTTCTCCCATGACACCTCATTAGGAAACTGAGGAAGTGTTCGGTAGGTGAAGGGGCAGTGAAGTGGATTGAGAGCTGGCTGTGTGACAGGACTCAGAAGGTTGCAATTAATGGAACAGGGTCAAGTTGGGGGCCTGCAACCAGTGGTGTCCCCCAAGGCTCAATACTCTGTCCAGTCTTGTCCAACATATTCATCAATGACCTGGATAAGGGGATTGAGGGTTTCCTCAGCAAGTTCGCTGATGATAACAGACTGTGAGGGCTGGCTGACACTCCAGAAGGCCATGCCAACATCCAGCATGACCTGGACAGCCTGGAGATCTGGGCAGAGAAGAACCTAATGAGGTTCAACAAGGGCATAGGGAGGAAGAATTACAGGCACTGATACAGGTTAGGGGTAGACCTGCTGGAAAACATTTCTGAGAAGGTCCTGGTAGATAGTAAACTATCCATGAGCCAGCAATGTGCCCTTGCCGCCAAGACGGCCAATGGAATCCTGGGCTGTACAGGGAAGTGTGTGGCTAGTAGATCAAGGGAGGTCATTATCCCCTCTGCTCTACACTGCTGAGGCCACAACTGGAATGCTGCTTCACTGCAGAATATTGTATCTGGGTTTGCACATCAAGTTCAAGAGGGCTACGGAGAAGCTGTAGAGCTCCAATGGAAGGACACCAAAAGAGTCAGAGGACATCACACATGGAGAGAAAATGAGGGACCTGAGCTAGATTGGTTTGGCAAAGAGAAGACAAAGAGATGATTGAATAACAGACAACAGTTGTGTGAAGAGCTGTTACAAGGGCAGCAGAGCTACGCTCTTCCAGGCTATTTAACAGAGGACAATGGCCATAGATTGTGTGGGTTAGAGTCTTCATATTGGACATTAGAAACACTTCAGCAGGAGCTAACTGCAAGTTAGAAGTGACTCAGAGAGGCTGCGGAATCTTTGTCCTTGGAGATTTTCAAGACTCAGCTACACAGATCCATCACTGACCTGATCTGCTGTTGGCAACTGTCCCATTTCAAGTGGGAGGCTGGATGACCTTCAGAAGTTCCATGCACCCAATGCTTTTATGATTCTCTGCTATCTCAGAGCTTTCAAGAGCCTCCTTTGCTTATTCATTAACAACTACAATCTGAACAAAGCAATATGATCTCAAACTGTTGTGCGTGGTCCTCCATTCATCAGAAGAAATGGAGTTCTGGAGTTAATGTGCCTTCCACTGAAAATGTTCTGCTATCAAATGTTTTACTGCTTTTCAGAGTTCGTTAAAATATTGGGAAAAAGGGTTTGCTTATCGCCCATGAAATCTGGCACATGGGAGACTGCATAATGTGCCATATTTTGCTTCCGAAAGTGCCACTCAGTGAGGACTGTGCAGGCATGGCCAGCAAAGTAGGACTTGCCCTCTCCCAGTATGTCTTTCCTGAACAGGAAAATTATCTAGATCTTTTTCTTGAGGTAATTTTTTTTCACATCTAAGTCCTTCTTTCATAGCCATTTCACACCCACTCATAAGTGGACAGCCTGTGAATGTAGGAAGAGGTTTGTAAAACTTTAAATTTGCAAATAGAAACATCACAGACCAATGTCACAAACATTCGTATAAAGTTCTGTCCTTCTAACTGTCTCTTTAAAAGAGAGATTAGCTATCCACTGTTTCAGTCATATAGCAGCAGATGCCTGTCCTTCCTACATCAAATGCAAAGACCCGTTGCTGGAACAGCCCCAAAGATGCTCGTTGAGGGTAAAATATTCATTTCTGTGTTCATTACAATAAAACTTGGATTACAGTCCAGGAATTGGACTAGATGGAAGGAGTTCAGGAAGCATCAGCCCACAGAGAGCACTGCAGGGAGGATAGGTCGTCTCTTACCCTAGAGAAGAAAAATACATGTCAGCTCCAGAGCTATTTTTGTAACAATTTGCTCTATAAATAGCCTCACAAAGAATTGTCTGAAAAGATTCCTGCTTATGGTACCTCTGGAAAGTCTCTGTCGGTGACTTGGCCGGGGGAACATAGAGGGACAGCAGTAGCTGGGTCAAGGTGCTCAGACAGCTTGTTCTGTCATGTTGGTGTGATGTGGCATGACACAGATGAAAAGTATGAAGTACGATGGGCAACAAGAGATCGAATATAAGCTCAACTATTCCCATTCCCCCAGCAACAGAGTGAGTATTCTTGCCCATATATGCTTCTCTGTAACCTTTTCACAGCTGAGATCATAACTGGAATGAATGCCCGTATAGGCTAGGAAGACATGACCTCTCTTGTTTACATCCAAAAAAAAAAAAAAAAAAAAAAAAAAAACAACACTTCCTAAAAAAACTTTTTTTTTTTTTTTT
>VZTM01032761.1:0-21051 GCA_013400555.1 Jacana jacana
ATTTAGTTTCGTAAAATGAAAGAGTTTTGAGAAGATGGCATTGGTACTGATGCCCAGAAAGCCTTGGCATTTCACACCACATCCACAGTGGCCTGGCATATATCTGCATCTGTATACCATTCTGCACATCATCAAATCTTTCAGCTTCACCTTCATAATTTTGATTTGTAAGCCAAATTTGATTATTTCTTTTTTCCTATCGTCTTTCCAGCTGCCAAAACAGAAGTAGAGAATGCGAATCAATGGTTATTCTAGTTGAAAACCCCTGAACTTGTCAAAAGTAATATCCAGCTCGATCTTTATGAAATGGGATGAGTCTATAAGTTTGTGGCTATGATGAAAATTGTGGGAACAGAAAATAGCACATTAAACTGATCACTACATTCTAAACAGTATAGGCTTGACATGTTCTTCAGAAAAGACAATTTCAGTTTCCCTCTGCGAGTGTTACTTGTTTAGGTAAGCCATGGAATAGCATGCCATAACATGGGACAGTTTCTGCTCCTCAGTAGCAAATGTAATACTGGGCAGAATGAGTACTCGTTTTGTATTCATTGCTCCTGGAAACCACATTCTTAGAACACTAACATCCCTTACCCTAGCAGTTGCCTCATTAATTCCACCTTTACATTGGAGATGGTATAGCAGGTAATATTTGTCCTTGCAGATTTAACAGCTGAGTAAAGAATTACATATATATGGGCTAATGATGTGTTGAGACTACTGCTTACTGACAGCAAACATTATGTCCTTCGGTAAGGTGGAGTTCACAGGTCTTTGTGTCTATAGCCACATCTCAATTATCAGTGCTCTGTGATCTGATCAACGGTCTGTTACCCCTATATTTTAGCAGTCAACACTGTGATTTTTAATTAAAGTTAGCCATTTGTGTAAAATGATTACTCTGTTCATTATCCTGACAATTCCATTAATGTATCAGGTAAAATAAAACATTTATAGCAAGGGAGAAATATATGAGCTATTGTAAGGTCAAGGAGGTTCATCACGGCAGTTGGCTGAGGCTGTTATCATTAACATCAATGAAACAGGTCACAGTTCCTGGTATGCCACATGCCAGTTATCTCCTTTTAAATGAATTATACATGTATTCATTAAAATTCCCCAAGTACCATGAGAACATGAACATTACAAGCATTTGTACCCTGCTTGCACATTCACAGCGTGATATGCGTGTGCAGTGGAAGTTAGAAGGATTTGACTATGAAAGGCTTTGCATGCATGATAATGCTTCTAGGAACTCTGTTGAGCATTCCACATTCCATATGCAAGAGCCGTTTGTGTGACTTTGACACCAGCTGAGAATTCAAGAATCCAACTCTGCTCTTTAGTTTTTGGGAGTGTACTTCTATGTACTTCTCAAAAATCCCAGGAAGAAAAGATGTACGTGCCTTGAGGAGCAACCAAAACTTTTGGTCATGTTTGGAACTGGAAGCTTGGGTTGGAGGACAAACAAGAGGGGAGCACAGCAGAGGAGCACTAGAACTGTAGTCGACCTTCTTGATGAAAAATTATCTGTATGCCATCATGTGCAACCCACCAAATGAAGTTATCATATGGCACCTTTAGACAGGAATGATTACTCCTGTTCTGTTGCTGATGTCAACAGCATCTTAGTTTGCAAAGACAGTCACAGATGGGTTAAGTAGGAGGGAACATTGGTGCATGGACTGTCTGGACTCTCTGTAACCTTTGGATGCCTTGAGGCTGTTTCTGTTACGCACACTGGTCATCAGGAAAAAGCTATTCTTTCTATTGAAGATTTCAGCGTTAATTTTCTGGAGGACTTAATAATTTCCTTAGCATGGCATACTATTATTCTTTGCATTTATCAATAAGCCAGTAAAGCAGAGTTGTTTGGTTTTTTTTCTTTTCTTTTTTTTTGGTTTTTTTTTTTGTTTGTTTTTTGTTTTTGTTTTTCCCCACATGGAGCAACTTCAAAATGATTCCATGAACAAATTTCTCAGGAATGATGTTTAGTGATTAGGGCATTAGGAAGAGGTACACCTGTATTCCAGCTCATATATTTCAGCTAATTTACATTTCAAAGACATCCATCATCTTCACACTTGTGTGAGTGTATTTAATCTCCAAGACTTGTGCTACAAGTTCTGGCTATATTTTTGTTGGTTTGGGATTTAAAGCATCTCAGCATTCTGACTTTTTTGGTAAGTGTTTCAGTTACCTGCTGGTTGCATGAAAGAAAGAAACTTTAAATAGAATCCATTGACCTTTTAATAAAGTGTTGTACTACTGTTGTACTACAGTGCTAATTGGACACAATCAGACCGCAGGTATCAGTTCTCAGCTTGTTCAAACTCTCCGTTTCTGTATCCAGACTGTGAATCAACATGAAGAAAACTGGTATTTGTATGTTCACACTGAGTCATTTGTCCGCAAGGCAAAATTTGTTAACTCTAGGTAATTTTTCAGACTGCATACAGAGGAGCTCTCCCCTCTCCCCATGCAGTTCATTGATGTTCCAACAGACTTCCTAAATTGCAGCATTCTGCTATTTCTCTAACTGAAATAACAAATTCCCAACTAAAGTTCAATTTGGGATGTGTGGAGCATAGCCTCACCCAAGAAACCATGTACTTTATTGATTCTTCTGTGCATTTTTGGCATAAAAGCTTCAAGGCAAAAATGGGAACTGCATGAACTGCAGGAAGCCTAATTTTTTGATGCTACTTTCCATGCTCTTGAGGAATTCTCTACGATAGTATTCCCCACATCTCCTGTTAAAACTCATCTATGTCTTAGTGCACCTAATCACTTGAAAATTGTGATGCTGTACTTGTGTACTTCTGAATTTGATTGTAATTATCTCACTGTTGACTTGTGCTGTGTACACTACCCGAACAGTGCAGGAAACCATGAATCTCCAGCAAGTCTTTTTGGGCCTGCCATCCCTTTGTGGATATTTTAGATACCCTGCAGCTTCACAAATGCAGGTAAGTGCCTAAGTTTAAGAAATTGAATTAAGGCCTCTCTGACGACAACATTTCCTTGTCAGGAGTCCAGTTTCTGTGATCATACGTGTATATAGCCTATGTCAATGGAGTCCTGAACCTAGATGGGAACATCCAGATGCCACTTGTCTTCAAATAACAGTTAAGCCTGTACAAACAGTGCCATGAAATTACATGGGAGACTGACACAGGATTAAGAATTGACATGTTTTCTTTAGAAGAGTCTATGCACTAAAGGCATATAAGACCCCAATATAAACAACGGAAGCTCAATTGAACTGGCCATCATAAACCATCTGAAAAGTCTGCATACATCTGGCAAACAGGAAACAAGGCCTACGACAGACTCAAGCTCCTCTGGAGTAGCTGGGCCTAAGTGGGATAGTGTTCATCATCTCAGATTGCTATAGGAACCTATGTTTTGACTACTGAACAGAGTCCTAAGTGTCCTTAATTTCAGAATAATACCACCTTCTGATCCTATCCATAGGCTTCCATTCATTTCTACATTATTAGAGGACAGAATTACTTTACTGAAGAACAGCTAGGACTTAAAGTCACTTTTCTTGCTTAGGACTACAGAGGGCTGTGGTCACTGGGACGGAGTCTACTTGGAGGCCTGTATCTAGTGGAGTCCCTCAGGGGTCAGTACTGGGACCAGTACTATTCAATATATTCATCAATGACTTGGATGAGGGAGTAGAGTGCACTATCAGCAAGTTTGCTGATGACACAAAACTGGGAGGCATGGCTGACAGGCTGGAAGGCTGTGCTGCCATCCAGCAAGACCTGGACAATCTGGAGAGTTGGGCGAGAAGAAATTTAATGAAATATAACAAGGGCAAGTGTAGAGTCTTGCATCTGGGCAAGAACAATCCCAGGTACCAGTATAGGTTGGGAAATGAGCTGTTGGAGAGCAGCAAAGGGGAAAGGGACTTGGGGGTCCTGGTGGACAGCAGGATGACCATGAGCCAGCACTGTTCCCTCATGGCCAAGAAGGCCAATAGCATCCTGGGGTGTATTAGAAGGGGACTGGTTACTAGGTCAAGAGAGGTTCTCCACCCCCTCTACTCTGCCCTGGTGAGACCCCATCTGGAATATTGTGTCCAGTTCTGGGCCCCTCAGTTCATGAGGGACAGGGAACTGCTTGAGCAGGGCTACCAAGATGATTAAGGAAGGGGAGCATCTCCCATATGAGGAAAGACTGAGGGAGCTGGGTCTCTTTAGATTGGAGAAGAGGAGACTGAGGGGTGACCTCATTAATGTTTGTAAATACGTAAAGGGTGAGTGTCAGGAGGATGAAGCCAGGCTCTTCTCAGTGATGTCCAATGATAGGAAAAAGGGCAGTGGGTGCAAGCTGGAACATAAGAGGTTCTACTTAAATATGAGAAAAAACTTCTTTTCGGTGAGGGTGACAGAATGCTGGAACAGGCTGCCCAGGGAGGTTGTGGAGTCTCCTTCTCTGGAGATATTCCAGGCTCGCATGGACGCATTCCTGTGTGACCTGATCTAGGTGTTCCTGCTCTGGCAGTGGGATTGGACTAGATGATCTTTCAAGGTCCCTTCCAATCCCTGATATTCTGTGATTCAGAGACTATATCCATATTTGACTTTCTTCAACTATCTACGTTGAGGTTTGCATCACAATTCCAGCACTGTTAAAAGTTTAAAAGTTTGTGTAATAAGGAGGAGTGGTAGGCAAGCTGATTTATTTTTTGGCTCAAGAAAACGTATTGGATAAATTAGTGTTTACACTGAGTTTTCTGGGTACGGTTGAATTGACAGGATTTTCAGTATTTCTGCTTCTTTCATAAACAGTATTAAAAGTCCAACATTTTATAAAAAAATCTACAAGCAAGAAAAACATAGAAAACAACAAAGCACAGTGTCACCAGACACGTCCCAAACAGGATATTTTCTCTGCTGTGTTTGCTCTGATGACAGCATATGCAAAATGCACAAGGTGTGATCCAATGCTACCCCATTACAGCTTGTAGAAAACCGCACTGAAAACATGTAATACAGGTACAGCATGTGTCACTAAAAATAAAGAAGTTCCTGTCACTAGAAAATACCATTTTAGCAGAAGGGAGCTTTTGCCAGTCGTAGCAACGACACCAGAAATGCTATTTGGATGTAGAAAATCTTGTCAAATAATAACTCCACAAATAGGCTTCCACAAAGAACACATGTCACTGAGATTATGTCAAGAAGAAAATAAACAATTCATGAGGGAAAATTGTTTGCCAGAGGAAAATTAGAATGTGAAGCTCTCTATTCCATGTCTGTGTAATAGAGACTCATAATTTGTAATGATCAGAGGAAAATATTATAATGGCTTAGCAACATTACAGAAATGTAAATGGGAAAGAAACCAACCAAACAACTGAAACCCAAAAAACCAAGGAAAATTACAAGACAGCGAAGAAAAACAAACTGAAATTATAAAAAATGTGAATTTACTCTTAGAAGACTCTGAATATCATTTATCGTTTAAAAACCAAGAAACTCAAAGAAATAACTTAAAGCCAGTTGCTAGCAAATTGCATATTGGTTGTTTAGCATTCTTATTTTCCCCTAACTAAAACCCTGGGTACATAGCAAATGCACAAACATATATCAGAACCCAATGAAACCTCCACTTCACTTCTCCAGTGTTAAGTAGTTTTCAGAGAAAAAAAACCAAAACAACCCTGCAATGATAAATAATATGACCTTTGTGGGGGAGGAGGTGATAGAAAGGAAAAAATACAAGAAAAAAAAAAAAAGAAACACATGGACCCTTATCCTTACATTAGTTTTCTCACGTCCAGATTACGCTCACTTTCTGAGGACATGCACTGAATACTGAAAGAAGCTGCTATCACTTTGAATTGCATATGTAAGAATCGGAAATAATTAAATTTCTCGAGCCCTTCTGAACACTGAATGTACAGTCTTCCTCACGAAACTGTGGAAGAGGTAAATACAGATGGAGAAGAACCAGTATGAGAATTTGCCCAATCACGATACAGTTAATGACATCCACATCATCCAATGTGTAGATGCGTTTCATGTTGAATTTTGCACCTTTACAAGAAGCTGGCTATGGTGAACTGTTTCTCTGTTTTTCATGATTGCCCTACTTCATAGCCACAGGCAGAAGAAGATAGGAAGTTTCATGATTATGGATCACCTTTAACTCTTGCAACAAGCAGAAACCAGTAGGTGTGTGGAGTGCTGCAACAGAGTATATCAAAAACACTGAAGGGCAGAACCAACATCAGTGAAAAAGACTGTGATGTTGTTATAAGATACAGAAGAGAATTCTAGACATTGCCTTTTAGATTTACTGAATGCATTCCTGACCCTATCCTTAAAAGGCAGTTTTTAAAAATTGCTACAGTATTTGTATATTTAGTTTGCAAATGTTATAGTCTCTGGACATTTTGTAATGGGCAACAGGTTCCATCATAAAGCTATCAAATCTAATCTGTTAGGATGGTATTTTTTAAAGTCCTTAATGAGGCAAAGAGTGAATTAGCATTAAGTCTACACAGTACTTACTCAGGGATGTTCATTTTTGTAAGCCTTTTGTCATCTTGGAGAAAACGTTGTGCTTCTGAATGTTTATGTTGCATTTTTCAGCACACTTAACTTGTAAGGTAAAGCACACAATTAATATATTTCTCTGATATCTTTCTGTGATAAGGCACTAACAATTAAAGGCTGTCAGAAATTACCTTGTCATATTAAGTGACTTAAGCAAGTTTTTGTGTAGTTGGAGAGTCTGGGTGAAAAGACTTTTTTTCCACATAGGCTGAAGATCTCGTTAAATTATGCAGGCATGGATACAACACAAAGAAAACGAGCATGTCTTCGGGAAGAATATATCTCAAAAGCAATATATAAATGATTTGCTAAATAGAAAAGAAGCAAGGACAAATCTCCTAACACACTGACAACTCTCAATAACACCTCACATATATAGAATTTGTAAGTGGTCAAAGCTTTTCTTTGTGTTTCAGGTAAAATTAGACACTAGTCTCATCTCTGTGTATAGCATCACCATACTGGGGGATTTTTATAAAATCCTTCTACAACAGTGGATTATACATCTGGGCTGATTTCAGTTTTTTTCATTCCAGGTATCAAATAAAACCCAACTGGGCTTATAAAATTTGTCAGATTGTAACCTGAATGATATACTTCTCTTAGAAAGACAGATAAATTATCACATTTGATATATACTACATCTTTGCATGGTAGTTCACATGAATAAGCAAGGAACCTTGCTCCATTAAGAGCATATTGACAGAAAGTTCCTTTTTTCCATTCCCTATGAGTAAGCCAGAAACAGGCACGCATGTGTAGCTTCATACAGAGGGAGATAAATGCCCTTGTGAGATGTCATAGATGCTTACAAACAGGACTGACAGAAGCTGGCCTTCTGGGACTTCCTGTAGGCAAAGGAAAGCTGGGGAAATATGAAATTCTCCTACTAAGGATTTGCAGGCATGCACTTTCATGAAACTGAGATTTGGGATTTGTCAACAAAATGAATAATATGGGATGTTTTATTTAGTTTTGGTTTACTTATGAGTATGACAGATGTCTTAGAGTGGAATTCATCTCCTCCCACAGATGTTTGGGCTAGGTGCTCTTCCTGGCTTCCCTCCATTCTCAAGCCATGAAGGATGGTTTTCCTTTGGGTTTCTCATTGTCCACTAAGGAACTTGCCAAAGAAAATTGAAAAAGGCCAGTATTTTCATATTATTGCAAACACCCACTTTGAATTTAAAATTTTGGAACCCTTGTTACATAAAATATTGCTGCATTGCTTCATTTTCTGTAGGATACTCTTTTGAGGGTTTAATCCTAAAAACACTGTAGGCCTTATAGTCTAGGATGCAAACTTTCATCTACCAGCTACACAAACCTGTTAACCATCTCAGAATCACACAATTGTCTAGGTTGGAAGGGACCTTTAAGATCATCAAGACCAACCATCAACCTAACTCTGCCAAAACCACCATGAAACTCTGTTCCTAAGCACTGTCTTTTATATATCGAAGAGTAGATGGACAAGAGAGGCAGCATCTTGGATTATGTTTATCATTTAGATAAACTACAGGTAAACTCTGATGTAGGTATCTGAGTGTAAATCCACACCTGGAGATGAAAGCTTGAGGCTCAGATCTTCTAAAAATGCTAGCTGTGTGTTCAGGGCTAAAGAGACACAATAAAAAGGTCTATTTCATAGATTATCCAATTGAAGAATTGTCCAGCAGCACCTTAACTTCATCTCTGTTTCCTAACAACAAATCCTCTGCTTTATATTTGCTGTTCATACCAACATACACATAGAAACTTCTTTATACCACTGAAGTGAATACATCTATATTAAATGTGTATTGAACAACCACTACAAAAAAGTTCAGTTTAGAAGCTGGTCTGCTATCTAAAGTAAGTTGTTAAACTGCTTCTCCAGTCTTAGAAAGATCATACAGAGAGAAAAACTGAATGCACTGAATTCATTCTCCCTGGATACATTGCTGGTGGATATAACTTTAAATATTCTGTATTGCTTACTGTCAGTAAAAGGCTTCAGTTTCATTCCTCTCAATTTCAGCTATGTAATTGAAATTCTTTTATTAGGAAGTTTCCTGCCTTTAATTCACCTTACACTCCCATCAGCAGTCTTGCTTTCCTCTTTAATCACATCAAAATATGTTTTTCCAAGAGTAACATAAACAGTAACTGACATAGGGAAAGAAAAAAAGGAGTAGTTTTTAAAGGATTTTGTAGCTGGTTACCTAAACAGAATGAAAAGAGAAAAAATATTTAATGTAGATATTAATGAGAAAAACATTTCTGATGTAAGTGAAAAAAATAAAATATATACTAAAATTTTTTTTCTAGGACTGCATTTTCATAAGTAGCATAGAAGAGTCTTCAAGGTAAAAAAAATAATTTAGTGAAGCTGATTAAAACATTCAGGGGAATAATATACTTTGTGATGCATTAAAGATCTGCTTCTTAAAATAACTTTTGAATGATTTTATGAGTTAGTTATTTTAGTTTACCTTTATCTTAGAATTTAAAGACAGAGAAAAAAAGAAAATGAGACATAGTATGTTAATAATAATATTTGGAATGAAAAGGAGTCTCTTTTGATGGAAAAATAACGTGAATTATTTTTAATCAGTAATGCTTTACTGAAAGTGAATATAGAACTGAAGAATATTGCTGTGGTTTCACTTTGATGGAAATTTTATATGCCCACAATAGTTTAAGCATATATATTATGTTCCCACATGAATTCTGATATAAAATTCAGGGTGGTAGAATTTTAGAGAATAATTTTATTTTTAAATGACTCATGTAAATTCCCGTCATTAGAATTAAACAATGGTTGTTTCAATACCTTGTAATTGTAGAATTTAAGAAATATGTCATCCACTGTTGGTCATATTGTATCTTTTCCATTATCAATCATTTAGGATTATCTTATTTCTCCACTGTAGTGATTGATAGCTGTGTGAGGGGAATGGTTGATAAGCAGTTTTTTAACAGCTGACCTTTCTAAAGCTTTTCTCTGTAAGGTAGTGTTAAAAATATATGCTATTTTTGCAGTTTTGGAGACATTAGTTTCTAAACTATTTGAAAAGATAAAATAGTTGTATAGTATATAGTATATAATAGTTGTATAGTATATAGTATATTTATTTTTGTTTTCCAAGCAATTTAACCAGACAGACACAGCACCATTATTTTTCAATAGCTGCTTTTGAATTAGACAACTCTGAGTTATTTCTTAGCCATTACTGTATTTATCTTGAACATGTAAATACATAATCATTGTCTGTACTCGTAAATTACAACTTATTACAGTAATAATAACCAGTCTTAGCTTTTATTATCTTAAAGTGTTTGTCTTTTAAATGTCAATGACAGAAAGTAATGCTTAGTTTACATAACAGAGCAGGGATCTATTTGTGTGGAAATTGACATATTTCTTTCGTTGAGTAATAATTGTGGTTTCTGACACAAGTTGTGTTGTCCTTTGACACTTCAGCCAGCTCTAATATATAGAAGGCTAGACAATAATAGGTCAAATTTTGGGAAAATAGGGATGATCAATGCATTTGTTAAGGCTACTGACTGTTAATGCAATTATATTACTCCCACTACATTACTGACAAAACGAGTCTACAAGAAGGAGGAGAGAATCATAAATGGAAGGTTAGATGTATTTTTTACAAGCTGTTTGGCAACAGATTGGATATACCTGAAAACATCCTCTCAAAGCCTCAATTTTCTAATTATCTTTGGTCAGATGAATGGCTGCAAAGGATGAGACTTATCCTTAACTATACCATCAATTTTTCTTCCAAATAGAAATTGACAAGCTAATAACACTATTCTTTTAAATATTTGAGCAATACTCAGGATATCAATGCTCTACTGGTACTGACCATTTGATAGAGAAATGACCAGAGAGACAAGAATATAGAGTGTGGAGAACGAGTGGCTTAAAGGTAAAACTGCAGTCAACTCAGGAGACTAAAAAGTAAAGGGAAAAGAATATACCAGGGGAAAAAAGAAAAAAGTGTAAAGAAGTGATGTAAATCTAAAATAGAATAAATGAGAAAGCATTAATGATTTTTACATAGTGAAGTAGAACATCTTTTTAGAAAAGATCAAGTGTTTTGCATTGTGCAATTGAAGTTCAGCCCATTAGCACCTAACTTTTATGGCAATATTCCGTTTAATTTAAGTGTTTCAGATGCACTGTTCCTTAAGAAAGCTCTCTGATAGGGCGGGTGGAGTGTGTGTGTGTGTGGTTGATATCAATACAGCCCCTTCACCTTTTAGACAGTGAAGAATCACTGTGTTCATTGGAACTCTGGAAACATACCTAGAGTCAGCAAATTTATACCCAGGTCAAAATGAAGTAGTATTCTTTTAAAATTACAGTTTTAAGTGCACACTTGAGAAAATCGTACTTAGCATGTGGTAAAATAACCTCTTTTTTGCTTTATTTTATAATATTCTACCTAAATCATATTGAGTTCACAATTGAAAGAGCCTGTGTTTAAAAAGTTTGGTTTACAGTGCCCTCCTTGCCAAGGTGACATATGCCATACTACCTAGTAAGTGCTCTTTTTCCAAAGCACATATGTTGGGCACATATGGCTACCAGTAACCTGCAAGATGCCATTAAACATATTTTTGAGGAGTTTATCCAACGTGTTTATAAATGCTGTTAATTTTGAAACTGAAAACTATCTGCAGCATTAAGTGCCATAATAATAATGATAATAATAAATAATAATAAAAATAATTAATAATAGTAATAATAATAAGAACCATAACAACAATAATACTACCTTTTCATATTTACAAATCCAAATTTAATTTTCTTGTCTTAATCTTGTATGGCATTATGAAATTGCACTTTTTCATCATGTTTACACCTGCCATCCCTAATGCATTACCAGGTGTGAGATTTATGAGCGAAGCACATGAGACCTGCCATGGTTAATCACATTTGTAACCTTTCAGATACACTGCAGAATTTTTCTTGCTGTGAAACATGCTTTACCTTTTAATCTCTGCTGAGCATAGTTCTAACATAATACTGCATTTTTTTCTTACGTATTTCAAGTTCATTCATCAAATAATATTATTCTTCATCTTTCACATTTTTCTATCAAAGAACTATTTGTATTTCAAGGAAATACTGAAGTAGTCAGAGAGAGAAAAGCATATATTAACCTTTTCTGGAATGAAAGGTAGATGTAAATAGATGTCAATGAGGTAGTACTCTCACAATCATGTATCATAATGCTTACAAACAATGTATATCATATTATTTTTAGAATAAGAAACACTCAGAATTTTAGGCTTAGTGATTATCAACTTTGTGTGATAGATCAAAAGATCACTTGAGAGTATTCTACAAAGGACAGAACCAAGTTAACTCAGTGGGATTGTACGTATGATTGAAGCTATTCATGTGCTTGTATATGTCATTGAATCTAGGCAGACAACATTAATGATTTTTGAAAATTCACATAGAACATTTTTTTACTTCTAGAACTATGCTAAAGGTCTATATGTATATAGATGTATCTATTTCTTGATACTTTTTTATTACACATTTAGGAATGTTGGTCTTCTGTTATCAATTCTCAACCAGATTTGGAATATATTTTAACAGTTTATAGAAAGATTCTCCTTACTTATTTGCTGTTACAGGAAGATGATTTGAGCTTGTTTTAGTTGTGATAACCACTGTCTAGCAGTCAGATAGCTGCTGCCTAAATTCATTTTACCTTTTGTTTAGCTTTGTGCAGTTGTATGGTGCAACACCTCCTGCTAATTAATAGATTGTAATTATAAATAGCCATTCTGAGGACAATTCAAATATTGTATAAAAGAAGAGAGGCACAGGATAGTACTGGCTGCCCTAGGTAGTGAACACTAATCATGATATGTAATAACTGATGAATTATTACACAGGAGCGTGTGAAAGGCAAGGTGTTAACAGCAATATGACCTGCTTAGAAGAATGAGTGCTACCTGGGACTATGAACTTTTATCTCAGGGCTGAAATGACCTGATGATCCAGCTAAGCTGGCTCCCACCTGTTGAGAACATCCCATAACAACAATAAAATAGTAAGAGATTTAACTTAAGAAACCAGGCACAATTTGCCGGAATGGCAACTGAGCAGAATCCATAATAAAACCATTCCTCCTGCATGGGACACTGGGTTAGAATAACGACAATTAACACACCATTGACCGTACATCTACATAGCTTATACTGCACAAGCGTGTACTGATTATGTGAGCAATATACCTGAATATCCTTTTCACGGACAATTTGCTTGGTCTACACAACGATATGTAGTGTATATAAAACCCCTCCTTCTATATTGGTGTCCTCCATGCATTATACTGGGGCGCTGCTATGTGCACAGCCAATATGAGAGAATACATTCCCTTGGTAATTCTATGTGAAGTGTCCTTGTGTTCCTCCTCCGCTGGCAATGAGCTGATTGTTACACATGAAACATTGTAAATTGGTGAAATTGGTGCTAGTGATAACAAATAGAAGAGAGAAAAACGCATCTGATGCAGAACTGAGAATGAATGAAGAAAGAACAAGGAAACAGACTGTTAGAAAATGAATAAAAATAATTCAAAATATGTTCACAAAACAGGAGAAAGAAATGCTCCCATTAACAGCATGCTTCCCCTGGTAAAGACCTTCAGCTTCTGACAGGTCCCTCCTGGAGATGGTGCCACTGACCGTGGGGCCCAGCGGAGCATTGGGAGTGGGAGTACGCCACTGCAGACGAACAGTTGAGACTAGAGAGTTTGCAAGCAACGTTTTAACTGTATTATGAATGACTAATTAGTATTAATGCATTATTACAGAATGAATACTCTGTATTAATTAGAATATTAGTCCAACTAATTTGGACTATAATTGTTTATACCATTTAAACTTTACTACTAATAATAACAATTTATGTGCTGTTATTTTTTAAATTGCAAAGTATGAATTAAACTAACATTAAATTTTTAGGTCAACATAAAAAATGCATTGTCTTTGGCTCATATGAACATTTTTGGTGTGTAATACTTCAATGTCTTTTTTAATATACAGTGTAATTCATTCTAATATCATACAAGTGATTCAGTGTAGCGTTAACATTAATGTATACTTTAAAAATGTAAAGAGTATGTTTATGGTTGTGAATGAATCCATCAAACTGCATACCCATATAAAAATTTCCTTAAAACTGATTCACCTAATTTCTAGACATTTAAAGTTATACTAGCTGATAAACCACCTAAAGCAATTTTAAAAGATCATTCATAAATTTAGCAACATAACAGCTGAGGAGCTGGCTGAGGTCTGAATTGCTTAGTGTTGAGAGCTGGCCCTTTAAGAGGGAGTTACTGAAAGGGCACATATGCAAAGTAAGTGGAAGTAAGCGAAACGAAGTATAGTGAAGGCGAAACAAAGTGTGGGAAACAGCAAATGACACAAATGTTGTAGCCAATCATGGGGCAACTTTAAGCCTGTGGAAAGTGCGTGGAAAGCTCGTGGACAATACCCCTCTCCCTATCCGAAATGTAGTGCTTAGCGAATGAGGACCTGTAACTGTAGAACGATTGATATGTGCTTGCTGGGAGTGCTCCCTGGTGCTTCCGGTGTGCACTTCCTGAGCGAGGTGCTTCCCGACTGTGGGCGCTTCCTGATTCGGGTGCTTGCTGGAATGGCTTCCTGATTGATGGCGTCAGGCTCGACTGCTCCTGGCCGCGGCAGCTTAGCTTGCTTATTGTAGGGGAAAATATTTTTTTCAATTATTTTCTCCTTAGTGATATATCATAGCATTAGCAGTAAAGTACTATGGTTCACCTTTTGATGCCATAGTATATTCACAATAAAATACTATAAAATATTTACATAGCAATAGTCTAGGCAAGAAAATGGAGTAAATTTTCACTATGTTTTAAATATAATTGTATGATTTAGTGTGATCTTCTATTTTCCATATTTTTTTTTAAACTGAATTCTACCACTGTATCTATAAAAAGTGAGATAAGACATTTTCACTTTTGATGAAATATTTAATTTTAATGCACAGCCAAAATAGACAAATAAGGCTTGAAATCAGCATTCCTGAAAAAGCAACTTTCTGCAAAACGTCATGATTTCAGTAATGTCTCTAGTGTATTAATATTTTACTGACAAAACTGGATATTAGATCTATGTGCTCTTTCTCTTCATGGTGGTATCAGTCTCATAGTTGGCAATGTAGGAAAATAAATAGTAATAAAAAGTTAAGCAAGTAATTTGAACATACGTCTATCCTATACATTTTCACAGCTTTAAATCTGGAAAATGAGCAGAATATGGCTGTACAGTTTATATTCTCTGAATTATATGTACACCTATTATTATTACTATGATTATAATTATATGTATGCCTCTGTATTAATGTGCACCCCATGTATTAAAAGACAACTCTGCTAGTGTGACACAAAAATGGAAAGTCTGCAAAACCACAAAATTAATTTTAGTAGAATTAATTTGACATAAAGTTATTAAATCTAAATAATAATTTTCAAAAATGAAATTTGAGTGATATTTTAGTTTCTTCTGAAATATATGCAAAAATTCAGTCTTGTTTGTGTACAGGAAATCTTCAATTATGTGTTTAACTTCATTGTGAGGGTGTCCCAAAGAGTAAAAATTGGTGTCACCCTAACCTGTCTATAATTTGGACAGAACCACTCAAGAATAGAGCAAAATAAAACATCGTTTAAAAAACATCTCATTTCCAGTGAGCTTTAGAAGACAACGATTTAAAATACCAAAGCTTTTAAATCCAAAGTGATCATACAGAAAATATAATCTCAGTTTTCCTCTTGAATTTTTAATGATCGTAATTTCAAACATACTGATTTTTTTAGGCTAATAAAATCAATTTCTGATGCTAAATATAGTAAAGAATAAGGAACAACAGAAAAAGAATTCAGAGCCAAGTCCTCTTTGGCAATTAATGTTTTTAGAAATTGGTATTGTTTCTAAAAAGAGAGCAGTTGACTAACTAAGAGTACACATTTGCAAATACATGACAGTTTAAATATCTGCACTGATAATATTTTCAAAGACTTGCATTTTTTATACATGATTTTATGGGATACTTTGTTATGCTACTGTGTATAATTTGAATGTGCTGTCTGGGAACTTCAGGTATGGCCTAAATTGACATTATACATAGCATACTAGTAAAGTGTGTGTATTTTTTTTTGGAACAGATGTTAGGTAGGAATAAAAAGAAAAGGAGCAATAGATAGATAGATAGATAGATAGATAGATAGATAGATAGATAGATAGTGCTATCGTGCTCAGGCTAGGAACCAAAATCTCAGTTCTTTACGTCATCTGGCTGAATCCTCTCATCACTGCAGCAAGTTCCCTTTCATATAGTCTCTTTCTGTCTCTATGGCTCCTGGCTTCCTGTCTGCACAAAGGTCCTGTTAGAGAAGGTATTCAGGTGGGGTACATGTTTCTGGGTGACAGAAGAAATGGGTTCTAATCAATACAGTCTCAGGAGCTCCCAGAGGCTAAGCTGGTCCATGTCCCATATCTGGGTTTCACATAGAAAGTGGAACCTTACTTCATGTGTTAGGGGACATGTCAGGAAGCCAGGGAGGACCCTAAAGAACTAAGTACCAAAGCAATTAAGAAATTATGGAAAATTAGTATTATGTTGACCACAATGTCCAAATATGACTTCTGTCTTCCTAGAAAGGGACACAGGCTGTGCCCTGTGCTGAGAGCACAGGTCTCCAAACATTGGTCTGGGCTTATCTTGGACAAAGCCGGGCTGAGCTGGCTTCAGTGCCTGCCTTAGAGCCAAGGGCCTGTTGTCTCCCTTGCTTGAGCCTAAGCTTTGCCAGTGCCTCCACGGGAAGGAACCAGCAAACTCAGAAGGTCACTCCCTGACAAATGAGAGACCCTGGGGGCTGAGCCTGGGGAGATTGTGGTATCACGCTCTTGCTCAGCTGGGACCATCCAGAAGGCAGCAGCCCAGGGTAAGAAAAAGTATAAAATATATCCCACCAGATCCAAGACTGGGCAGTAAGAAAGCATCATCTCTTCCCCACACCAAACCAAAAGAAATCTCCATCATGCTATTACTTCTGTTGAAAACTTTAGGACACAGATATCTTATTGTAAACCTCTCCTGCTCTTTCTGAGGAAAAATGAACTTTTGGCCTTATTATTCACAGGGACATTGTACACCAAAAAATAACAACAAATAAAATTTTGGGGTAAATGCTTTTTTCTTCCATTTCTCTTCCCCCATCTAATAGTTTCAGTAGTGTCATTATAGCTTTGCAGCTTTTCTGTATTAGTGTGGACCATTAGAAGATTAAAACTTCAATTAGATGAGCAATAGATACTTAGCTTCACACATATGGTGTGTTCTCTTCTGCCTGCAACAAGATTTAGAGTGTAACAGGTGGTCCAAGAGTCAGGAAAGTTTTAGAAATGGGATTATCATATTAATAATTTTTAAGGGAGTTTGCTTAGCTCCTAAAATCTTCTTTTGAGACAAACTATTAATATGCTTTTAGGTTGTTCATGGTTTAATCAGTAGTTTAAAAAAATATATATCTTTTTTTTTCTTGAAAACAGTCTTGCAAAATTACTTTTAGCTTCCCTAGAAATATCATGACATGTTGGACAATCTAAGCCTCATTTACAGCCAGAGTGTCCATTTTCTTTAAAAATAAAAATCACAGAAAGCATTCAAAATATAATGACAAATGGTATGTATTATTGACTGCAGATACTTTTTAATACTTTTAAATTTCATTGGTTTGGAAAAAATACATTTTAACAAGGTCTATCCAGAAACTTTTAGTCAACTAGAATTAGGATTAGAATGCTCCAGTATCGCGTATGCACCTAATAGTGAAACTTTAACTTTATTCAGACTTGTAAACCTAATTTAAACACAAATTTCCTGAGCATAAGTCCAAAAGTTTTGTAAAAAATGTGAAATGCCCAGGAACACAGGTATTATATGTTTTTAAAATATATTATTTCCAGTATTCTGTTTTAATCCAGGTCAAAGTAATTACTTTTCAAAAGACCAAATAAAAAGAATACCTGCCTTTAATTAAATGAATAGCACAAGCTTCATTTTACAAACTGAGTTCTACCACATACGCACTGCAATGACATTTGAAATAACCTGTATAGCTCTACATAGTGCCACTAATATCAGTGCCTAACATACCATACATGCTTATCTTTACTGACCTGGGTTCCCAACATTTGTCTCTCACCACTGATCCAATGATACAGAACTAAATCATATTTTGTAGTAATCTTATTTAAACCTACAGTTTATGTTGCATTTTTAAAATGTTGTGTTCTTGTTCAAAGTTCACTGTTGTTACGAGCTAAACTCTGGGTTTTCTGTCTTTATCCTTTGCATTTTATAAGGACCCCAGGGACTGAATATCCAGTATATAAAGTCCGTAAGTACTCAAGAAAATTTTCAGTATTAACATTCCCACATTCCCTATTTTACTCATTTCATTGACTCATTGCAGGCAAATTTCTAAGTCTGAGTAGTCACGAAACTTGTCTCATCTCATCAAAGCTGAGAAGCTTCAGAACTGTATTATATATAAGTCCTATCAAGATTCACAAACTATGCATTCCTTCATCTAATTCCCCTGCGGGACCCCATGCATCTGATCATACCTACCAGATGGCTTGGTTTTTATGAAATAAAGCAATGGCAACTGCTTTTAGTAAAAACACAGATGGGAAAAAATGAAAGCAATATTCTTCCCTCTGCATAATATCCTACAAGTTAGAATTCTTACACAGTAAAAAAAAACTGGGTTCAGTATCGTTCACAGCCACTCTTATATATTTTGTATCTTAAACACTACGATACAGACCAATTTCCCAATAAGCTGTTTCAGTATGGAAGATAATTTAAATATCACTGCCAAGAAAAGAGCCAAAATGAGCATAACTTTGAAGTTAATGTAAAGCATTCACCTGCAATGGAGGAGAATTGATTCTTCTCTTGCTTGAAGAACAATCATTATTAAGTAGTTAGTCCGTGGAGTATATGCTTCACTAGAAGTTATGGTCCATTGTGGTGACTCCAGGAATTCCACCAGAGAGTTCCTCACTCATTTCTTCTTTCTTATTTCATGTATCTTTGATTCCTTTCTGAATTCAATCAACTGAGCAATAATCTGTTATGTCTTATTAGCGGTAAGAATTACATCCTTCTAAAGCAATCTAGAAGGAACTGTCTTGTCAGGTAAGTATCTTAAGAAAGTCTCCATTATTAATTTACTCTTGAAGTAAATAAAAATTTTTGAGCTGAAACACATCCGAGAATCTAAATGCTCTTGTTGGATTTGGAAACATCCACAAAGATAGATTGGCATTGACGTACATAGCCTGTAACTATAAATTCTTAAGAGAATTCACAGCATTCATACTACCATTCAACACCTTGAAGAATGGTATTTATAAAATCACATCAGCTAATCAGAAGAAAATAAGGACAAGAAGTAGGTGCAGGTATCCAAAGCCAGTTAGATGAAAAAAAAAAAAAAAAATCTCAATTTTTTTTCAGATTTATTGTCAGATATAGCCATTTGCTAGCATGGGGTTAAAAACATGCAAATATTTCTGACATCATGTTTTCCCATACTTCTGTCACAAGAAAATGAAAGGCCCCTTTCCTCTCATATGTTATTAAAGGAAATTAAACTATATCACCCTGTCTTGTTCAAATTAAGCACATTTTACATTCTTGATTCCAGTTTACAGGTAAGAGTGCAACATTTCAATGTCAGAATAGGCTATTAAGATCTGTAATTAGAAATACAGTACTATGTTACTCTTCACCTTCTGTCTGCCTGAACCAGTTCACTAGCTTCAGCCCCACTTATTTCCCATCTCAATGTCAAATTTCCCTGAATCTAAACCTCAGTTCTGTTCCACATTTCTCTAAGACACACTGCCTCTTAGAGGGAAAACCTCTGCCTTTTCTCTTCACCGGAAGGTGGGTACTGGCACTAGCTCTGGTGCTGTGTAGCAGGAGCAGGAGCAGTTCTGTGGGATGAAAGTCTGCTCATAGTATTAACCATGGATCAGAGAAAAAGGTCAAATGAGCTTTGCAGACCAAGGGCTCCCCATACGTTGCAGAGGGAAATGTCCTTATCTTCTACGTAAAATATATGCAGGATGAAGAGGTATCAATGAATGAACATGCTTCATCACAAAGTATTGATTATCCTGGTGACTGGTAGAAGATCTGTGTGATTGTTTCAAACCAGACAGAACAGGGTTTAGATAACAATCTGTAGTAGATTTCTTGAGTGTGTGCCTTTAGCTACCAGAAATAAAGGGACACTAGCACCAGTCAGTCTCAAATAAGTTTGTCTGTGACTGTCTTATGTGCAGTGCTTAATTTGGCAGTGTAAGCATGTTCTCAGATCACTTACAGAGCTAAGCCTTATTTGGAAAGTAGTGCACTGCCCAAAAGTCTTGGTGGAAGCTCAGTGAGTCTGAATTAGCACTCCTAGTGTTTTGGTAGCCACAGGCTTTTGCAACTCTTCACACGTCTGATGGTAGAAATGTAGAATCCCACAGAGTTAATTGGCAGCTCAGCAAGGGTTTGGAGGAGCTAAAGTGACATATTGGAGTATAGATTTATACACAGGGTAACACATATTGTGAATTTATGTCAACTGATGCATGGTAAGTATGAAGGAAACTGAAAGAATTCTCTCCNGATACACAGACTGTAGGAAAACACAAGCTTGAAGGCAACTACTGCTGATTTCAGCAGGAATAGCTCAGCCCCCCGCAGCTCCATTTCAATGGGAGGCAGCATGGGCTAACTGCATGAGATATGAATGCTCTATCAACTTCCCAAATGGGTGACTGGTAAGAATGGATTCAAAGCATTTCTTTACACTCTTGCAACTCTGTATTTCTTTCTCTCTTTTTTTTTTCTTTTTTTTAAACTTTTCTTTTAGTTTGCCAATCTTTTCCCTTTATTTTTCTAATTAAATTGGCTGTGGTTCAAGGAGAAAAACATCCCAGTCCATATGTCACTATGTTTATTGCAGGCAAATGTGGTAAAAATATACCAACCTTTTTTATGCTTTTTCAATAGACTGTAATAGAACTGTGTTTATTAGTTATGTGATTAAAGCAAAAAAAAAAAATAATCCCCATTTTTGCTTTGTTTTAAAGCAAACTCAAACATTGTCTCTTGAATACATAATCAGCCTCCTTAAGCAAGTAAAAAATATTTTTTGGGTATAATTTCCAAGGTTTTCTCCTCTGTCTTTCACAAATGAGGCCACAAATCTAAATTTCATTCAGTCAATGAACTGTGAATAGATAAATGTCTGCTTCACTTTGATTGCCCACTGTATTTCTGAGTAGATATATGCCATTTTTCCAACAGATGCAAGTTATCTAGGAGGAA
>VZTM01032818.1:0-10937 GCA_013400555.1 Jacana jacana
CGAATCAGTACAACTATATTGCATAAACATATGTTGGCCTTTGTTTTACTGCACACTTGGTGTCATACACAGTTGCCAGTGGATAAACTAGCCTGTTGATCCCGTTAATTGACTTTTTATACTACCGATGATTGAATGAAAGCAGTGTAATGGAAAAGTATAGTAGAGTGGACTTCTTTCAGTGGTTAACATGCCCATTTAAAGAGTACTATTTACATTTTAAGAAGAATGCTGTTGAACTCTTTGCATGTTATTTAGTAAGATGTGCAGACAGCTGAAAGAAAGTACCTGGTCTTTGTGATTCCATTTGTCTCTGGGTCTGAAGAGGAGTCCCTTGATATATGACAGATGTCTTTCACACCTTTAAATGGAAACAGAAGGTTAATTAATATAAGAAAATAGCCTTTAAAATGCTTAAACTGCATGCAAACTTTTAATTTACTGTACAGAATGCATTTCAGTTAGTAACATACCATTGGTTTAGTTGATGCCCACACTTGGATTTTTCCCTTGAGGGAGGGGAAAATGGGGAATAAGCCAAGCTACGCTTATTGCTGATCTAATGGAAAATATTCTTGGTTGCAACTGAGACAGAATGGTACCAATATAAAATAATGTATAGAGTCTGCAGTGTGGGCATATATACTGTATATACAAACACCATTCTTAAATAACTGCTACAACAAAATGAGTTCAGATTAGATTTATATGGCTTGCCTATAAGACTTAGTGTCCACCTTTGGGAATTTTAAGCATAAAACAGCCATAATGGAAAAAGTGACAGTTTTTACTAGTCATGGGTAGGAGGCCTTCACCTCTTGGCAGCAATATTCTAGAAAAGAGAGTCTATTTACAGATATCTATGAAAAGCCACGCTGTTCTTGTGGTAAAGCTGTAAGAACAAAACCTGCAAATTGATTTTAATACTTGTTTTGCTTTGCAACATTCTAAACTTGAACTAACCTCAAGGTTTAGACAGGGTAGCTCTTCTGAGACTGCCCTGCTTTGGATTGCTTTAACTTAAAGCTTTAAGAACTCGGCCCTAGATGTGGCAGGCCTCCTAGAACCCAGAAGCCTACCTCTCATATAGAAAGTTAAATATTGCTACAAGGCATCTAAANACCAGATACTTCTTGAAAGCAAGATGTTACTTTTGTTTAACGGCAGTGTAACTTAGCTCTCTATGATCTATAACTAACTTTTATCACTGTGATCCCACATTCAGGGGTGTGAATGTGTGAGAGAGGGAGAGTGTGTGTATTTTGTACCTGACACATCCCATCTTTAATGCTTTTTTGATCTACTGTTCAATTCCATATTCTCTCCAGCTGTGTTTTCTCCCAAGCTCTTTTATATGCAGTCCTCAGCTGACAGATGAAGCAGATGTCTTTTTTCCTCCTACTAAATTATTTGCTGTCACCCTCTACTGTCATACAGCCCTTTGTGATCTGCAGAAAATCTACCTTACCTTTTGACACTATTGCAGCATAACCACTGGTAGACATCCAGGACCACCCTTGCCTCTGTAAGAAAAATACTAACAGTAGAGTTATCTGGTAAGAAACTTGAAGACTGCTCCTGCAAATTTTTTTTAAGTATTAGTTCAAATAGAGATCCATAGGGGAGGAAAAAATGCCCTCTTCTGTATTTTGCATTCAATGTTGTTTTTTCTTGTATGTGTTGTATCTTTAGCCAATAAAAGATTCCTTTTTAAAAAGGTGTTTTGGAGAAGGAGCATAAAACTTAACTCCTGGGAGACAGGAGATGATGAATACCAGTGTTGAACCGATTCTGTTCAGTCTGTTGTAGCATATAAATCTAACGCCACTGCATAATGTAAAATACCCATTCTGGTAGAATCCTCCCTCATCAGCCAAGTGTGTTGCATTCAGTCAAGCTAACTGGAAAGGTCTGAAGGTTTATTTCATTTTTATCCCATCCATTTATGTAAATTAAATGTAGAAATCATTATCTGGAAAAATGTCCTCAAATCTCATCGGACTTCCACGATCTGAGGCAGATGCTAAGCTGCAATCTAGTTAAAGCAACCCAAAGAAGGGACTTTGAGAACCCTGGCTAGGCCGAGAGAGGGGGGTGAGAGAGGGGAGGGGAGAAGGCTTCTCCTTCTTTACATCTTCATGGGTTTTCCCCGGGAACCTCATCATCTCTTTTGCTAAGGTCTTGCTCATTCCTGGTTAATGACAAAGCTGCAGCCAAGATTTATTGTCCAGCCGTGCAACTCTGCAACTTCTTGCTGGGATCATGTGCCTGCCTATTGAGCCATATATATCTCTATAAGGAAAAAAACAATGACAGTGGGCTTGGACCACAACTCATCTGGCTATAACACAGCTTGTCTGTGGCCACACATTTTTAATCTTGACTCTTGCATGCAGTTTATAGCACCTTGTTCATAAGAAATTGCAGTTTATTCTTAGAAATATATATTTTAGGTTTTTTAATCTTTATACCCATAAATGGACTATTTTTTTGTCTTGGCTGGTTTAAAAAGTGACCATTTTGTTTAAATGCTGTAATTGCAAATGTGTTGTAAACGTTGTTTTGTTCGATAGTTTACACAAAGGTGCCAAAGTAAATAGTTAATAAAAGAAACCAACCCTAGCAAATTGTTAAGTTGCTTTAGCTGATCTTCATATTTTGGTCTTTGCATTTTTTTTTGTCAGTCTTTCAGTTCTTCCAAGACATATCATTTGCCCTAATGCTTTCTTTAAGAAACAAAAAAAAAACATGCATCTAAAGAAATGTTGAAATACCACTTTTTTTTTTTGTGATTTCATATAGTAGGAAGAATATTTTTCTTTGAAATGTTACACTAAAATTGTAAGAGTACAGCAGCATTCAAAAATGTAATATACTTTTTGTATAACAGTTCTTCAGAGTATGTCTGGAGTTGGGGGGGGGAGGGGGGGAACTAACCCTGTTACTTTTCAGAAGCCTCTTCACTCGGCTACCAGAATATCAAATTGTGCTTTTTTCACTGCATCAAGAAGTTATAGTTTATGCAGACTTTCAAACAGGGCATGTGTCATCATTGCATCCTTCGATGCAAAAAGCAGCAGAACCTTTTTTATGTTTCCTAAGTCTGATATGGGTACAGAGAGTCTTTCTTAAGTTGGTAAATAATGTAAATACATGTCCTTTCAGAGAGTGAGTCTGTTATCTAGGTATTTTGTGTCATTTAATAAATATTAAACAGTTTTGTGTTGATAAACTCCTGTGTGTAAAATGCCTTCTTACTCAAAGTTCTGTATGTTGGGCTTACTAATGTTTGTGGCTTCTTTAAATTCTTCAGCTTGTGCTTTGATAGCAAAAATGTGTTTGATACTTAATAATTAGTACCTTCTTCATTCAGTCATTAAAATCCCTTGAGTTTTCTAAGTGGCTTCCATTCCTGAATTATTTTTTTTTATTAAGTCTTACACAAGGTTATCGGAGGGGAAGGAAACGAGCATCCTTGCAAACTCTGAATTGGGATTAGAACATGTAGAAGTGCCAGAAATGGTACAGAAATAGCAATGGTGGTGGCTTGTTGGTAGTAGAGGAGGCTGTTCTCCTGCTGTACTCCTTGCCTCCCAGCACAGCAACTTGTTAAATGGCTCTGATACAGTTATGGGAGTACAGAGGACAGAGAACTTGCTTCTGTCACTGATTTGGCCCACTGGGCCACTTCTTAATTTTTCTTCAGCTCTTTGGAACTGCTGGGCTAAATCTGGATGGAATTTCTCGGGTGTATCTTCAGGTTGGCTTTTCCCAGTGCTGGCACTCCAAGGAGTCGGCAGAGAGAGGAGGTGGAGTGGTTTGGGTTTTCTTTCTGAGCTCGAGGGGTGGTTTGGAAACATAGTTGGCTGCTGCAAAGCAAGTGCTGATCCTCCAGACCGATCCCAGGTGAAGGCTGGTGTGTTGTGGGGAGGCTGGCCTTGCACAGTGCTGCTGCAATCACAAAGTGTTCCCAGTGTGTGGTGGCTTTAAATAGGTACAGTAAACATCTCCCATTAATGCTCCAGTGCTTGCTTTCTCTGTTATGGCTTGGAGACATCTAAACACATGGGATGGTTTTTCCACTAAAAATTTCTCCTTAAGGAGAACTTTTCCTACATTCACAATCCTAGGGGAAGTTGTTTAAAAAATAAGCTCTTCTATCTGTGCTGAGAAAAATACCAGAGCAGTAAATACTTTTAATTTCTGTTACTGGATGAAGTGCCATATACATTACTGTGTTTTCTCCTGATTTGGAGAGAAACCGGTGCCGAATCAAAGTGAAGACAGTAGCTTTGGATTTAGCATTCCCCCCAACAGCAGGAGAGAGCTTGAGACGTTGGACTTTGTGCAGAAGGGTATCTTGTGAAATACAGAGTTAGCTGGGAAAAGCAGCAATGGGCATCGATCAACCCACAGTGGAGCAAGCTTTTCTTCTGGTTAAGTAACTTTTTCCTGATACAAGGTCACCCTTAAAATGACTCTTGGAACTTGCTGTTGCTTTATGGGAAATGAGCACTAGGATACAAACAAAAGAAGAAAAGTAACTTTGAGAGTTATTTTCCGAAAATCAGTAAGTCAGTGCAGCACTGCAGATATGCCCCTTAAGCTTAAGACAAGTAGCTTGCATCCAGCAAATTCTAAATTTTTATTATTATGGATTTACACATGCTGGCCACCATAGCAGGGTCTGACCTTGGGATTCTGCTGTGAATGCCATGTCCAAGTGAAGGTTTCCAATTTGTCTTTAATACTAGTTTTTTTGATTACAGCTCACACTGGGTGCTTCCAGAGAGGGATCCCTGCCCAAATTCACACCTCTTACACCTGTTCCACCCATTACCCCATCCCTGGGTGCAACCAGCTAAATCTGGTCAGTGGGCTCTAGGTTTCTTTCTTGATTTCACCGTGGCTGGGCTGCCTGCCTTCTGAAGTTACTTTGTCTTGGAATTGTCTCCTTGGCTTTCATCTTTCTGCTTATCTGCTGAATTCAGGGAGTTCTTCGTTAGCAGCATTAGTTTTATCAAAAGCTTAGGCTTGGTCATACCCAAGGCTGCAGCTACTTTATCTGCTTATGCTAGGCCACTAGTGCTAAACACGACTGCTCGGAGAGAAGAGTACAGTTAATCAAATTTCTTCTATAACATCGATGATAATTCTTTAGCTTACTCCTGAAAACAATCGGTTGTTTGTCAGCTTGAAACACCTGTGGTTTAGAGCTGGAGGAAAATAGGGACGTCACTGGGTACTTTGTGATAAAATGCCAATGTAACCTTCGCTTGCTTCTGCCAGGAAATCTTGTCTTTTCAAAAAAAAAAAAAAAAAAGTAAATCTAGAGGCTCTTCTGTTTCATTTCACTAATAAGGAAGTTGCAGTAATTGTTTTTCCAGTGGACCCTACATTTAGATGCTTTACGCAATCCAGGCGTGCATCAGACTGGTAATGCCCTGGCCAGGGCTCAAGGGTCACAATGCTTCTTTGGAAAGCTTAATCACCGTGCCTTTGCTAATGGAGAGGGGCTAGTACGCAAGTAAATTGCATCTAAGAAGGTAGGGAATGGATTTTTATGGGTTTTTTTACCATTTGGAGTGGTAAGTAGTTTTAATACAGCGTGAAATGCCAGCGCTGGATTATTGGCAAGATGTTCACTTAATATGTAGCTTTTCTTCCCTCCCACACCAAACCTCATATAGAACTAGCACAATGTGTGGTCTGTTTCACCCTTGTATGGTCTCTGAGGCTTAGAAGTGTGTCTGAGAACAACTTGTTACAGATACCTTTCTCAAAAGCAGTCCTTCAACTGCAGTAAGAAAATCTTCTGGTTGGTGCCAATCTGAGGGTCAAAATGAGGCTGCTCTGCTTGTTGTCACTAAAAGCCGGGCAAGGTGCTGTGCAGGCCAAGTTCTGCCAGGAGTGTGCTGGGGAGGAGGTACAGCTTTTGGGCATGAGACAGGAACAGAGATTACAAAGCACAGCCCCTGCAGAGGGGAGCTGGAGCCTCCTCGCCGTGCAGGTAAAGCTTGTTTGTTGGCTGGGGCCAGGGAGTGGGTCAGGCTCGCTCCCTCCCGAGAACTGGTTCTGCAACCAAAGGGCTGCGATTCTGCCACTTGCAGAACTGCCACCATCTGTGAATCCCTGTAGTTTCTTCATTTTATTCTTAAAGCAGCAGCTGCTGCTTCAAATCCGAGCTCTACAATGGTATGAAGTAGATGCACAACCTCAAACTGGAGAAAGATCATTCACCCCAAAAGTTTTGCTGCTCGGGACCATGACAGCAACCAGGCAGAAAAACAGGGTTTGCCAGACCTGGTCTCCTACCTCTGTCAGAGCTGGAAACTGTAGAGTAATTACATAAATAGTTGGTATGTATGTCATCTGCCCTAATGTGCTCTCTGTAGAAGGGATGTAATGTTATTTCAAGCCAAAAGCAATCCTGTAGCACCAAAGTCCTGCAGTTAAAATATGCAGATTTGAAAATGGTTGTGTAACACAGTCTCCCTTCCAACCCTGCACTTCGGATATAACTTCCCCGTGAAGTTTGAAATTTCCTGCTGAGATTTCTCAGGAACAGTTACAGCCGGCACATCTTGCGTAAGAGCTGGAAGGGGGAGGCGCCTTGTGTGCAGAGCCAACCCTTTTCACAAAAGAACTTCTGCTCTGAAGCTGACAGATGGCTCTCCGGCAAGTTAGCAATGAATGTTGGCAATAAAAAAACCCCAAAACCCAAAGCCACAACCATGGGAGTATTGACATTTTCCTACTTTGCTGTTATAAGCCCGAATAATACGCGGGGTTGTCAGGCAAGCGAGTTGGTGGGGGTTGTTTTATTTAACACATTAAACAGATCTACACAGCAGGTCACAAACCAGTAGTTTAGCGTGACCCAGAAAACTCACAAATCCCATCTGCTGGCACGGTTCCACCGAGCTGCCCGGTGTCCCAGCGCCGGTGGCACCCGGCGGGATTGGGGATGCTCCCGCGCCGGCGGCACCGCCTGGTCCCGCATCCCCTCCCCCACCCCACCCCGCGCGGGGGATGGAGCGAGGGACACCCGGGTACCAGCACCGTGTCGCCGACCCCCGCCTGGCGTCACCCCCCGCCAGCTGATGTCTCTTGAAACAAGGGGGCATTTTCAGTAGTTTTAAGGTGCAGCCGTGTACTGGTACCAAATCCGCAATCCCGCCCCGGCCTTCTCCTTCTCCCCGCCCAGCGGGGAACGTGCTTTTCAGTTCCGAGTGCTGTTGCCGGAAATTTCGCCTCTGCTGGCTGCTCCCTTCACCTCCCCTCCCGAGGTCTCTTTTTTTTTGGCATTTCACGTGATTGCCCCACTCTTGACTCAGCAGTTTCCTCCGCAGCTGCGTTTAATGGTTTGGTTTCCCACCACCACCTCCTCCACAACCCGGCGGCTCCGAAACACTGCCATCTGCTCGGAGCAGCGGTGAACCACAGCTTTGGCGCCTTGTAGAAAAGAAGTCAATTTTTTTTTCAGAGCTAACACAGCAGAGCCAGCCCTTTCCCACCACTGGGCAGGCTGGCACACGCAGCTGAAGCCCTGCAGATGTCACAGTGTGCTGGACAAAGTACAGTCTTTATTATGGTGTCCTTCTTCTCCAGGCTACAAGCCGGGGCTGCGTGAGAAGGAAAACTTTGTTGAATAGCTGTAATTCTCACAGCTGCTGGCAGAGTCACAAGAAGGTCCCCATGATTTATGCTGAGCAAATCTAGGACCTCTCTGGCCAGCATTATCCTATTCCTCTTTCAACCTCCCCCATGTGAGATGCTACCAAATCCTTCCTCTGCCTCCTGGAAATGGTTAATTGGTTCTACCATAACCTCATCCCTGGAAAATATAAAGGAAATGCCCTGTTGTTTAAAGAATGAGTGAAAATACATTAGAGCAAAGCAGTGATTAATGCATGTCCTAGGTATTATCTCTTCCTAGTTCTTACCACAAGCTGCATCTGCACCAGAAGCTGGTCAGTGCTCTATTACAAAACAGATACTTTGCTTCTGACCACACACATCCATCCACTTTTTGCAAGTCCCAGGGTTAAGAAAAGTTTGATTACAGATGTAATGTCTAACTGCTTGAAACTGCTGAAGGTTCACAAAGATTAAGCATAATAAGCTGGACATCAAGAATATGATGTGAATGAAAGTCACAGAACAGCCTATACATTTGATATTAGGCATGAATTTATATTCCACGATGAACCAAGGCTTTAATAAGAAATCGTGAGGGTTTGCGTATTTGTTATTAGTCCATGTCAATACCTTCTTAAAGCTACTGATGTCAGACTGAGTATAACATGCAGTGAAAATGCAATGCTGTAAAGAAACTTTACAGTCCTCATTTTCACATCCAGCAATCAACATAAGGAATGTCTTAAAAAAACAGGATCAGCTTGCCATCCATCAGTGGGTCCCCAAATCATGCCAAATGCACTCATTTCTCTCTGGCAAGCAAGAGGGTAAGGCATTTTCTCTGCATCATAGTAAGTCATTCATGTTGTAATAACCATTAAAGGAGAAAAGCTGATGATATGAGTCCAATTTTGTGTTACTGGAGTCCAACCATCACAGAAACCCTACCATTCTCTAAGACTGCTGCAATCAACAAAGAAATTGCATGTGATAAATGTAGTGGATGTTTGTAGAGGTTGAAACCTGAAAGCACTGAATAAAATCTATCTGAATAAACTATCTGAAATAAACTATCTGAAAACATCTGACCCCAAACACTTTTTTTTTTTCCTAAGGAAAGCTGCAGGATTTATTAAACAAAAGGGGAATAAGGTTTCATTTTTTTACTCCTTTCAGTGTTACAAACAAGAGATATACTTTGAGAACTGCCCCAAAATTCTCTGTTTAGGGAGAACAGTGCCAAACCCAAGCTTCTATCAGTTGGCTGGGCAGGAGGAGACTATGACTGTGCTAACACAAGTGCATGTTCTAACACGTTCCGATGGCTGGAGAATGTGGGCTTTATTGGGCAAACATCATCCCACACGTGAACACAAGGTGCCTGTACTGACTCCCTGCTGGGGGAATTTGATCCTTTGGTCTCCCCAGGGACCTCATGCAAGGGCAGAAACCCTTTGGGTGCCTCTTGTCACTAGGGTGAGCCGTGATGTACACACACCACAGGCACATCAGTCTTTCCTGTGGTGTTCTGCGACAATGAAAATAAACCACCAGTTCACAGTCTCTGAATTCATAAAACATCATGTTTCTATTAAGCTACTCCTATAGCCAGTTTTGCACTGACTTAACTGAAAGCAGGATTAGCCTGTACGTTGCTTTTCCAAGGGTCTAAGGGAAGAACTGGCCTCTCATTTATCTTGACTGATACGGCAAGCAAGAAGTATGCCTCTAAATAAAAAGTGCCCCTGCTAAGACCACAGCCGTGGGAAGATGACTGAAGATGGGCAAGGAGGGCTGCAAACAAGCACAAGTGACTCACGCATGGGGTGCTGGAAAACACATATATCACACAAATTGGTGTTTAGTCTTACATGCTTGACAAGTAGAACATCCAAACTTAGATAACATAGGCCAGTGATGGACTCAGGGGCACCTTTATTGAACACGCCTGAGATTCCTGCCCTGCTGCTGAAGTTCAAAGCACAGTGAAGAATTATGTGTCCTTGAATCCTTGAAATACAGGTGAGGACAGCAAGTCTGAGCTCTCCCTCCCTCACTAACAAGGCTCCGCAGTGCCTCTGTCCCCTGTGTGTGCGTGCCTCTGTCCCGGTTGTGCTTCGGAGATCCCCCAGTCTGCAAGGTATTGAAATTAAATTTGTTCTTTGTCTTTTCATCTGGGGTTTTGTGGTTGTTTCTATGTCCTGCCTGTGTCAGCTCAAACAACAGTAAAATAATGTAATACCACAAAGTGCCTGTGAAAAGCAGCTACATGGCAGAGATAACAAAGCAACCAGGTACAAAAAAAAAAAAAAGAGAATAATCTGTGTTCTGATATTAATTACGATATTTCAGGTCTAAAACAATATATTTTTCATTATGCAAAATTATATAGACTATACTGTTCTTTTAATCCCACACCAGTTGCTACTTTTATTCTGTATTATTCAGCAGAAACAGATTTTCTTGTTATAACTAGAATCTGATTTCATTTCGAGCTTCACCAGATTGGCATAAAAGAAACAAGGTAATCGGTCTTCCTTTTATGTCTGCAGAACACCTAGTCATTTTATAGTCTATTTCCTTCATGCAAAGAAGAGATCAAAACATTCAGGATTCTTCACTCAGAACAAGGGGGTGTTTGAACATACCAATATCTATACATAAAGCCATACATCCTGAAGTAAATGTTCCAGCTGATGCAAAAAGAGACATTCCACCACACAAACTGCCTAGAACAGACCAATCATTTTCTCCTCCTCCAATTAATTAAAGCTTAATTCCAAGTCTCTCTCCTAATAGTTCAATCCTCTTAATTTCATTCCTCCTAACTCCCTGAGAGATCCCTTTTTAAAAATGGGACTTTGCACTAAAAGAGTGAAGCCTGAGGAAATGCAAAAGCCCCAGCAGCAGGACTCTCCCTCACTTCTGACATGCCCCATTCTCTGTGGTGGAGCCGAGAAAGACGAAAGCCTCGCTGCTTTCAGAAGTTGTGGTTTCATCTGTTCTGCTGTTACTGGATGCTCCCCCACAGCTCACAGCAAGGGCTGGCTCAGTTATTAAATGCAAACTTTATTTTTTTCCGATAAGTTTTCAGTAAATTAAGCCCAGAAGCTAAATAAAAAGAAATATAATCTAAGTAATTTGAAATTACATGAATTTTGGTATTTGCATGCAATGATTCCAGGTGGATAGATGATGGTAAAGCAGTGGATGTGATGTACCTTGGCTTCAGTAAAGCATTTGACACAGTCTCCCACAGCATCCTTGTAGCTAAACTGAGGAAGTGTGGCCTGGAC
>VZTM01032846.1:0-12319 GCA_013400555.1 Jacana jacana
TTTATTTTTTCAAAATTTCATCACATATAGTTCTGCAGGTGAACAGGGGCAGGATTATTGAGGCAGATCCTAAAGGAGATCCATATACACGCTATAGCTGAATATGCCTCCCATTCAACTCAGCTATTGTATCCATTAGAAATACAAAAGCAGAGTCAAAACACAGCATGATTCTCTTCTAAATACATGCTGATAGGACTGACTCTGCTTGCCTCACTGTCAATGACAAACATTTCCCACGACTGCAACAATACAGGATCGGGATTCAAAAGTATCCTCCATGGACAATTCCAAAAAGCCATTTGAGAAAATTCTATATCATTTAATCACACAAGTAATTATACAAGAATATATATAACTAAGAACTGTGAGAGACCTTGGGCAGAGCTTACTGTGTGAAACAGACAAAATGTGGGAGAATACTGCGTAGATCCATATTTTCTGGAGTCAGAGAACCTAGAAAACTGGAAAATTCTTATCCATGGCTGCTTCCTGCTAATAGGACTGAAGAAGTTGCTACTTGGCTCTCAAGAAACCATTTGGGAAGGGGAAATTTGGTCGCCCCTGCTGGTCTCTACATATTCAGTCATGCAGGATTTTGAGCTGTGCACATTCCTGCATTACTGAGTCCATCTGCTCTTATCTGTGCCCCTTGCCAGCGCTGCCCCACACAGCCATAGCCAAAGCTGGAGCTGTACTTTGGGTGGGATATAATCTTGTAAAACTCAGAAAACAACAGTATCGTAATATGAGCTCCACACAAATAAGTGAAAATGAAAGAATGCGGAAAGTAAACTTTTATCTTTACTACAGGCTTACAAATTGCATAAATATGCTATATTTTCTTCCATATGAATATCACATTCTGGTATTTATGTTGCAACTAGCCAGACAACATTTGCTAATAACAGCTACTTTTAATACAGCACATCAAACTGCTTAACCCCTTGGCTTGCCGGGCAGTTTAGAAGCTCCCACTGTGATGTTTTTGTTCTCACATATGTGCCAGTAAAGGCTGTCACGCTCCTCATTAAATAAACAGACATACATGCCAATTAATAATTTAATTTACAGGGAGAATCTTGACATAGAGCTTGGAGGTGAATTGCTAGCACCTCCTCAATTGTCTTGTCTTAAAATAGCAAGCAATCAGGTTTTAGTCCCACCTCCAAAGTTATGCCACTGTAATGACATCAAAACATCGACAAATAGTTCTGCATTTTACTGTCATAGTGATACAATGTACAGTCATATCAATAAAGGCATGGACCTTAAAATAAAGCAATACCTTTCAATTTTGCAGGTACCTCATTTTTTATTGTTCTAAATTTTGACATCTGTATTTGAAGCATGCTTAGCTTTATAGCTTTTTATTTAGATAAACATCGTTTTAATATTCCAAATACAAAATTACTGTTAGTATTTTGAAAAGCACTATTCCCCTTCAAATATTTACCTGAATATGCAAATGTGGCTTCATTTTTCTGTTCTTTTCTAGCAGCATAAAACATTTTTGACATTTGGGTTGGGACAAGTTCCTTGAAATTCAAACGGTGCTTTAGGAAAAGACAGACATCTCTTCTTGATGCAAACAGTTGGCTAAGAGCATCAAAATTATTTCTCCATGAGAAGCAGATACACAAACAGTTCTAATGGAAACACTTGGATTGTTTCCTCACTTCTATTTGGGCATAACATTGCCAAGTCTCCTTGTATAACATTCATTTTATCTTGCCTTTCTTCCTCACCTACTCAAGCAGAACTTTGTCAAGATTCCCATCACCATGTGTCTCTACTTCTGTCATCTCTTCTTTTACAGACCTGCAAACAACATCTACCTCATCTATTTATTCGAAAATGCAATTAAATGATGCATTTCCTGGATCAGTATCCTCTAATGTCATGATTACTGCCACTTTCTCACTAAACTGGGTAAAGGTACTTTTCCAGGTTCTATCTTGCCTATTTGCTTACTCTTACTTCGCATAGGAATATTGATCTTCTGCTCCTGTGCTACAAATCATAGCACTCTTGATATATCGAAATTATCCAGCTAAATCTCTATGCAAATTTACTTGCTGCATTTCATGCAAAACAGCTTTCCCCAAGAACTCACAGTACCATCTCCCATCTTTACTTCAAATGATTATTTGAAAGATTCCTCGACTGATGAAGTACAACAAAATCCACAGCAGATGGAAAAGGTGAATATTTCACTGAAATCTAAAGACAAGTGATTTCTGCAATAAACATTTCTGCTTAAGACTGTTGATAGGAAATGGTCTTCTCAAGAAATTTTAGAGTAGCCCTGTTATCTTAATGTAACACTGATTAAATAGTTAGCTATGGGTGTATGATTCCTAGCAGGACACTTATCTTGGACAACTTTGTACAACCTATTGATAAAAGAGATATAAAATTGTGATGGTACTACATTCCTTCTCCTCTCATCTTCCCCCCCCGACCCTCTCCCTCGTAGAGTTCTGTGGAAATGAAAGTTGTGAGCTATCCATGATTTCAAACCACATAAGAGCTTTTTGATTTAAAGTCATCTATTGACTGCCAAGGTCCGCACATTCAGCTTCTCTTGCTGAAGCTGTATTGAAAGCACGAAACTTCTAAACCTTCAAAACAAGAAAAATCTAGAAAAGCATCTTTGAATCAGTTGCCTGTTCTCTCCTGGTGTTCTCTTCATTATCTGTAATTATGGACAAGCAGCAAGGCTTCTAGTTCAAAAAGCAAAGTAATAATGGGACATTTACCTTAGGCATAGACCTGTCCTCTTTCCCCAGTTCTTGATGACTGCTGTCACTTAGAGCAGAGTCACATAGTGCAATGCTCATCATTTCTGGATTCTCTCTCCATACTAGCACTCCTACTGTTGCCCCTATCAAAACAAGCAACTGCTATAATTTACAGTGAATTAGCTAGTGCAGGAATGAAGCACAAGGATATATCAGTAACAACACGCAGCCATTTAGTGTATTCACGAAAGCACCCATGTCAAATCTGTAAGTATTTTTTTAATCCAGAAGAAAATGGACTCCTAGTGCATTAGCTTTCCAAAGCACATCTAGGATAATCAAGAGAATGGGGGAGGAAAGAAAAGCACGATTTAAAAAATTTCCATAGCATATAATCCTTTAATAAAGAACACGGTAAAAGCTAGAAACATTCACGAGTTCCAGAGATAATATAAATGTTATTTTAAATACCAAACTCTGCCCTCAATTACATCCAAGCAAAATCAGATCACATTTTAGTTGCGGGTAAGCACTGCATGTTGCCCATTGCAAAAGCAATTCCCTTCTGTTTCAGTGAGCTGCTTAGTTTTGTTATGAAGAAGTGAATTTAAAGGAGAGAAGCACTATTTGCTCATTTTCTGTATAGAGTCTGATTTTACCAACAAAGTAATGTAACATGGAAGTGCGATTATTTAAACCAGCACTTCACTACGCAGAGGGCTGTTCAATGCACTGCTCTTGCCAGGCTTGTCACAATGACTGACATTTTCTAATATTGAACTGGAAACAATATGGATATTTAATACTGCAGAGTTTACATCAAGTAGAAGAAAAGTGCTATTGTTTATCAGCAATCTACTTCTGATGGCATGTATCTATATAGACATAATTATTGCTGTGATGAAACGTGATTATCGAATAATGGAATAAACACATCTGTATAATATTTGCAATGTTTCATTTCAGGTGATTTAAAAATCTTGTAAAGCCCTATTCTTAACCATTTTCTATGCTTTCCACTTGAATTTTGACTAAAATTTACCTTTTAGATCTGTTATGCCACTCATGAATTTTTTACAATATCCATCTGTGCATTGCAATCTCTATTCTCCATGGCTCCACATTGTTTTGGCTAACTAACAGGCCCATATGTTGCCTTAATGTATTTCTGCACAATGTTTGTGCTTTTGGAAAAGGAAAAAAAAAAAAAAAACCACAGGGAAAAACCACAGGCCTAAATAAGCTATAAGGAGCATCCACATACAGTTAGACTGTCTTTACTGAGTCTGGAGACATTATGATTCTGCTGCGACAAGCAGCATTTGTCTTCATTTTGTCTGACTGTCCTCATGTGTTATTATTAGTGGCTGTCAGGCAGCAGTAGAAAAAAAAATAGCATCACTTGACTAAGAAGTTGAATGCATAAATGCAATAACTACACATTGGTATCTGAGGAGAGGATGTCTGTTAGGATGGTCTAAATGCAAAACCCCTCCTATAATTACATTTAAAAGGGGAAAAAACACATATCTGGCAAAACATAAGCATCCCTCCTCCCTTCTGCTTGCATAGCTAAATTAGGAACTAATTATAAATACAACTTAGCAGCATCTGAGGAAGTTGCTTTGAGAATGTCCTTTCAGAATGTCAGTTTAGTTTAATAGCAAGAAAACAAATATGTTGGAACATTCACATCCAGTCATGTTTTTCCGATAACGTTGATAAATACGAACATTTTAAAGATGAGTTCCTTATCATACAGAAGTTCACACTGAAATGTATTTAGCACTTTAAAGCCCAATGCACAGAATGTAGTCTCTGTTTCTGAGGTGCTCCAAATCAAATTTCTTTATTATAATTTTTCAGTTGTAACACAATTAAGGAATAATAATAAACAGAACATCTTCTATACAAGATAAAGTAGTTCATCCAGAAATTTAGGCTGTAAGAAGGAGAAACCATAGGCTTTCAGCCTGAGATATGTATAGATTGTTTAAAAGCAGGTATAGCTTTATGACATTTCCCAATACAAAATTCATCTGTGGAGTCCAGTAACAAAGTGATTTCCCATGAAACTTATTTCATAATTACGTTATTTCATTATAACTTATTTAGCTAAACTTATTTCACTTAAGGATTAATAATCTAATAACTGTCATTACAAAGAACATTTTGCTCTCAGCAATAAAAATAACACCCCAAACCCCTCAAAAAGCAAATCAGTGGTGAAATATGGTTCTTGCTGCAGTCAAAGGCAAGATTTCCATTTACTTCAATGAAACTATTTCTATTGCAAGAAAAAAGCAAAGAAGTTATACCAGGAATCAAAATTAAACAACGTGCAGCAGATAGTACTGACAACAGTCTCCCATGAGCAGCCTACAATGACACACACAGCTACCAGGAATTTCACCACTAATTTACAGATCTGGTGGCAGATCACTATTCGTGTTGGCTAGAAAAAGATGTTCAGCACTCACTGCTGCTCCTGTTTGGTTTTATTCTAGGATAACTAGATAACTAGCCTGTGGATAACTACCAGCTTCCAATTTCCAAAATAAACCTGTACTGTAAGCTCTTTGGATTTGGAAGCCTTCTACTATTTTTCTCCTTTAAAACTTCACACTTGGGCAGCTCCAGAGGCGAGTTGAAAGGGGAGCTCTAGCTTACAGTTTTGCTGTCAGTGGTTCAATCACTGGATTTTCTAATCTTGGTCAGATTTGATACCAAATTCAAAGTGATAGCAACTCGCTGCCCTTCATTTATGCACGACACAAAGGCTGTTCACTTTCACAAAGAACAGATACTAAACGAACATACACTGGAAAACTGTTGCAACCAGAGACTGAATGATTCGCTCAGTAACCACAAGTCTGACACAAAGCCAAAAAGAACAATCCAAGTCCCTGAATCCTGATCCAGTTTTCTAAGCACACGTTGATGGGACATCACGCATGCTGAACAGTTAGGCATAAGCTTAACTTTATCAATCAGGAATTGTGAGCACATTGTCACAGCTTTTTCTCCCATTAGCACTGCAAATCCCAAAGCTGAGGCAGGAGAAAAGGGAAAGGAAGCAAAATTGGGTTGGGCTGGGCAGTGCTTTGTCCTATTTTCAACAGAATGATGAAATTATTTCCAAAAGTAAAATATATATATTATTGTTGTTGACAGAAAACTGAGATAGATAATACCTTGACCCACATATCCTGTGTTTTAGCTGCATTGACAAAACTTTTATTTAACACAAAGAAGGCAAAAAGTTTCAACAAAATAAATGAGAAACAGCCGTAGAACCCTGCATGGCCATATTTACAGAGTTATTTTTCTGAACCACACTGAGGTAATTGCACAAGATTATACTACACAGAGCCATAAAACTGTATCCAATCTTTAACAGAAGCAGCCTCTTTGTGCCATGTACAGGAGACAAGAACAATCACTTTGATATTTCCTATTTACAGAAATGCCCTTACATTATTTGTTTTTCCTTCCTGATACCACACAAACCACTAGTGAACTGTACTCAAGAGAAAGACCAAAACAGAGAAAAACAAAGAAGAAATTGGTTTGTCATTTTTGGGCAAGCATAGTTGAAAGGAAAGACTATATTTAAACAGACAGAAAGCTGGGGAAGTGGAAAAAAGTAAAAATTAAATTAATCTCCGCCTAACAATTAAGAATTCCTTCTATTAGCATCATGTATATCACTCTTGAATAAAATTAAAGTGAAACTAAGAACACTCCAAGAACTATTTTTCGTGATGTTGGCCATGCAGCATATCAAGACTCAAACTGCATTCCTACACACTGTACAGCACAGAGGTGTACTAGTCTCTCTTGGGTTTCTCCTGTGTCAGGCAATCCCTTGCTTCAGTTCCTTCCGGAATATGTTTGGATGAATCAAATGGGTTTAGTCTTTCGTTTCACACGTGGTATAACTGGTACACTTTTAAAAATTAAATGGCCTGTGCCTTTATTCTGCAGGGCATAAACAGCTTTGTTCTGTGTCCTTACACACAGTTTTAATGTGAGTTTATAGGCTTTTCAGACTTAGTTCATCCCTCCATAATTCAGTAGCTATTCCCAGTTAATTGCATGCTTGGCCACTGTTATTTCTCATCAAGGGGGTTACATTCCTGTAAGGTTTGAAAGTTAGGTTTCACCCACTCTTGTTCTAGAATTAAAGCATTCACACATGGAGACAATCAGGAGCAATTAATATAGAACATATCCACATGCAGACAAGGAATGTAATATCACAGTATAAAAAGGAAGCTCTTCCTGCAACATTAGGGCTGCATCACAATACTTAGCTGCTCCAGGGCAAGTACAGATGGGAAACCTGCATCACTTCAGTCACATTTGTTATGTTTTAATAACAGAAAATACTTCACAGGAATGTATGTCTTATTATAATTTTTTAATTGCTTAGACTTGCAGAGTCTTCTGAAACAAATATAAGCAATAATGGGTTAATAAGTTCATGAATGTGGATGAACATATTGTAATTTTTTAAAAACGCTGTTTCTCTATATTGATGTATGCCTGCAACAGTAGCAGAAAAAGGGACTTGCACCTCACAACCTGATCTATTCTCCAGTCAATTAACATAAGAACTACATAACAAAGCACTTCAAACTATTTGATGTTATCTGTGGTATTTTGTTCTGTGTTTTTTCTAGCAGTGGTGGATTTTGTATTGCATCTCGCTCAGATCTACAAGGTGCAGAAGTATTCGGCTTCATCTTGCAGTGCACTCCAAGAGGCTACATACTTCAATCCCCTGCCGCCCCTCCCCCGGCCCGGCATTTCCATGAGGCTTCACAACCGACTCTTGGATCACAGGCAAACACGTTCTTTTTCTGAAGGGAGCGCTCAGCATTTCAAGCTGAGCCAGAGAGCAGCTCTAATATTTCATTCTTCCATACTGTGGGAGAGGTTGCACTTACTGTCTGAGAGAGCACAATACTTTTCAAACTCCTCAATCAGTTAAGTATTGCATATTAGAAATCTTATACTCCACTTATGCAGGGCTGGAAAGATATCTCAGTAACGTAACCCTGTAAGAGTCTTTGGATTTTTATTTTTTTTAATCTACATGATTTACTTTACTCACTGAGAAGGGCAATGAGCATTGAAAAATTTAAGGCACTTTTACATTGATTATTAATTCATGGATATTCTTAAATTCTTTCTCATTGGCCTTCTGTCCTCTTCTCTACTTTTTCCTTCTTATGAAGTTTGTTTTTTTGTTAATTTTCTATACCCATTCAAAAACGGGCAGATCAGCTTCCTGTGGAGTAACTAAGTATAGTTCTTCTGGAGTTTATGCTAGTTTCACATGGATTCAGTGCAATTCACCTTTCATTATCTTGCATGATTTCTAAATACTTACAGAAATTCTGTCTTTATATTTTCAACATTTTGCCTTCACTTTTCTTCACAACTGTTAAAAATCACACAGGTCTTTAGATTATATGCTTTGGCTGAGCATATAGAAGAAGCCTACCTGCTCCTAATATTTTGTATTGGGTAGGCTTTCTAAAGGCCAATAGGTCTGAATTGGGACAGAAAAATTCATGCTAAAGAACCTCCAACTGCATCCAGGCCAAACATTATGTCAGGCTCTCATTACATCATCATCACAACACAGCACTGGGTAGACACCACTCTTAGACATGTTGGAGGAGAAAAGAAAGAAATTAAGGTGTAAGTCATGTATCAGAGAAATTTTTGAGCATTAAAGGTAGCTAAAACACTACAGTGTTTGAAACTGCAAAATGTCAGGATCAGCCAGAAAAGGTTTTCTAACATTCACATTTTATCCAGAGCCAGAGGAGCTAGTGAGGCAACGTTTAAAGTACAGGAAAGTTTCAGAGAGCTATGCCAACTCTGAGAGACAAATCATTATTTCAAGACTAAGCCTTAGTCAGTGGACATGTACTTGGCTGAGAGGCCCAAAAGAGCAGCTCTACACTTGGAGGCTCCTAGGGCTCTGGGAAGAAGCTGTAGGTGGGGAGAACACAGTTCCCAATGCCTTGGAATTGACACTGGCTGACTGTTTTACAGGGGTGTGAATGCAAACGACAAACGTGCCAGTAATGTGAAAAACAAAAAAGACTCACAAAGGCTGGAAATCTCCCTACAGAAATTACAAGCTATTTTTCAGTTGTGCAACTGTCAATTTATTTTCTGATTAAACCAAAGTCTACGTAAGCAAAAACAGTCGACTCGTCTGTCTTGTGTAAGTAAGTACTAAGCATAAATTCAGAAAGACTTATGATGAATTACATACCTTGCCACAAAGCATAACAAGCAAAGCTATCAGCAGTTGAGTTTTGTGAATGACACATAGCTGAGGACATGGGAAGTCTCATTCTGATGTAATGAAACCTTCCAAGCACTGAATGAATATGACCGAACAGGCACATAAACTTCTCCCTCCATCTTTTTCACTTTTTAGAACAAGTCTATATCCAAACCTGAACTGTAACAGAAACAAGTACATATGAGCTGAAATGCCATCAATCACAAAATTCACAAGCAACAGCAAACAAAACCATAAGAACTACAGGACTTCTTATTTTTGGCATGCATTGAAACAGACTTCCAGGGTCCAAATCTGAAACAACAATTTAATAAAGAGATATATGAGATTTAGCTTCTGATTTGGGGGGATTGTTTTAGAAGAGATGATCATAGAGGTCACTTGGAATTAGGAAACTGATTAAAGAACAAAAATAGCACCAACAGTGACAAGTACACTTGGACCTCAGCTTATATTGATTTATGAAGAGCCATTGCTGAATAAATCCTCTAGTCTTATTTCTAACAGTGCAGGATCATTATTCAGTCCTGTTTTTGAGAGTCTAGGTGTTCATTTTGTATACATAATGCATATGTGGAATAGTGCACTCATCTAAACTCAGCTGAGTACACAGAGCAGGGATGTTCTCCTACAGTTGTCTGAGAACGTCAGGTTATCGATAACTCAGAGACAACTGTCACTGTAGCATTTGACGAATAGACAGCCAGATCCAAGAAATTTACAGAAGGGAGGTAATGATTTCTCTATGTGTAAACTCTCTCTGTGCATAGTGTCACATAGTAGTAAGTGAAGTAATGTAAAGAGGGGAAGAATCACAACCCTTTGTGAAATGTTTCAAGCAAACATTGAAGTATCAAGAATTTGAGCTGACTTGAGAGTCATGTAAATAGTGTCAGCTTATAAAAACAAGGTGATTCCCTGGGTAGGAGAATACCCATACAGCATCAAAGCTCCCATGCGTATGTAAACATTCTCTGTAAATATTTGGTTGAAGGTTTCACTATAGTGAGCTTTTGCTGTCCCAGAGTGTGGGCGTTGTCTAGAAACCTGAGATCAGGAATGACATGATCTCATCTCCCATTACTTAGATAACTGCATTTGATGCATGCCTCAGGGAAATCGAAATGATCTTGGCAGAGGATAAAACAGAGGATTCAAATGTGCTCTTTAACTGATGATCTGGACTTTGAGAATAAAGTCCCACCTGATTTTAAATAGACTTCTAAATATCAGAGAGGAGTTGACAGAAATAAGAGAGTTCAAGGAACCACAGATGCTGTTACTGTCAAGCAATTGGAGTTTGGTTTTAGGACATTTTTTAGTGGATTCTATTTGCTTGCAATTTAGAGGCTTCTGAAGCTGAGGGTATGGGATTGTGTCATTTCATGAGAGTTAGAAGCCATTAAAAGGAACAGAGACATCAGTTCGGATATTCTTTCTGGAGGATTTCACATGCATTCCACAGGCCAAAGGTAAGGCACAGCTCATAAAATTGTACAGAACATGATGTTCTTATCAAGGGGGATATGTTTTGGAGACTATTTTCATTGCTTATGGTTTGCCAGAGAATACAAACACGTCTTTCATATATCATGAAAAGAGTCCCATTTTTAGAAAATCGTCTAATCATCCTCATTTTGTTCTATAAGGTGAGACTGTTTAAAGGAGCACAGAGTGGCCTTTTGGTCAGACAATATAATAGGTGTGCAGCAATTAACAGGCAGACAGAAGAATCAGGAACAGTGATTAAATTATAAAGAGGTTTTGTCCTAAGGTGTTTGATCCTCAATACATCTTTCAGGACTAAGCACGTGCCTAGGATTTGTAATCAAGTGGTTGATGTTCGCACTCATGTACTCTCAGTGTTCTGGCTTCAGTACTCTGGCTTCTGAAGACAGTAACCAATGCTGCCAACAATAAGGGATCATCAGTTATTAAAACCAACTTAAGAAACTTGGGGCCAGCAACGCAAATTGTTGACCTTGTAAAAAGATAACTAATCTCAGAGCAAAACATCTGTTTCTTTGTATGATTATTTTCAGAAGCTGCATTAGTCTTTGTCATTATCTCCAAAAGCAGCAGGAGTGAAGAGTTCCACTCAGAGACTACCAGAATAAGTGCCTATCCACTGTCTAGATTGTGTCAAGAGTTGGAAAACCATTTCAGAAAAAGTGATTGAAAATTTGACAGTGTCAGGTTACTCCAAATATGGTAGGTAAATACAAAAGCTATGTCTTTATCAGAATGCTTAACTGAAAATAATTACAAAATTATTATCTAATAATGTAATAATTTTAAATATTAAAATTATTGAATATGCATTTGCATATGTTTGAAACCTAGAACGTCACTATCCCCTGGTACCTAACTACAGCAATAAGAAAGAGCAGAGTAGTCTCCTCATACTCTTGTCTGTACCACATGTCACTTCTACTAGGTTGACAAAGAGGGCCATGACAACTGTAAAAAAGTTCTAGAAATGCTTTTGTAACTACTTTTTCAGGAGAGCGTTTAACAAGGTATCCCCGCACCCTCATCACACAATAGCCATTAGCAAGCAAAAACATCAGAATGATTGTCATTTAATTGCAGATCTTCAGACAAAACTATGGTTTTGTTACTAGACACTACCACAAAAACCTCCTATTCATTCCAGCTGTTTCAGTAGTTTGAGTATGATTACCAAAATTACAAAATGCTGACAATGAGATGAATAAGAGTGTGGCAAAATACAATTACTTGTTCTGATTTGGACGGTTATAAATATGGGGTTTGGGCCAATGTATACTGAACACATTTTTTCACAGAAAGGACCTGGAATGAGTTTCTTCACAGACTGCGTTTCCTCCTCTAGTTTGGGATTTACTCACTTGTGATTCTGGCAGCCACTACTGAATGAAGACTAGGCAACTCTTCCTCATCAAGTAAATGCTTAATAACCAGAGAGCACATAAATGTCTAATATCAGCCATTGTTTTTCAGGATTAGTGGATGTATCTTTTTGCATGCTGAAAATCATTGCAGATACACAACAGAATGCAAACATATTGCTGACCCAAACTCCCTGAATTAAGTGTTTTTGAAAAACTAAAGCTGTAGTTGATTGCAATTACATTTTGAAGTGTAACTCTCTGCCAGGGGCAGGCAGGAAGCTCTGACAGCATTTTTCTCCCTATCTCATCTCTATAAGCATGTGGAAGTGAAGTGAGTCTCTACATATTTCATTTTCTACCACTGAGACGGG
>VZTM01032873.1:0-16403 GCA_013400555.1 Jacana jacana
GGTCATTAGTTGGTGTTTTATCCTAAGTGGCATATCATTGATAGAACAACCACTGAAAACATTTGGGATCATATTGAAGGGGTTTTTTTTGGGCTGGTTGGTTTTGGTTTTTTAAGATAGTTGCATTTCCATTGGCTGTTTGTTGCCATAACAGTCTTTCTTGCAAAATGTGAGATGGTTATTTCTGTTTATTGTCCCTGGAGATATAGAATGATGCATGGTCGTCCAGGAGCAGGCTGAACAGATCTGAATATTCAATCTTCTGTTCTCCCTGGGTCCCCTGCATTTAGCTGCAGTAAGTAAATCACCTAAGTGAGGAACTCGAGCTAATTTGGAAATGTGCAATCAAAACAAAGAGACAGGTGCCTCTAAAGTACAGCTCATCCCAGATCCCACAGAGACGTGAGTCACAGTTCTGAGATACTCCTCTGCATGTATTGCATAGGAGGTGCCTCGCAGAAGTCAGGGATGCAGAAGATAATATTGGGTAATCATGAAATCCGAGATAAAATGTCATTAGTAAGACTGTGAGACAGAAAGTAAATGTATCAGGAAAAGAAAAGGATCATTCAAAGCTTCTGCTTTTTACAGTATTGTGCTGCAGTAACTCAGGGACGAATATGATACTTGACTGCTTCCTTACTTCTCTTCCGCTTCTTTTTTGTAATAATTAAAGATTGCTCATTCCCTACATCATGAAAAATTCTAATGGTTCCACCAAGGAGAAAATTTGCCTTTGAATCACTTAAGAATAAGTATCCTTTTTCTTTTTGCATTCTCTNTTTGCATACTAGTCTCTGAAATGTATTTACTTCAGTAGAAGACAATTGGCATGCATATACTATGTTTTCCATATCATCATTTCATTAGTTCTTTTATCTTGTCCCAGTTGATCTGTTCTTACATTTTTTTCAAGACTCTAGAAGATTTATTAAATGGAGTTCAAATATTCTTTTTTAAAACCTAAAACGGTTATAGGTTCTTCCAAGCTCCATTTTTTTTTGTCTGGTAATTGAAGAATTTAGGGACTGACTCAGTTCAGTGGTGCTGCTTTGCTTACACAACATATTCTCTACTAGAACTCTCCTGAGTGACAATAGAGGTGTGTGAGAGGATTTAAAGCAATAGGTCCACCAGCACTAACAGAGGGATGCTCTTGTTACAAATATTAACTGGTTCCAGTTGGACCATATAAGGTAAAATTTTCTAGTTTATTAATTTTATTTCTTTAGGAAAAGTACAGTGTCTTTGTTAAGTACCCTAACTATGTCTAGCCTGTTTTTTTAAGGGCCTGCGTTCTCACAAGGGAACCATTCAGTGCTGTGATTGGATTAATACAAATTGTATGGGAAAATTGGGCTGAGGTAGAAGCAATTGAATCTGGAAAGTTTATGAGAGCTGCTAGTTTGGGGTGAATAATAAAATAAAGACAGCAGTTTTGCAATTTTGAAAAGCTCTGTGCTATGTAATAGACTATAATTTAATTCTGAGAGACTATTTTATTAGATTTTTTCCCAAGTAAAATCACAATTCCTATTGTTCCTTATCATATGTCTCATTATTGCTGCACGTATTATCCTCTTTATATGATTACAATGATTCATACTTCACTCTCCTTGTTGCTTTGTACATAGTTGCAAGTAAATAATGGTAGCAATTTGGTGCTTCTCAATATAAGACCAATAGGTACTTTGGCTTTTTTTGTCTAAACAGGGATGTATAATTTTTGCAAAGGAGTGGTGTTATCATCTGTTACCATGTTAGCTGATGTTATCACATTTTATACCGAGATCAGTGAACAGATGCATAACGGATAAGCTGTAAATTCTCAGCATTTGTCACAGTACTAATTCTGAAGAAGTGCCTGTGCCGGTCATTCATAGTTTTACAATAAATCTGTATGAAGTTCACCGTTGTTTGCACTTAGTACACTGTGCAGATACTTTTTGAAAATATATGGTTATCACTTGTATATTTTAACACACAACTGTGTTAACAACCGTCTACCAAAAAAAATAATCCCTTTTTGAGAGAAGTTGGTTCTGTGTGAGAAGGAACACTTTTCCTGCTATGCGGAGTAACTGTAAATCCAGTCAAAGCCAAAGAGAGTTGGGAGATTTTAATTCACCCTGTTATTGAATTGCAAAGACTTCACTGGCTGGGTAGAAAAGAGCTGTTACGTTCTAGCTGCTGCAGAAGCAATGGTTTAAGAAATGTGGCATTATTGGTGAAGCTGTAGGATGAACTGAGACCTGATTCTTATTCTTGCTCATTCAGAGTTGTGTATAGCCATCAAATTCAACAGGGTGGCAGTGTCTGAGAAAATGAAGTTATCTCAGCGTTGATTCCTTGGTTGCTTTTTACTTCATAATTTTTAATTAATACTTACCTGGTGGAAGAGATGAGGGGTAGGGAGGAGTAAGGAAGGGAGCAGGATGTGTCTGAAATGACATTATGCTGAAGCAACTGGTCTAAATATAACCATAAGCACGACAAAGCACAGACATGCTCACAAAACTGTGAACAGAAAAAATTTTTTTCATTATTTTTTTCAGTTCAACTCATTTCATTAAGGATTTTTACGTTTTCTCCTGTTTTTTAAATTAGGTATGCTCAATTAGGGGTTCAGTTTAGGTGAAGGTAGATACCAGTGATGGACAGTATGGGCTATCTGCCGAACTAGAGAAGGTTGGTTAAGGAGTTCAATGGGTCCTGCATTTTGGGCTCTGAATTTAACTCATGGATCAGAGCACTAGTTCACATTCTGCTCAAAAAGTATACTTAAACTTTCACAAAATGGATCAAAGGATATTGGATATTATTTTTTGCCTGCCTTAGGGTATCTCCAGAAATTTGATTTAGTTATTGCATACCTACATTAATTAATATATTGTGTGGTAGTGCAAGAACATTTTTTATTTATTACCTTTTCTACCGTTTGAACTGTCAGTTAAAAACTGATTATTAAACTCTTGAGAAAGCTGCTGACTTGTACTTTTACATTTCCCTCCCTGTTCTCCTCCCTCCTTCCCCCTTTGCATTCAGATAGTAATTAACATAGTAGCTGCCATTCAAATTAAATGCAGAGGAAAATAATTTGAAAGTATTGCATTGGGGAATGTACATGGATCAGTTATAAACAGTTTTATTACAATATTGAGAAATAACTGATAAACTGAGTAAAAAAAAAAAAAAAGACAAATCCTACCTATATTTTTTTACTGAACATACTAATTTTAAATTTTGGGATATGCTTGTCTTTGCTGATCTCTCTGTTTAAAAGTAAAGCAAGACACTCTTCTTTTGGATGTAAATAATACTTGCATTAAAATTACATTAATCTGTCACTATTTGAATTATTTTAATTCATTGGATTAAATTAATTCAGCTTCCTTTTTCATAAAAAGCCTTCCAGTCACATCCCAGCTTGATTTTGTATAACTGAGAAAAGAAACACCTCATGAAGGTTGAATCAAACCATGTCCTACTGTTGTGTTCGCCAGTGGAGCACAACATGGTAGCTATTAGATTTTCATTTTTGAGATTGTCATTGTTTATTACTGCTATTACTACATCGACTCATTGAATGGGAAATGCATACTGAATTTGTTTCACAGAATGATGTGGGGTTGGAAGGGACCTCAGGAGATCATCTAGTCCAGTCCCCCTGCCAGAGCAGGTCCATCTAGACCAGGTTGCACAGGAATGTGTCCAGGCAGGTTTTGATGGAGTCTCCACTGCCTCTGTGGGCAGCCTCTTACAGGTCTCTGCTGCCCTCAAAGTGAAGTTCGTCCCCATGTTGATGTACAATTTGTGCCCATTACGTCTTGTCCTTTCACTGGGCACCACTGACAAAAGACTGGCCCCATCCGCTTGACACCCACCCTTTAAGTATTTATAGGCATTAATCAGATGCCCCCTCAGCTGTCTATTCTCCAGACTAGAAGGACTCACATCCCTTAGCCTTTCCTCATAAGAGAGATGTTCTAGGCCCCTAATCATCTTTGTAGCCCTTTGCTGTACCCTCTCTAGCAGTTCCTTGTCCTTCTTAAACTGGGGAGCCCAGAACTGAAAGTTTCTGAACTTTCTTCTCGTTGTTTACTTACATTACTTCTGTGTTTAAGAGAATGAAGGTTTATTAAAACAAAAGTTGGAAAAAATACGTCAAAGCCTAAGCTAGTTTTCCTCATTTTTATCAAAATATTTTACCATAAGTTTTAGGTTTCAGCATAGTTTAAATATTAAAATAGATGTGAATGATTCTGATTCACATGGAAAAGAAATGTCAATACTAATAGGCTCTAATAAATGAAAACATATCTGTCAGAGACTTAGGGATCATCTTTAAATATTTATGTAATGTAGGTTAAGTGAATGTGAAAACTATAAATTAGTAAGAATGAGGTGGCATTCCTCCAAGTAGAACTAATCTTTAAGAGCTTTACCAAAAATGGTTACAGATGTTTTAAATAAAATTTCATTATTTTAGCAGGTTTCATTCACATTTCTGTTACTTTTTATTTGCTTTTCGACTTCCTATCTTCTGCTTTTATTTAGACCTAAACAGATGTCTGTTTATAATACTGCAACGTGTTGCTATGGAAATTATTAGAAAGTCATAAATGTGAGGCCTACTTCTAAAAGAAGTTGTTGGCCTTTCTGCTTCGCCTTATTTATAAATTTATTGAACCATATAGCTACTACAAATCTTTAGGTTTATTCAGGATATAATTGTGAAAGTATGAGCGCCAAAAGTGCAAGTAACCTTCTTCAGGTGTTTTAACAAGGGACTTGAATGATCAATAGGAATTTAATATCTCTTTTCTACATGAATCCTGATGTTAGAACCAGCTGTTTTAATATATTCAGTCCAAATGTCTTTTGACTTGTAGCAGTAATATTACTTTATCTTGGAAGTGCTTTTCATCTGACTACTTCTAAGCTTTCTTTTCCCAAAGCGTTAATTAAGTTAATGTTCTGATGTACAGTAGGTTAATATAATTTTCATTTTTACAGATGAAAAACTAGATCTAAAAAGGTCATGTCTCATGTCAGTGGCAGATGGAGGTACACAGTACTGTACTACTTTAGCCATTGGCAAAAAATAAATCTTTCTTCAATCTGTACATTTGCAACTGTTACTATAACCAGACATAAGCGCCCAGAAATTAAGCTTTTAATTACAAGAACACATATTTTCATCAGATGAAGGATGACAAAGCAGAGGAATTACATAATTCAAGTGGACTGGTGTGTGTATATACGTATGTGTGTGTATGTATCAATATATATAATTAATATATATTTTAAACTGTGTTTTTTTTAAAGGGCTGTAGAAAATCTTTCAGGAGATCTGCAATCTGATTTTATGTTTAGAAATATATCAGAAAGGATAATCTCTTCCAGAAACAGTTGTATTTCCCCAGGTTTGAAATTGAAAATTCTGTTCAGTAGTCTGAAACAAAAACTAATGGAGGAAAAAAACTCTTTAGTGGAGTGAGCAGCTAAATATTATGCAGAATAGAAATTAAAAAAATGTATTTAGAGAAAAAGGTTTAATTTCAACCATTTAACTATGTGTTTAGACCCTTCCCTCTTTCTCTCAGAAGCTCTTAAACATTCTTTAAATCCCATCTTCTAGACATTGTGTCTATTGAGAATCTTGGGCAGATTGTAGACCTAGCATCTAGGCTTCCCAGGATTTTTATGTTGCTCGTGAATAGGTTTTGAGAGGTCTGAAAGTATTGCTCACTTGGTTGAGTTTGAAAGCTGTCGGAACTGTATCTCCTCACCAGCCTACTTCTGGGCTGAAAAGGCTGGAAAACGTGGTAGCTTTGGCTTCACTACTGTTTGACTTGTAGGATGGATGTTTCTATTTAATTGTTTTTTGGTTTTTTTTTGTGTATATGGAAACAGTTTTCTAAGAGAAAATTACAAATTTTAAGCAAAACTGAAATTTTTCCTTGAAAGTAGCACTTGTGGAATACACCTTTTCTATCAAAATATTGATCACAGAAGTTCCAGATCAGTACCATAAGCCAGTTTTCAGTAGGATGATTAATGATTACGGACGATACTAGATGTAAGCAAAGATGACTAACTTCTGTAACTGAATATAGCAGGGTATTTTTCATACATGTAGGAATTTGATTACCTAGAAATGCGATTAGATACATATTTATCCAAATTTAATTTTAAGCAAGACACTGAGATACCTGCCACTGCTTGTAATTTTTCTTTATGGCCTAAGTGAATAGCACCAGGGTATAGCATCTGAATTACTTCACCACCATGAACATACTGGTGTGTTTCTTAGGAAATTATTCAAAAGCCCTGGTTGCACTTAACAATTCCTTGTTATTTTTTCTGCAGAGGTGATCTTCTCTCCCAAACCTAGTTTCTGTTGTTACAGAAACCAGTTGTGGGGGGTTTAATTTCTCCTGTTCCAAGAGGAGCACATGCATGTTACAAGTCTCTCCTGTACCTGGACTCTTAGACTCTCAGCCTAGGCAGTTAGTTGACCCCTAGACCACTGTCTGCCCCGCTTGGAGCACTTGGACTGATGACACCGGACGTTTGTGGTCCAACTCCAGTTGCTGGTACTCAGACCTTGTACTCTTCTTGCAGGTTAGTCCAGCTCAAAGTTGGCTCCCACACATGCACACTTACAGCTGAGAGTGCATGCACACAGAAGACTTTAAGCAGATAGGATGGGCTGTGGTGCAGTATAGGGCACAGCCAGGCAAGTGTGCTGACCAACAACCTATTTGCATGCAACTGGCCTCTTTTGGCCCCTTTCCGCTCTATTTTCCCATGTTTATCCCTCACAGATCCATCTTGACCCATGCTTTTCCATGTCTTTTGTCCTTTCCCTGAATATCTCATAATAAGTTTTACACAATACCAAATATTTTCTCTGCTATTTCCCCTAATTCTTTTATCTCATTATAAGTCCTGTGCCCTGATTACCCCATTTAATGTGCTTGGCTTCCCGGGGAGAGCGTTTCCCTCTTTTTACCCACTGTAGTGGATGTCATCACCAGGAGCAATGATCTCATCTTTTTTCTATGATGGCCTTTGGAGACCATCAGTGGGCTCCTTTTTTGTTCCTTAGGTTACTGAGATTCCTACATCTATTGCTGCTCCTCTGTGTCCATGGTCATCAGCTGTTAGCTAGATAAGCTAGCACTTCTTATCAGACAAGATCACTGATAATTAGGTTAACCTGGAAACGACAAACAGATGTCCTAACCAGAGTTTGTTTAGGACTTAGGTTCCTCATCCAAATCTGTGGTTCTCACTATCCCTTTTCACAGCATCTGGTTGTGTGAATTCATTTGCTCTCTGCTGTGCATTAGGACTTTCACAAGGTTTCACAAATTAAAATCACTTCCATTTTTATCCCTGGAAAAGCTTGATTTATTAGGCATGCTCAGGTCACTTTTATTAGATTGAGGCAGGAATTACCCATTTCATAACATAGCCAGTGGACTATATATATCTTGTCTCAAAGCAGTACTTCAGGAAATGAATTAGTACAGTTCAGACCTAAGTGCAAATCGACTTCCCCTGAAAGTTACCTAACACATAGAGGGGGTGGGTTTCAGAAAATATTCAGCTCTTCCATGTCTTTTTTAATGAAAATGTGATCAAGGAACTTCTTGTATAATAACTTAGTTTAGGTTCTACCAATACAGAATTCATGTTTATACAAATTGTAGCCTTCCCATAATTTTATAGAGAAATAGGTCATTTAATTAGGAATGTTACTTTGTTGTGGGGTCAAATATCTAAAAAATGGGTGATGAAAGTGATAGTCAAAGCATTTAAGGAGTAGGTATCATTATATTTCTTTATGCCTTTTATCCTTATTTCTATAATCTAAGTTACGGCTTTAAATAAACCTAATGAATGACAATGTTTACTGTCCTCTGGGAACGAACAAGGGTAATCACAAAGAAAGTAATTTTTTCAACAACTAGAGTTTTAAAGATAGCTGGAGTTTCATTTGAAGAGTTGTGGACTCCTAGAACAGTTAATTTTTCTCAGAAATTATTTTATTAATAAAAGAAATGGCATAGTTTGGGAGATTTGCTTGGTGAAACCTTCATAGAATGAACGCTGTGTTCTTTAATACTCTGTTGATTAAGTTGAACTAAACTTCAACGCAAGTAGTTCCAGCTCTTTTTGGAAAACTAAATTCTAATCTACAATACCTGCTTCCCCACCCCTGCACTTCCCTTCAAAGAGAATTTTGTCTTTGATATTTTTTTTTTTAATTTAAAATTATACAGAAAAAGAAGTGTAGAAAGTTTCTTATTGACAAATGAAAAATTGTTATTGACATGCAGATATAAGGGGACATGTGCCTTAGATATATGTCAATTAACAGCTTTCTTTTAGTTGAAATATTGATATTTGCTGTATTTATAGTGTCAGAATTATATTTTGCTGTTTTGTTTGGAAACTATAAATGCATTTTCCATTATGTATTGCTGTTTTGTTTAAGTTTTTTTTCCCCCCCTTGGAAATTATAAATGCATTTTTCACTTTCTTTTGAATTTTTCTTAGACAATTTCTATGGCTAGCTGGAGTCCCTTCCAACTCTAAACATCCTATTATTTTCTTTTATTGCATTTTTCTTCAGGAGCATTTGGTTTGTTGGAGTAAAATGTAACTTGGTGAATTTGGTTCAGCCTTGCAGACCTCCTGTGCCTTGTCTGTGTCCAGATAACACGGGTGTTCCAGATATATGGGGATGAAACCTGTGTGTCTTATGATATTCAAATTTTGTCTGTGTTCTCTGAATTTATGTACTAGAATAACTGCAACGTCAGATGAAATAGTAGGGTAGAAAAAAACCCTGCACAACAAACAGACAAAAAAACCATCTGATACTTATCTGGTTACTGTAAACTTCCATTTTGTGACACTTGTTGAACAGCTAACATCATTCACTGATGTTTTAAAGATATGGGTATTATCTTGTCCATAGAATGCATTGGGAGGAAGGGGGGCTGATACACCTTTGAGTGACAGAGTTCTTAGGAAGTGGGTTTTCAGTCAAGTTACTAATATTCTTTCTCTGATATGAAAAGCCTGATCCTTTTGTTAACATGCAAATTTGTATTGCACAACTGTGTTTTGTTTTCAGCTCTGCTCCACAAATAGACTATGAGAAGAGCAATGTAATATGATAGTGGAAGTCCCCATGTACTTTCTAGAGTAGCATAAGGTTGTTTTTTAAGAGTTCTAACATTTTTTTACTAAAGATATAAATATTTAAAGTTAAAGCTGCTTTTACATAGCCTGGTGTAATGGTTTGACCTTCACCAGCAGCCAAGTACCCACCCAGCCTCTCACTCAGTCCTGCTGCCCAGAAGGATGAGGGAAAGAATAAGAAAAATGAAAGTGAGAAAATTCAAAGGTTGGGATAAAGACAATTTAATAGATGCAGGAAAGAGGGGAAAAAGCAAACAAGCAATGCAAATGAAATGACTTCTCACCTTCAACAAGCACACTGATGCCCAGCCATTTGCCAACCGTCAGCCACACCCCCCTGTTTCATCTTCCTGTAAGGCAGTTCTTGTTGCTGAACACTGTGTTACATAGTATGGGATAGCCCTTTGGCTAATTTGGGCCACCTGTCCTGGCTGTTTTCACTCCTGACTTCTTGCCGTTTCATGCTGAGGGTGGGAGTAAAACGGGAAGAAGGGAAAGCCTTGGTGCTGTGCAAGCACTGCTCAACAGTAGCCAAAACATTGTTGCCTTATCAGTGTGTTTGGCCACAAATCCAAAACACAGCTGGGAAGAAAACTAACTTCATCCCAGCCAAATAAAGTGAATCTTGTCAGCCTAGCTAGTGTATGGAATATCTTACTGCAATTTTAGAAGTGTACCTGACATCAAGAGAAGTAATACGAATCGGTAGTGAGTAATCCATTTGGACCTTGTCTTAGTTGTGAACCTTGATGCACATGACATAGAAGTGATGGCAGTTAGAGGTATATGAAAAAGTTGTCCTCCTGCTTTATTTCTGAAGATATCTTTGCTTATTCTGCACTGATTTCCATTTCCATTTGATATACTCGCTCTCGTTTGTTCATGGCAGCATATAACAAATTGTTTTATTTAGTTCTTACTACAGTCAAACGTCAGATCTTGCTGACCTTCACCGATACAATGTGATAGTCAGCAGAGTCTAGCTTTAAGTCTGCATTGAGAAAGTCTGAAAGTAACTGGCTTTATATGTTCCTTTTTTCTAGTTCATCTCTGAAAAATGCCTCAGTTTTCATTGTATTAAAACTGTTCATTCTTTATCTTATAAAGGGAGATAAAAATACGAAGATGAAGGACAGGAAACAAGAAAGTATGTAGCGAATAGGAGATAATTGCATTGTGCAGCAAAAGAGGAAAAAATTCATTTTATTGTAAAGATTTGAGCTCTGTATTTTATTTGATTCCAATCTGCATTGTCTGCATAATTTTGCTTTTTGTCCAACACACTGCTGGAACAGTATTTAATCCATAATAATTTTGTACATAAGCATAATTCAGATTTCAAAAAGCCCATTCTGTTCTTGATATAATGATTTTTCTAAGTCATTACAAATTGATTTTTTCCTTATAAATCACCTCCCCAGAAGTTGAAGAATACAAAAAAATGAACAAATGAGATCTGGCACCTGAATTCCAAAATTAACCACAGTAAAAAAGAGAACTGCTAATAAATATTAATGTCAGAGAGCAAATAGTGACTGAGGACTTACATTGTGCATTTACAGTATGACTAAAAAACCGGATGGGAAGTTATGTAAACTAAATCCTGAGAAACTGGCGAGGCGTACTGCAGTTCTATATGGATCTTCCAGCATGTTTGCAAAGATGAGCTTCACTAAACTGTTTGTTTGGTGATATTTGCAGTTTTAGATACTTTGTTAATCCTTGAAAGGTAGCCTGAAAAAATCTAGTTATCCTTTTGGATATTTTTTTTTCACTTTCCTGTTGGATATTTTTTCTAAATGCAGCTTGATGGGTTTTTTTCCTATCTAAAGTTTTACATAAATACTAATTTTTAAGCAGATATTCAAATGTCCATCTGTTCTCTAAAACTGATTCTATAATAAGCTAACAGTAGACATGTTTTTGAGCAAATCTCAGCTTCAATGCAGAATTTTTATTTTAAACTGACTGAATATGAAGATGAGAAAAGTCCACCTGAGGCTTCATGAAATTATCTGTACTTCCCTGTAAAAAGTGGTTTGCTGGGTAATAGTCTACATTTATCTGTGTGTTAATAAGAGAAACAGTATTTCCTAATACGTTTGTTTTCTAGATGAGATGCAGCTCTTCAGTAAAGTAAAACTTACTTTACTTGTATCAGTGGTTTCACCAGTGGACAAAAAACCATGGACTTCCTAACTTCTAATGTAAAACATGAGTAAAAATGTTGACTTCTTTGTGAGACCTGAACATCTAGTGGACTTAAACCCAACTAATAGCTAGTATATGTAGTTAAATATGTATAATATTTACATATATACATAAATAGGTTCACAGGAATGACCTAAAGTCTAACTTAATAAAGAAACTTAGCTTTATTTCACTTATTATTTTTTTCCCAGTTATCATAGAATCATGGAATGGTTTGGGTTGGAAGGGACCTTAAATATTATCATGTTCCAATCCCCCTGCCATGGGCAGGGACACCTCCCACCAGACCAGGTTGCTCAAAACTCCATCCAGCCTGGCATTGAACACTTTCAGGGATGGGACATCCTCAACTTCTCTGGGCAGCCTGGGCCAGTGTCTCAGTACCCTCACAGTAAAGAATTTCTGCCTAATATCTAATATAAATCCCCCCACTTTCAGTTTAAAAATGTTATCCCTCATCCTTGGACTTGATGATCCCAGGGGTCTCTTCCAACCTAGATGATTCTATGATTCTATGATCCTATTGCTATGCTCCTGATGAAGAGTCACTTTAGGCAGCTGTAAGGTCTCCCATTTCCACTTGGACATTGAGCTGTTGACCTCACCCCTTTGTGTGCAGCCATCTGGTTAGCTCCTGATCCTTCAAATCCATGCCTTTCCAGTTTAGAGACCAGTATGTCATGCAGCACACAGTGTCACTTATATATGTATATATATCAAATTATACTATTGCTGTGTTAGAAATGTACATTGTATTGCACTTTATGCATTGTTATCATGTAAGAATACATAATAGGAAGCTCAGTATTAGAAAAACTGAAAAAATGTAGGCATTTGAGTAGCACAGTAAAGAAAGTGCAGTTTTGTAAGTAACCACTTTTGTTCAAAGCTACTATCTGTTCTTGAAAATATCTTGAACATATGGACTAAATAGTTGATAGCAATGAAAGCATATTTGTGTATGAGTGTGTAGGTGTTTAGGAGAAGGAAGGAGAAGTAGGTGTTAAACATGACAGTAAGGTGGGGAGAAGTGACAATGGGAGAATGAGAAATCTGATGCAGAAATTTAACTTGTGCAAGTAATCCTTGACACTTATGTAACTTTGGGTACAGCTATATCTAGGAGCTATTTCTGAATCAACACCTGTATGCTCTTACTCTGCTGTAAGTGTGAGGCAGCTTATTCCTATTAATTTTAAGGCAATGTATGTGCGTAATCATATTCTTTCAAAGGAAATAATCTTGAGTACTGTTTTACATGTGGACTCCAGGATGCTTGTCGCTTTTCAGACAAGACAAGTAAGACTCTTCCATTATGGCTTGGAAGCACTTGGATATTTCTAATGAAAATTTCATGTTATAAAGTGAAACTTTACTTAAGAGAATTGATACATACTGACAAGGTGACAGATTTTTTTTCTTTAAGGAAAAGATTATGTTTATCATGACCCTGTTACTTCATCTTCTCAGGTTACATTCCAATCAAGTGCTCACACAATAATCAAGAGGAATATTCTTTTATGTACTGAAATTAATTGAAATTAGTATGTTTATAATATCTATAAAATGTGGAATAAAAGAAGTTATGTACCATGGTTAGGTTTGGGGAAGTATTTTCTGACCTTTACCAGCTAATTAATTTACTTGCTGAGTGATTAAAAGAGCAGTGGATTGTATTAAGTTGTTAACAACTCTCAGTAATGACCTGTTCCCCGTTGGCATGCCTCTAACTTTATTACCTCTTGTGATAATTAAATAAAACCCAAACCTGTGTGAGCTCCCAGAAAATGCAACAAATGCAAAAATATGGCGTATCATGTTCATGTCATACTGATTTTTGTGGCGTATTTTATAGTTTTGTTTTTTTCTGAATGACCTGTTTTCTTCATGTTTTCTTCATTATGAGGGTTTGCATATGGAAGAAATAAAGATGACAAGTAAGAAAGAGTACTTCAGAGGCTCAAACTTGACAAGATATTGTTGAATTTGTTTTTATCAATAACATTGGGTTTAAAAAAATGAATTTTGTGGCTTACTGACAGTTTACCTTATTTAGGTCAATGGATTACTCTCCACTGGGTCAACAAAGAGTGTAACTAAAATGGACAAGCTCGAACTTGTGTATAGATAGGAAAGTATGTTTCAGTGTTTTGTAGAAGAGGCAGATTGCCTTAATCTAAAAGAAATATCTTCTAAACTTTAATTTCTTTGGGCCAGTCTTTAAAACGTGACAGTTTTCAGCTGTACTGGACCTTTGCTTATGTTGTTAACCATGTACAAGAGTAGTGCAGTTAGGGGTTCCACCATCTAACTCACAAGCAGTGAGCTCATAAACCTGAAAGAGCTAGGAGAACCTTTCACCTTGAGCACCGAAGCAAGCTGTGAAGGGTCTTATGATCATTTCTTTAGGGCTTGTGCATCCTCCTGTAATTCATTAAATGATCTGACAACCACCAAGAAAAATGTCTTAGATTTTTTTAATATATTTTAATGTCTTTCTGATGGTTTTAGGTTCCAGTAGAAGCACAAATGAAAAAATGCAGACAATGTTTGGAATAGAAATTAGTAAGAAGTCCTTTTTTTCTTGTATCCCAAAGTTAGTTCTAGACTTGTGTCATACTTGGTCTGATGGTCTCTTTAAGCAATTTCTATACCTTTCTATATGTATATATATCAGAAATGGAAATTTTCACCTTGGTCCTTTCTTCCACTGCTTTATATATTCCCTTGGTGTCCTAGACCAAAGCATTTGCGATCCTGTAGATAAGAATAAAGATATTTTGTTCTGTAAGCAGTCAATGTAGGGATCTGATACATTTTTCTGTTTTGTTTATTCCTGAAGGTTGGTGGCTTCACGCCCAGGTGTGTTGTATTGCTGAAGCCAGGAGGCAGAAAAGCATATATTATATGTGGTCAGTCTGTAACCTGCTAGGATGAAATGCGCTGTCTGTGCCAGCTGTAGATAGTAGAATATATTCATTACATAAAGTATAAACTGTCATAGTTCAACATTCTAAATTCAGGAGCAGCCTTACGTTGTAATCTGTGTCAACCAGTTTACAGACACAAATTTTCATGCAAAGGAGATGATGTTATAGATAAAACTCCTTAACATAACTTCCTTTGCCAAATTCAACCATATGAACCTTATCCCAAGTTGATATTAGCCAAGTGCTATTCATCCAGCCAAAATTGTTAACAGTAGTGGAGATTGGGTCAGTTATGGGTCAGTTTGTTTGGATTTCTTTAGTAAGGTGCAAAGAGGTTCTGCAAACGGGATATACATAATTGAAAATGTAAAGCAGTAATGTCTTGCGTGATATATAACAGATAGGCAAGATCTAATGAGCTCTTAGGCTAAGCATTAACAGGCTCCCCACTCCTATGAGGCAGCAAAGAGTTTTTGCTTGCCAGACAGGCAGCAGTTAGGAGAGGAACAGTTGATATCTGCAAATCCCTGGAAGGGATCTTCACAGCTGCTACATGACTATCCGCCATCACCAGCACTGATGTGGATGCCACTGGTGACCCAGCAGTCCTCACCCAGACCAACCAGTCTGTCTCTCCCTGTTTTATTTTAAGGTTTTATGCCTTTTTATGTTGGCATCTATTTTCTGAAGTCCTTGAACTGCTAATAATTAATAATCCTACTGCAGTCTGTGATTGGGGCCAAAGCTAGTCAGTTGGTTCGTATCACAACTGGGCCTTGCATCCCTGGTATGAAAATGTTACAACTCACTTCACACCTGCTTCTGAATATGGAATAAAATGATTTTTTTAAGGATTCTGAAGATGAAGAATTTTTTTTTGCCTAGATGATATCCCCAGCTGCATATTTTGGGCTTTACGTTCAAAATGCATTGATACAGTCAATAAATTGTTCTGCCACTGTCACCAGTTGTGTCACAGAGTAGTATAGGACAATTAAATTCATGAGATTCCCGCTAATCAATGGCAGCAAAGGAGCACTAGAAGTCATTTACTTCTGTAGTCTGCCTTGAATCCATGTTGTCCCCCATCCATGTTAATTGACTTTTGTAAACAGGCCTGACATTTGTTCTTAGCCAGGTTTGGAAACTTTGTCAGAAAAGGAAAGTTAACTGTACTCAGCAGATAGCCTGAGGTGGCTTGTCCTGAATGCAGTTTTTTCATATCTGCTGGATGTTTTGAAGACTTTAAAGAAGGAGAGAAAATTTACTTCCTGAAAGTATCAATAGATGTTTTCTTCAGAATGGTAATCTTCTTTTACAAGCCAGAAAGGGTTTTTTTTTCTCATTTAAGCCAAACTGCCATCATGGTATCATCTGCTTTCTTCTGTAAAAAGATAATAGTGCCAAAGTCATGGTGCAAGAGTAGGGTGTTTTCTGATAAGGGAAAGAGGGATTTGTGCAGCACCATGTATTTGTTTCAGATCATGTATCTGTGCTTGCATTATTTCTTCACAGGTTCTAGCAAAGAAAGAGGTACCTAGGACTCAGCTGGCCAAAGTGTATCAAAGACAAATAATTAATGTTGACAAAATGGTTCAATCTTTTGCATGAAGCTCATCTGATTTTGTTTAATACAATCTAACCCTGAATACTGAAGGAGTTTGAAAGTATATGAAGAATTTGCAGTGTATCCCCAGCAGTAAATATGAAATAGTGTTAACAGTAAATCTGAAAATACATATTTTTCTCTATTGAAGAAATATACAGTAGATTTTTAGAGGCGATGAAAAGATAGCATAAAACAGCATAGTAGCCTTTGGGGATACAGTTTCCTATGTTATCAGTGTATTAAATAAGCCACTATCTGCTATTCATCTTTTCTGGTTTCAACAGCAAAGGTAAAACTATCACATTTCTACAATTCTAGTGGCTTGTTAAAGTTTTAAACTTTAATTTCTCTATAATTATTTATGATGTAGTTTATTAGTCATACAAAAATCAACTTTCAGTAAAAGCCTAGTCTTTTTTACTTTTAAAGTC
>VZTM01032874.1:4271-16209 GCA_013400555.1 Jacana jacana
CGTCTAAACTGCTCAACTGGTCCTCAACCCAGTCCTCATCAACTGAGGCAAACTCCTCCTTTATCTTGTCTTCCTCTAGGGTCTCAGGGCTATGGGGCTCCTCCAGCCAGCCTCTGTCTGTATAGACAGAGACCAAGAAGGCATTAAGTAATTCAGCCTTCTCTGTATCTTCTGTCACCAGGGCACCCACCTCATTCATCAGTGGGCCTACATTGCCTCTTGTGCTAGTTTTAGTTGCAATGTATTTGAAGAAGCCCTTTCTGTTGTCCTTGACCCCGCAGCAAGGTTTAATTCTAAGGAGCCCTTAGCTTTCCTAGTTGCATCCCTACATTCTCTGACAACAGTCTGATATTCCTCCCAAGTGGTCAGCCCCTCCTTCCATGTTGTGTAAACTTTCCTCTGTCGCTTGATTTTGCCCAACAGTTCCCTGTTTAACCATCTCTGGTCTCCTGGCTCTCTTTCTTGACTTCTTACCTGTTGAGATGCTTTGATCTTGAATTTGGAAGAAGTAGTCCTTGAATGATACCCAACTGTCTTGGGTCCCTTTGCCTTCAAGTACCCTATCCCACAGAATTTCCCCTAGCAATTGCATATAGATCTAGACTATATAGATCATGTTTTCCCCAAACTCCACGTCTTTCAATGTACAGAATGAAAAAAAAACCACACCTGAATTCAGTACTTGGGCTCTTATCAGTAATAATCTTCCTGTTGTTTTTTAACTATTTGTTACGATAATGTATGACAGCTGCTTGCTCTAAAGTTGTGCTGACTACATCTGTGCAGCTTCCAGTGACCATACTATAGGTTTATCCCTGGCATGGAACGCTTCATTGGTAAACAGTTACAATTTTACAGAGTTCTAAGAAACTGAAAACAGCCTTTCACAATGGCATCCATAACAATAAGTGGTAGCGCTACTGTCTGTTAATATATATATTTGTATTGTTATAGAAATCAGCATAGTAATGGAAGGCTTTGCTGCAAACAATCATATTTATATCTTTGAATAACATCAGCTATCAAATTTATTCTACTGTGAATGGATAGTTCTCCAATTTTTTTGTGACAGGTTTAGTTAAATGAAAAATAAATTTCCCTCTCCCTGAGAACTATCCTAAAAGAATGGCATCAAAACCCTAGTGCTTACATCAACAATAGTCTGCAGTTGCCTCTGTCTAGCAAATTCTTATGTACATACAAGATTGAATCCTGACTCCACTGAAATCAAAGAGAAAAGTCCTATTGCAGGGGTCAATTTTTACCCATAGTTTTCTATAATGGATCTAGTTTAAAATGGAAGTTTGTGGTGGGCTCACAAACATGGAACACTCTATCAGTGTCTCAGAGTTTGAGCAGCTGAACAAGCATTGCAGCACTGCTGCATTATACCCTTTTGATTAAATTGAGGCAGATAAACAGCACTTCAGTGAAAATTATCATTTGGCAAAGAAGTATATGCCAGCTTTTCTGGATCTGATATAAATTTTATAGTGAGGTAATAATACTTTGATTTTTGCCAGTGACTTCAATAACCAGGTTACAAGTAGCCTACACAGAGTAGGTATTCCAACACATAAATGTATGCTCATCAATTTTAAAACCACGTTTAGATGAAAATATGAAGTAATCTATTGTTTTTTTTCTCCGTAAGACTTTTCACATTGTGAGTTTCAGAGAGATAATGTCTTCTCAATCTTTATCATTTATGATTCTTTGATATATAGATGGTCTGGACAGAAAGAGAATAATTCATTTAATTTACCACTGTTTCTAGTGGTAAAGGCTGTTTGGAACCTTTTATTTTCACCAAGCTGCATTCAAGCTTTCTTTGTTAATTATAACTTTTCCAGGCAGAACTACATTATCAATTCTTAAATCAGTCCATATATTTCTGTGAAAATATCCATTATGTTTTGGATACCTTAGGAAAACACATTGGGATGAATGATACTAGATTGTGCTAGTTCCTCATTTCAGTCCATACAGAAACAGAATGTTCCAGTATTAACAAGCTACTTCAGAATTAATTTAAACTTTGAATAAAACTAGAACAAGTTAAAGCAAAAATACCTAATTATTTTTGTTTGCAATGTTTGGCAACACGGTTATAAAATTTGATTTAGGTCTTTCTGATTTTGCTTTCGGTGCTTGACTAAGCTTTCAACGGAAAGGATGGGTTTTACGTGTTAAGGTCAGTGTAGAGATAACAGTATGAAGCATTTCTGTAATTCAAATATTATTTTATATGTATATGTGTGACCCTATGGTTATGTTTTATACAAATATATTTGGGAGTTAATGCACGTATTATTGTAATCTAGTAACTAAAACTTTAGTAATCAGTCATGCTAGAGTGAAACTGATTTTGGAGCATACTGTCTTTCAAAAGTACTGTGGTCCATGAAGCATCATCAGTCCTTTGCTAGGTCAGAAATAGCTGTTTGTGGCAAGGGAATGACACTTGACAGGATGTGGCTACAGTGAATGGGAAAGGTGGAGTTCATGTTATCCTGGGCTGGTGCAGTGGTCCCAGAAGATACTGTGCCTAGCTGCATGTGAAACAGTTATGAACTTCTTAACTATTATTTTCTTCCCTTTCCTTCTTCAGCTAGTGAGAATAGCTCCCTGAATGTGAGCTGTTGTCCTTTTTCAAGTGATTTACATGTAAATAAATGTAAATTTATTACACATAATAAAGCATAGCCCCAATGTTAATAACTTTGAGATGTCACATTTTGCCACCTGTACAGTTCTATGGCAGGAATTTTCTTTTAGGTTGTTTGAAACATTTATATTTAAAATCAGTTCAGTTCTTGACAAGACTCTGACTAACATGAAGTTTATATGAAAGCTTTCCTGTAGCCAAGGATCACAAGATTGTAGCACAGATATTTGAGAGCCTGGCCAAAAGGAGGCTTTAAGAACAGTTTACAGAGAAAAGGTGACAGTAGCTCCCCAGGAGTCCTGACCTATTCCCAAACTGGGTCTCAGGTTGTCCATAGCACTGTCTGTGGCCTGTTCTCTGAGTAGAAGAGAGGAACATGTCTCACGACATGCCCAATGAGTTTCAAGAAGAAACAGCATAGCAAACATCATATATTGTCATTTCAAACTTGCAATGTATTTCTTCAAACTTGCTATCAATAGTATCAACAGCTTGTGGCAGATACTTGATAATGCCTAACAAGTCAGAACAGCATTTAAATACAGTCCTGTAGGAGAATGGATGAGAGAAATAATATGTAGATGAAGTGACAAATTTATGGTATTTAATGCATTTCTGGAAGGTGTACAAATACTACGATAAGCAGAGTAATGTGTCTTTTAGTTTGGAGAAAACTGAGGTAAGGACTTATCAATGCTTATAAGTCCTTAAAGGGTGAGTGTCAGGAGAACGGAGCCAGTCTTTCTTCAGTGGTGCCCAGTGACAGGACAAGAGGTAATAGGCACAAGTGGAACATAGAAAGTTCCATCTAAACATGAGGAAAACTTTCCTTCCTGTGAGGTTGGCAGAACTGCCCAGAGAGATGGTGGAGTCTCCTTGCCTGGATATTTCCTGTGCAACCTGCTCTGGGTGACCCTGCTCTGGCAGGGGAGTTGGACTAGATGATCTCCAGAGGTCCCTTCAAACCCCATATCATTCTGTGATTCGGTGAAGAGGAATACAGGAATCTGTAGAATAGGACAGAACATTTTGTGATATTTAATCAAATTTAATTTTAGATGTCAAGGCATGTTGGTCTTCTAAAACTTGATGATCACACCCTTTAGTATGTACATGAAGTCCATATTCTGGTGGAAGTATAATTCATGAGTTCTGAGTCCCTGTTCAGCCTCTGCTGCTGAAACCTTTCACTACAGCATACCCACCTGGATGACTGTGGACTCCTGTGAGCAAGATTCATTCATGCTCCGCTCAAACATAGACTGTGCTGTTAGGGCCAGGATGAAGCAGCACTATGAGGCACATTGGTTTGGAGTGGAAAACAATGTAATGGTTGCTACAGGGCTGTCATTTGGAGTAACGCATATTGAATCTCATCAGCATGGAGTGTGAAGGTCAGGTTTGCAAAGTATCATGTAGACACATGGTATATTTTACCAACTGATTAAATTCACTATTGCTTATTTTCTTTAGCCATAAACTAGAATGATATTACCTATCTTTTTTTTCCAGTATCTGAAGGAGGCCTACGGGAGAGATGTGGAGAGACTCTTGATCAGGGAGTGGAATCACTGGATGAGAGGGAATAGTTTTAAAGTGAAATAGGGGAGATTAAGATTAGATACTAGAAAGAAACTCTTAATTGTGAGGGTGGTGAGAAACTGGAATGGGTTGCCCAAAGAAGCTGTGGCAGCTGCCTCATCCCTGAAAGAGTTCAAGACCAGGCTGGATGGGGCTTTGAGCAACCAGGTACAGTGGGAGGTGTCTCTGCCCAGGGCAGGGGGCTGGAAGTCAATGATCTTTAAGGTCCCTTCCAACCCAAACCATTCTATGTTTCTATGATTCTGTGTTTGACATCTTATTAAGGTGATGCAATTAAGGATGGATTGTTACCAAAACTCCCATTGCATGCAAAGGGTCCTGGGGCCCCTATGCTCATGCAGCTGCCAACAGCAGAAGTACCAGATCAAAGTTTGTTTTTCAGACCCAGGAAAATGCTTGTCAGTAGTTATAGCCCCCCTGAGCCACCACATAGTTTTACTCTTAATTTTATTTCACTGTGTGGCTCCTAAATTGAATAGAAACATTTTCCCACTTGTAATATTTAAAGCTGTACAAATCCTGTATGCAAGAGCACCTGTGACCTATTCATTGCCCAGCAGTGATAGATCTGGTAATAACACATTTGCTATTCTGGCTGTGCTGCACTTTGGTAACACCTAGGGTTTAATTGAAGTACATCCTGACCTTGGTTTTGTTCATGCAGCATAGAATTAACACAATTCATATGAATCTACTCAGGGATATGATGGCAAAATGTATTAGTAATTTTTGCTCCTTGCACTCTTTTGGAAAAAAAAAACAAACCATAAATCTCAGTAAAAAACAATGTGCTGCCATTTCATAGTCTTAAACTATAGAAGTCCTAAAACAAGTAAAAACAAAACTAAAAAACCCAACAAACCTTCTTATATTTCTCTGCACCTCTTTTTTTTCCTCAAAACATTATCACAATATGATAATTACATTGCCCCTAACAGTTTCATATTACTTCATAATTAAATAAACCGCTTGTACATTGCAGACCACAAAATGCCTGTGTTCCACTCTTACCTTAAGGGGTTTCCATAGTTACCAAGGACAAGAAGTTTAACCATCATTTGCCAGACTCGAGGCTATTTGCAGCCTTTACTTTTTAGCTCATGTCTCTTTCTCTTTGTCTCTTTGTTTATTAAGAGAATGAGGGAGTAATGTGGACTCTGTTAGCCACTACAAATGCAATGATGCAAAATGGACTCTGGTGCTTTAATGTGTTATTAGCTGGGTATGTTTCTCCCAGAAGGTATTTTGGAATAATGAATAGTAGAACATAGCCTGGAGTTACCAAGGTTATGAAATACTTATCAAGCACTTCTTCAACTCAACATGAAGTAATTCAGACCTTAAAAAAAGAAAACAACTTTCTTGTTACAGAATTATGGCACAGATTTAGGCAGATACCTATTTTAATTTGTAACCAAAAGGGCACTGGTACAGATCTTTCATGGCTGTTTTAATATAAGGCCCTTTCATCCCTCAGTCTTCTCTGTTTTACATATTACAAAATCTATTTGTAAAAACTGCACTTGTTTAGGCACAAATTCAGTTTTTTATGCCACGGATATGTATAATCCTCTGATTATTAATTTGCTAATCTCAAAATAATCTTAAAATCTTTCTAAATTACTTCAATTTTTTTCAGAACATCTCTGTTGCCAAAGCATAGAAACTACTTCTGATCCACAACTGCATTATATATTCATCAAAACTAAAATATTTCCATCTTCTTGTCCATATTTTTTACCCAGGCCAAGAGCTTAGCAAGGCTCAAAGGATGATTTGCATTAGTAAAAGGATCTATTGGTAAAAAAAATATTCAGCATTAGCACATAGAGTAGGCAAATGCACATATTGCAATTTTGGAAAGATGTTTTGGCCTTTAAAAGCTAGACCTCCATTTTCTAAGATTTGGATGAAACTTTTAAGGGCAAGTATATACTTGCAATTTTAATTATTTATTTTCTCTTCCATTGTACTGGCTATATTTCTATGTGTATTCTTAGACTATGTGGTGTTCTGATCTGACATTTCCTACTGATTGTTCTGATCTGACATTTCTTTTTTTTTTTTTTTTTTAGTAGGGAGAAAATTTTTGAAGGAACGAGGCCTAACATGTTGGATTCTTTCAGCCTTGTACTTTTCTGCCTTTGTATCTTTTAAAAGACACCAGATTTTAACCTGCAGATTTTTGCTTGATGCTTTGAAATTCTGTAGTATGCTTTGAAAAGGTTGTTAATTTATACAACTTAATGCTTAATTCTACCAGATCAAAATTAGTTTGTGTGGTGTGAAATCTCGTTGTAGTACCTTTAAATAGATGTTGTCTTAAGTCACTACGAGTCAGCTAAAGCCAAATAAATATGACAGTGATTCAAAATTATGACTCCAGTGTGACAGGAGTGAAAATTGTATTGTTTTAGAGCAGTGCATCGTGTATTTTTTTATTGTGTTGATTTTATACAAATTTTATTGTGGTCCATAGATGCCTTCCTAGTGGGGACCTGTGATTTTACTTTAATAATAAACCAAAAGGAAATTAAGAAAGCATTCATTCAATATTTATAGGTATTCTGCTCTTTAATTGTTTCTCACTGAGGTATTTCTAGCATAAGACAGTGAAATCTTGAAGATGCTTGAATGACTTCCCTGTATATCATGGTTGGCACATGAAATTTAGTTACATCCTGCTGTAATGAAGCGAATTTTTCTCTGTATAGTTGCCTGTTTCCCCCTAGATAAATATCTGTCCAGAAAAATATAGAAGTTGAAACAAACAAAAAGGTTCCAAGAAACTGCATTTTATCAAATGAATTCATGAAGTGAGAAGAGTAAAATGGAACTTGAATAACTCAAAGGAATAGTGATGAGGTAGAAAACCTTTTCTACCTTTATATAATTGCTTCAAATTGAGCCCAAGTCAATATAGAACAAAAGTTCCTAATGTCTATATGGGGTCTCCAGAAAATGAATCTAAATTAACTCTGAAAAGGGAATAGCTACACTAGATTACATTCTTTTATGGTCCCTCTTAATTGAAATTACAGTGGCCTTGATTCCATTTAGCTTAAATTAAATTCTAAATACAAGTGTCCACACAAAGATTTAATGCAATATAATTAACCCACTTTGAAACTTAGTTTAAATTAAATTTCTAGAATGTTTCTGTGTAGGCTAGTACCAAGTTGCATTGTGGTGGATTTTATGAAAGTGTTTAAGTTAATTCATCGTCAGTGGTTCATAGATTGCTCCTATTCATACCCTTGTGTACAGTCTGAACAGAGACATTATGACTGTTTTGTCCTCTTCAGCCTTTGGATGACATCCATGGAAAGGTCAATAAAGAAGCCAACTAATTCCTTTTAATAAAAGTAACTATGTCCTAATGAAATATCCATTACACGTTAACTGACGTTTCTTGTGATTTTCCTATAAAATTAACAAATGTTATGAGTTGTACTGACAATATAATGTGCAAATGAGGCTTGGGAATAAAAGAATATTTATAAAGAAAGGAGCATACCATAAATTTCTCATTTTCAAAATGTCTCTTTCCTGTCCATTTCTGTTATCTGAAGTTAAGGAGAACATTTTAAACCTCTGGAAGGCATGACAGAGAAAACATAAAATCTTGCTGGAAAACAAGGGGTGTGAAATGTATCTGTTTTCTGTACATCAAAATGAAAGAAAAGATAAAAAAAGGCAGACTGGATCAAACTTATCCTTGATTGAACTTGCCTGAAATCAATGGTGATTCACGAGGATTGAATGTGTCAAACACATTTAGGTCTTTCAGGACAGTGTCTTAGTGATTCAGCTGAGTCTTAAAAGGCTTGCAGAGAACCAGGAAGTATCTGTGGTACAGCAGTATCCATTCTGCTTCCAACACTTACGTGCTTCAAGAGGCCATAGAAAATCCCAGATACGGCCCAGAGCGAAACAATGAAACACATGAAGAAGATAATAATTTGGATTGTAAGTGTTTTGATTTATCTAGTGTCATGAGTAATCAGTCCGCATTGCAGGGATGCCTATCTGACCCTCATTGGCCTCCTCTGTACTTAACTAAAAATAAAATGAAAACTAAATAGATAAAAGCTGCTGGGCTTTGAAATCTCCCAGGTTTTTAGGCATTATTGCAATGGCTCCCTAAGCTGTTGTTTAGACATTTATAGTCCTACAGCAGTGAAAAGGGAAAACCAGTTTTTAAGAATGGAGGAAAAGATGCACGACTCTATGATTGCAGTGATGGTAAACCAGTCTGTTTAAAAACAAAACAAAATAAAACAAGAGCAACTCAGACAGGAGTGAATGCGTGAGAAAGAGATTTTACAAAAATTAGGAAGAGGAAAATCTGAGATCTATTACAACTCAGTTTACTAATTTTGCATCATGATTAGTGTAATGCTCTATTAAGAACATAGTATGTGTTTCTTTGCTCATGGCAAAGACATTCAGTGGAGAAAAATAATGGTGTCATTGCTCCATTTACGGGCAGGGAACAGCATGCAATGTGTGTGTAGTTCTCTCGACCTGAAAGCTCTAGTCCTCAGGGGTTCAGCCAGGTGGAAGGGAGTTCCAGGATGGAAAAGGCGGGGATGGGGGCAGGAGAGTGTGGTGAGTGAATCCCTTGAAACTTGGTGCCTTCAGCCTATTTCTTCATGGCCATATGGGGACACGCATCTGAGGCTGCGGGAGCATTTGCAGAGCAGATGTTGGTAGAGGATTTCTGACCCCAGTGGAGCTCCCTGCCCACAGTTCAGTCTCTGTTCTGGAATGAGGGTTTACCCTCATTTGTTTCAGTATTTTGTGGAGATAAAACAGATTGTGTGCTTGTCTCATGGTATCTACAGTGAAATTCCCTTGGCTTCCTTCCTCTGCTGGCATCACTGCCAAAAGGGGATCAGTCTCAGGCTCTGAGAGCACTCAGAGTTCCTGAAAAGAGAGTCAAAAGAGTCACCTCTGCATAAAGTAATCTTGGAATTTAGACCTATATTTATTGCTCCATTCCATACAGAAACTATTTTCAATTCTCCAGTGCTGACACTACTGGAAGAGATTTCCCAGCATAATAAGCTGTTTGATGCACCTAGCTCCTTTACATATGTTTGGAAATCTGCTATTTAATTTGCAGCTGTAGAGTGGCTTGTGTACTAAAAAAATGCAGATATCTTTGCAAAGGGCTTTTCTGTCAGAAACCTCTTTAAAGGGTGTGATGTACAGCATACATAACTGTGCTATATAAAGTGAAGAAAAGGTGCATTTCCACATATATGTCCAAAAAAAAGTTGTAAAAAGTGATCTGAATGCTTCTTATCATGAAATTTTCTGGCACATGAATGAAGGAGGGCTGTGGTGACTTAACTGTGCTTTAGTCGAGATTTAACTGAAAGGTACTTGTGTTGATTTAATTTTACTGTGATCTTTTAATCACCTGACATCTGACAGATTCTCTCTGTATTTTCAATGCAGTGACATATAGCATCACATCTCAGTTCTTAATGGCAGATGTACAGCACCAACCAAAGTCTGTTAGATCATACTGTATCATGAACTACACATTGGGATAAAGCCATGGCCTTTGCACTGCACCGCTCCACTGATGAGACAGTTATTCATAAACCTACAGACTAGACAGAAAGCTAAGTATGAGTTGCCAAGAGCAACTAAACTGCCAGGGATCCAGCTAAGGGTCACTGGAGCTTGGGAAAATATCTTTGCCACCTGCCATACTTCATTAGGCAGATCTTTGGGAATGGTGTAAAAGTTTGCTTCTGTAATCAAAGCCCGCCATTTATAGTGAGTATACTTTCTCCTGGTAAAAAAAAAAAAAAAGAAAAGAAAACAAAGAGAGATCAAAGCACATCAGGCTTAAGACCTAATTACAAGAAGTAGAAAAATGAATTGCAGATTCCCATAAGGAATCCCATATTCCCATAAGATTCCCATAAGGAAGACAAGCAAAGTTACCTTTCAACAGCATAACTGCTGCATCCTTCAAGCTGTCCCTAAGGGAAGCTGCACTGTCTGTATCTGCACAGTATAGATTAGCTTTGTCATTCCTTGCTTCATCTTCTGCACTGGATCTTAAGAAGGTGATGCTTTTTATTGAGAGGCGAATGTGTAGTCCATCAATAGTAACTCAGTATCAGGTAAGCTTTAAGGAGGAGAACATAAATATCAAATGTCAATTTGAAAAAATAAAAAAAAATATTTTTTTTAGTTTTGTGGAAATAGGAAACAAAACAAGTAACTCTCCATAGATGTGTGTGTATATATATATATATATATATATATATTTATTTATGTCTCCATGGCCTTAAAAGGAATNATATATATATATATATTTATTTATGTCTCCATGGCCTTAAAAGGAATATGTTGGACTAAATAAAAGGAATAATAAAACTAATATTACTGGGCTAAAATAACAGATTATATATGCTTTGGTAATTAGAACAATGCCACAGACAAACTTAAGGTCATGGTTAGTAGTGCACCAAATAATTGTATGGTGTCTGGGGAATCTTCTGTGCAGTAAGGAAATTCTTAGCAGTTGTAACTACATTTTAAATCCACACAGCAGAGGGCACTAGTGTTATTGAGTTGACCACAGAGTTGATATTTTGGTACTGAAAGAATGAAGAGGGGAAAAAAAAAATTACTTAGAAAAAGAGTTATCAACAAAGACGAAAAAAGCTGTTTTCCATGTGTGGATTTATAAAGCCAAACCTTCATATGTCTCTAGCATAATAATCAGATATTGAACAGTATATTACTCTAATATGGAATTCCAGATTGTCTTTATGTAAAGTCCATTAAAATATTTCCATAGCATTCTTCAAGACTTTAAATGAATTTTCTACTATGTTTTTGTGCTGGCTAATTTTTTATTTTTACAGAATATTTATGATTTAAAACTACCTTTATGTGAAACAATTTCACTAAGATTTCCTGAATACTTAAACTCTGAGCTGTGGAAAGCTACCAATATAATATAAAGGACCTTTCTAGCACATTCCTGCTGCCTCTATGAATCTTACTACAGGATGTCAGCCTCACACAAAGCTCACTGCTTGAAGTGAGGAATTGCAAGGCATTGCCTAACATATTTTCTGCTGGTCATGGTAGCATTTTTGAACCATCAGTTCCCCCGTACTTTAACGGCATGAAGTCCAGATAGTTTGGCCTTATGCTAAAAAACAAAATTTTCTTCCTGTATTACCAAAGAAGAGGGGAAAAAAAAAGTTTAGTAATGTAAGATATGCTCTCATTGCCCCCCAGGAAACATTCTAGAGGAATGGCAATACAGATTTCCTGTACTTGTATATTAAACAAGATACAGCTTAGACACAGAAAAATCAAACACACCAACATGTATGACGACATATCTAGAACTTGACATCTGCATCTCACAAAATGATGACCCTGTCTTCAAAACTATGCACTCAGAGCAGTTAATAAGTAGTCAGTGACCAAGGTTGTATATGAAGCATGCACAGATTTAATTTTGCAGAAACCTGAGGTTTCCAAAATTCCCCAAGGGTCTTCGATGGATCATAGTAATATGAGAGATATCTGAGAAATATGTTTGAGATATCTCTAGGACAGGACTGGGGGAAAAGACAGAAAAAGTCCCAGGTAACTTTGGCCTTTAGAATCATAGAATCATTT
>VZTM01032877.1:1655-19025 GCA_013400555.1 Jacana jacana
CCCAACTCTCCAGCCTGTCCAGGTCTCACTGGATGCCAGCACGGCCTTCTGGAGTGTCGGCCACTCCTCCCAGTTTGGTGTCATCAGCAAACTGGCTGATAGCACACTCTACTCCCTCATCCAATGAATCTATTGACCAGCACTGGTCCCAGTACTGATCCCTGAGGGACTCCACTAGACACAGGCCTCCAAGTAGACTGTCCCATTGACCACCATCCCTTTCCCCACCCCGTCCCCTGCCCAGGGCCACTCACGTTGAGGTACCGGCCCAGGTTCCCTTCCAGTTTGGCGTCGATGATGTAACAGGACTCTTCCCCGTCGTAGAACTGGCGGGTGGTTCTGCGGACGGGCGCGCTCTCCCCCTTCTCGGCCGCTGCCATGTTGGTGGACTTGATGGCGATGCCGTGAGTGGATTTGAGGGCGAAGCCCCGGGTGGATTTCACCGCTACCTGCCTCTTCACCGGACCTGCCGCCACAGAGGGGCAAACCGGGCCGCTGTCGCTCTCTGGGAACCCCAGGCCCCCAAAAGGCTCCTCCTCTCTCACACGGGGTGTGTGGGGGGTAACAAACCCCTCGGGGACGTAGCTCTGGTCTAAAATGCCACCCTGGGGGGGGGTGGGAGGGGTGGCTCCTGGGACTCTCCCATCCCTGGGCTCGGCCCAGCGGAGGCTGGAGACCCACCATACCAAGCCTCCTGGTTGCCTTAAGTACCCCCAAACAGCTAGTCTGGAGGGCTGGGTTCTGCAGTTACACCTCCAACAGCACAAGGAGAAGCTTCACACCTCGATCCCGAGAGACCTCAGAGGTGCCTGGAGCAGGACACCATCGTGCTCTCAGCTCCTACCTCCTTTCTCCAGCCCTTCCTGGGGGTTTCTGGCTGGAGTTTCTCACTCCACCTCCGTCCCTCTCGCTCCCAGCCCTTCTTCCTCCTCCGGCCGCTCCCCTCACCTGAGCCAGACGAAGGGTTTTTCTTGTCCTCCCCTTCCTCCTCCTCGGAGCCCGAGGAAATGGTCTGGATGTCGTCGCTGTCGTTGGTGGTGCCCTGGGCCTGTCCCGCCGCCGCCTGCCCGTTCTCCCCCTCGCTGTCCGTGCTGCTCGAGAGGGTCAGCACGTCCTGCGGGGAGGCAGCAACAGCCCCCGGGTCAGGGCAGAGCATGGATCCCTCCTCGCTCCATCCCTCCCCCAGGTGATGTTCAGGGCTCTCTTTATTATTTTTGATCCCCCAGAAGCATCCTGCTGCTTCTTGCTCCAGGAAGCCCTTTTGTGGAGGGGACGGCACGAGCGGATGCTGCGATGGGAGCTGGAACGGGACAGAAAGCCCTGTTTGAAACAGCAGCAGGGTCTCGGGGGGCTCCTGCAGCACCCAGGCTGCCAGGGATTCACCACCCTGCACCACGAGGAGCCCTGGGCTCTGCAAGGGAGGGAGAAGACCCCCCAACCCCCCCAAAAAAAGCAAAGAGTGTCCCCCAGGATGGCTTCTGCCGAGCAGTGGATCCCCAGTGCGCTGGGAAGGCAAACTCCCATTATAACCCACAGCCCAGCACCACGCTGTCCTCTTTATGGGGGGTTTCAGAACCATGAAAGGCACCCTTCCCCCACCTCCCAACCCTCCCATCCTCCAGGAAAACACAAAGATGAACCACAAGCCCTCCACTGGTGCTCAACTGGGAATGAAAACGGGCATAGAGACAACCTAAAGGGAGGTTTTTCCAGGGCCTTTCTCAAACCAGTTTGGAGCTTGGGTCTGGAGCCCCAAGGGTGGGGGCTTACGTCGGTGGTGGGCTGGGGGGCGAGCGAATGCCGCCTGCTCTGCAGCAGCGCCGTCTTGCTCAGGGGCCGGCGGATCCCTTCCAGCTTGGGGGGGCTGGGGTTGTAGCCATAGAGCCGTCCCACGTCGCTCAGCCTGTGGGGTGGGGACGAGACGGGGAGAGGGGGGACGATGGCAGCTCCAAGAGCTGAGGAAAGCTGGGAGCCAGATGAGACTCCCGTCCCCCACACCCTCCCAGACCTCCCAGCTCAGTCCAGCAGCGGAACCCAGAGAGCTCCGGGGCAGCCCTAGAGTGGCAGCAGCTCACTCCTTGGGCAAGAAAAAGCAGGAAAATACAATTTAAGGAGCCTTACCCAGGGATTTTGGCTGGATCTTCGGGTTCCTGCAGGGGGGGAGAAGCACAGGAGGTTAAAATCTTCAGCCCTTCTGTGAAAACGCTCCCCCAAACACCATCCCGGGTGTCCCCACGGCTCAGTGTGACACCCAGCCCGGGGGGTGCTCCAGAAGGGCCGAGACCACAGGTCTCTTCCCCTCCACATCCCACAGGGTGGGTCTCTGAGTCCTCTTTCCAGAGCAGAGGTGGGGACAGAGACCACCTCCACACCCCTGCTGTCCCCAGCCCCGTCCTAACACCCTCCAGGTGACCTCAGGAACCCGGGCAGGCGGTGGTTCCCTCCCTCAGCGCTGCTCGAGGGTGCGGTGCCTGGGGCAGGAGGGGTGTTGAGCTCATCATCTCAAGCTGGGTTAGATCTTTGTAGCCTCTTGTGCCACAACTTCCCCCAGGAAAGGGGAAGACACCTCCCTGCCCCACCACAGCCAAGGAAGCCGGGCAAGGGGACACCAAGGGACACCACCATGTCACGTTGTAGGGGAAGAGAAGCCACTGGAGCAAGAGCACAGCTGGGACATGTCTTGGTTCCCTCACCAGTAGCCCCCAAGGCAGGGGATGAGACTCATTCCCCAGGCCCACAGCCCTCCCTTACATCTTTCTTCAAGGCCTTCGACTCTCCATCCACGTTTCCCGGGGCGGAAGCGGTGGGTTTCTCTCTCTCACCAGTGAGGTCCGTTTTGCTGGCCTTGGCTTCGCTGCCTTCGCTCATCTTGAAGGAGGAGGTGCTGTCGTTGTCCTGGAAGCCCTCAGACACGCTGTTGGAGCTCAACCACGAGGCCACTTTGTTCTTGGAGGTCTCCTCCGACACCGGGAGCTTACAGGAGGCAGCCACCACCGTCTCCTCGTGGCTGATTTGCCGGGTGAGCCCCGAGTCCTTGGAGGCCGTCTCCGACAGCCCGTTCTCCTTCTGGCCCCGGGTCTGCCGGCGCGTGGCGTAGCTGCGCCACACCGAGCTGGTGCTGAAGTCCTCATCCTTGCAGAAGTTGTCATCAGAGCTGTCCTCGTTGGACTCCTCCTGCTCCTCAGTGCCCGTGTTTTCTTCCTCTTCCTCCTTGAGGTCCACCCCGCTGCTGTCGGAAGAGCACTTGGCGTCGCTCTCGTAGCCCTCCTTGAAGTTCTCCACGCTCTCGATGTGATCCAGGTTGGCAAAATACTCGTCACCCATCTCTAACCCCTCTTTGTCAGCAAAGTCATCCGTGAGGATTTTCCCTGGGGGTGGGGAGGAGAAAACCAAAGGTGAGTTGTCCAGGGATGACGTTCCTACCCCATGAACGTTATCCTCCCCAAGGGCTGACTGAGGAACCAACAGGACCTCATCCCAAAGCTGGGCTGGGAAAGGACAGTGCCTGACCCTGATGCTCAAGGGAATGAAGACCTGAAGCCCGTGGCTGATTAAAAGCAGGCCCTTGCTAACGCCCAGGGCTTCCCCCAAAGAAACCCAAGGAATCCCAGTCAAACACAGCTCAAACTGGGCGAGCGCTTCTCCTCGGCGGGGCTGGAGGTGTGGGCGTAGCTCAAAGGTTAAAATGAAGGGCAAGAAACCAGAGCAGGCGAGCTCAGACGGTGCCCGGGGCTGGTTTGAGTTCAGAGCCAAGGTGAAGGCACTGGGCAACTTCTGCTTTTCACCGCCCCGTGCCCACGTCCCGGCGGATGGGCTGGGTGTCAACAGGAAGCGGGTACGTGTGGATCCACCCCCTGGCTCTGGCACCGTGGTTCAGAGCTGGGCAAGGGAGGGGGTGTCCATTGGGAAATCAAAAGAGCTGCAAGTTCCTCTTCCGAGTTCCCACTTTCCCAGCCCCTAAAGCACAGGAAGAGCCTCACGCCCGGGGGTTACGCTCTGCCCTAAGCAAAGCCGAAACCTCAGGCCTGACACAAGCAGATCTTTTCAAACACTTACTCCTCCCGCCCTCCTTAACCAAACCGAGGCGGATTCCTCTCTGAACACGCCTGCCTGCTGGGAAAAGCACCCGTTTTTTCCACTCACAGCCCTTGAGAAGAGGCTCCTACCTGCCTGTAAGGCTTTCTACCCACCCGCCGGGCGAGATAATCACAGAATCCCAGAATGTCAGGGATTGGAAGGGACCTTGAAAGATCACCCAGTCCAATCCCCCTGCCAGAGCAGGAACACCCAGAGCACATCACACAGGAACATGTCCAGGCTGGTTTGGGATGTCTCCAGAGAAGGAGACTCCACCACCTCCCTGGGCAGCCCCTTCCACTGTTCAGTCACCCTCACCCTGAAGAAGTTTTTCCTCATATTCAAGTGGCACCTCCTCTGTTCCAGCTTGCACCCATTGCCCCTTGTCCTGTCATTGGGTGTCACTGGGAAGAGCCTGGCTCCATCCTCCTGACACTCACCCTTCCCATATTTATAAACATTAATAAGGTCCCCCCTCAGCCTTCTCCTCTCCAAAGAGACCCAGCTCCCTCAGCCTTTCCTCCTCTGGGAGATGCTCCACTCCCTCCAGCATCTTGGTAGCCCTGCCCTGGACTCTCTCCAGCAGTTCCCTGTCCTTCTGGAACTGAGGGGCCCAGAACTGGACACCATATTCCAGATGGGGTCTCAACAGGGCAGAGCAGAGTGGGAGGAGAACCTCTCTCCACCTACTGACCACCCCCTTTCTGATACACCCCAGGATGCCCTTGGCCTTCTTGGCCATGAGGGCACAGTGCTGGCTCATGGGCATCCTGCTGCCCACCAGGACCCCCAGCTCCCTTTCCCCTCCGCTGCTCTCCAGCAGAGCAGATCCTACCTGCGTAGATGCAGACGAAGGAGCCTTTAGCGATATCGTCCAGGCAGCGGATGCCCCAGCCTTTGTTCTGCGTCTTGAAGAGCTGCAGCCGGACCTGGAGGCCGTGCTGGACCAGGCGGTTGGTGCACATGTTGATGTTGCACTTGCACCTCTTGTTACACTCGTAAACGCTGGAAGAAAAGGAGAAAGGTGACATTTTCACCCCCTCCCCACTCAAGAAAACCGTGTCCCAGGGCTCGGTGTGGAGCCAGCGAGGGTGCCAAGGGACTCGCAGCGGCTCGAGGCTCTGCAGAGCAGGGGGAACGTGGCTGCTGGGATTTATGGCAACACACAGCCATCCCAGGACAGGAATTAGCAGATAAATTAAGAATGGAGGCAGGGTTTCAGGATCCACACGTAGCTCTGGGAAATACCACCTTCTCTGGTAGCACTGGAGGGCACGTTTCTGGGGCTGGTGTTTGGGAGGGAAGGAGAAGACTCCACTCACCCTGTGGGGAGGCATTCCTCCAGTCGCTTGTGCTGGTACCCCGAGTTGGGGTTGATCTGCCCACCTGGGGTGCAGCCAGTGGCCTGGACCGTCAGCTGGTGACAGGCACATTTCGATCTAGAGAGAGAGAGAGAGAGGAAAACCCCCCACCCACGCCCCAGAAGTTAATTTTACCCCCTGGTTTCACAGGAAGGAAAAGAAACCACAACTTTCTGCCTGAGTATTCGCAGAGATGGGCCCACAGGGCTCGACCTGCAGCCAAAATCTGCGGCCCAGCAGAGCCGTGAGGGGGGAAAGTCCACAGCGGGGCCACCGTGGGGTGTGTTTCGAGGGCAGGGAGGACCAGCCAAGGCCTTGTCCCCCACCCTCCAGGCCCAGCCAGACACCAGGAGTCGTCACCTACTTGTCTCTGCAGCCGTCTTTGCAGTCACAGCCCACCAGGAACTCCCAGCTGGTGTTGATGTAAACCCCTTTGCCGGGGATGCGCTCCTTGCTGTAGGCCACCTGCGGAGGCGGGGTGTTGTCGATCTCGTTGACGCAGGAGAGGGGCACGTCCTCCCTGCCCTTGGTGATGTCTGCGATGTAGTAGTAGGGTTTGTAAGGCTGGAACTTGCGATCCACCAGCACGTAGGGGTCCAGGCAGAACATCTCCAGGAAGAGGAAGTCGCAGTCCGTCTCGAAGAGGTAACGCTCGATCTCCTGCATGGTCCGCAGGCAGAGCCCGCAGGGCGTCTTGTAGAGGACGTGGAAGCCCATCTTGCGGTTGATGCGCCGTCGGGCCGTCATCCGTCGGAAGTCGTAGAGCAGCGGGATGAGGAGGGGGTTCTTGCTGCGGTACTGGTCGCTGCGGATGGGGCGGACGCGGGACAGGCAGGTGAAGCTGCAGACGTGGGGCAGGTAGAAGAGCTTCTCCAGCGGGGCTCGGTAAGGGGGCTCGGTGGGGACGCGGTCCATCATGCCGTGGAAGGGCTGTGCCGTGCCGCTGCCCGCCTGGCCACCGGAGAGCCTGGGATAAGGACAGGGACACACTGAGGAACCGTGGTTCCACGCTAAGGAAGAGCGGTGCTTTCTTGAACGGGACTTCAGGCACTTAATTCACAGCATCGTGGAACTGGAGGGGTTGGAAGGGACCTCTGGAGATCATCTCCTCCAACTCGCTGCCAAAGCAGGGTCCACCCAGAGCAGGTTGCACAGGGTGGTGTCCAGGCAGGGTTTGAATGTCTCCAGAGATGGAGACCCCACCACCTCTCTGGGCAGCCTCTGTCAGGGCTCTGCCACCCTCAAAGTCAAGAAGTTCCTCCTCAGGTTGAGACGGAACTTCTTATGGTCCAGTTTGTGCCCGTTCCCTCTTGTCCTCTCACTGGGCACCACTGGAAAAAGCCTGGCCCCATCCTCCTGACACCCCCCTTGAAGTATTTCTGGGTGTTGATCAGATCCCCCTCAGCCTTCTCCTCTTCTAAGACTAAAAAGCCCCAAGTCCCTCAGCCTTTCTTCAGCAGAGGGATGTTCTTGTCACCTCATCATCTTTGTAGCTCTTTGCTGTTCCCTCTCCAGCAGTTCCCTGTCCTTCTTGAACTGGAGAGCCCAGAACTGGACCCAGTTCTCCAGATGTGGCTTCTCCAGGGTAGAGCAGAGGGAGAATTCCTATCAAAACAGCTGCTATTACACACCAGGACACCCTGCTGGATTTGCTGCTCAGCCCAATTAGACACAAGCTCCAGCATCTCCTGGGAGGCCCCAAAGGGACTGGTACCAGCAGCAGAGAACTCAAAAAACCTCCCCCAATCAGACCTGGGGAGGCAGAAACAAGCACAGGCTGGTTGTGGTTTCGGAACTGGGATCAATAGCTCCTATAGTGGGGACTGATTGTCACAAAGACACCACTGGGGAAAAGCCACCAGCAGATTTCCATGAAAAAGCAGCTCCCTCCCAGCCCCAGAAAACTTGTAGGAACTGGAGTCCTCTAAAAACAAGCAGGGTGGGAGGCTTTGGCCAGGGTCCCACTGGGGTAACTCCTGGTCAGAAGCGGTAGGAGACCCTCCAAAGCTCAAGCCAACCACAAAACCGTAACCAACAGTCGCCTGGGAGGGAGAACAAGAGGAAGAGAAACGCTCAGGACGGGACAAGGTGGCAAATAAAGGTGTCTGTCCCTAAGAAAATAAACCCGAGGAGCCTCCCAGGCTCTCGCTGGGACGCAGGGATTTGTGGGAAGCTCTGCTCACCGATGCTGCGGGGCCGCTCCGGTCCTTCCCGCCAGAGATGTGTCACTCAGGACAGGAGAAGAAGGTGACGACTGCCCGGAGCCCACGGAGCCAGGACGGAAGGAAGTGCTTTTCTTGGCCACTTGCTTTCTTGCCTGGGCCAGTTGGCTGTCGGAGCATCTGCACGGGGGAGGAAGGGAGGCGATTTGCAAGAGGCACAGGCTGAGGTGACCGGTAGGATTTAGACAGACAACACCCCGCCACGGAAGTGGGCAACAGTGCCCCATCCCAGCAAAACCAAGCTGATTTTTTTTTCCTAAGGAATGGGAAAAATCAGCCCATTTCCAACTCCTCGTGCCGCAGCGATCCTGCAACAACCCTGACCAAACGCCACAACTCGGCTACATCCAAGAGTGGCTCCCCCCCAGATACTGCTGTTTAGTCAGGACTGAGGCATGAGGGTGAGAGGGAGCTTAAGGAGGATGCCCAAGGCTTTGTTTCAGGGAGCTGAACAAACCAGGGTGGGAAGAAACCCCTGCAAAAGCAGAAACAAGAGTTTGCAGAGGCTCAGTCGTTGCTGCGGGCCTGAGCAGGGGGAGGAACACCCAGTATTGAGGACTCTTTTGGCCACAGTGAGGAACAAGGTAAGATCACGCAGGGGAATGGAATAACATCGTGGATGAAAGGGCTTTGAGGGGCTCCCAAACATCTCCACAGCCCCAGGAAGGACAGTGGGGAGGTGGGAGGCACCTGGAAGAGGTCGACCCTAGTGCGGAGGTTTTCAACCCTTTTACACCGATTAAACAGAAAAGAACACCCCAAAGCACCCCCCGGTTTTCCCCACAAGTGGAAGAAGGTGGTTGGGTTATCAGGGCAGAAAGGGAGGAGACAGTGAGAGCAGGAGGGGTGGGGGGACCGTTTCTGCAAGGTGTTAACAGGCATCTCAGAATGTGAGAGTAAGAGGGGGAAAAAAAAAGCTCCTATCAATGGGCTTGAAACAGTCAGAAAGGGCTGAAGAGCAGCTCCCTGGCACCACAGGAGAACTTGAGAACTTGGAAGTGAGAGTAGAGAGGGCAGAGAACCCGGCCTTCCTCAGACTAAACAAAACACCAGAGTGAAGAAACCATTCTCCCACTTTTAATGATCTAAAACCAACAGCGTCCCTCGGGACGGGGATATAACATGCTGCTTCCAGTCAGTGTTCAAAACAGAACCATCTTTAAAGCAGTTCAGGATGTTGGGGCAGGGCAGGGCAGTGTCTGTAGTGTCTGCTCGTATCGGATCAGAAACGAGATCCTCACGTCCAAAAACTTGGGAAAGGGGGGAAAAAAAACCCCAAAGTGTTTCTTGTGACGACTGTGGAACGGAAAAGGAGAGATTCATCAGCCACCACGACTCAGGCTGGCTGATCGCCCCAGTCCAACTCCATCATCTTCATTGTGTGTCCTTCCTCCCTGCCCCGAGGGCTCAGGGTGCCCTAGCCTCAGGGCAGCACCCCCAGAACTCTCCCTCTGCTCCCGGCTGGGACCCAGACTGAGGGCAGGGGAACAGACTTCCTTCAGCGTCGGCTTCTCTTCTTGGTCACGTAAGAGGTGAGGAATGAGGCTATTACGGCTTTGATTCTCAAGTCTTGGTCAGAAGGGCACAGGAGGAGTGTTTCCAAGTCAGCCCCCAACATCCAGGGGCAGAAGGGGTCATACTGCACTGGGAAGCCCGTCCTGAGACCCGAGGCTGGGGGCAGGCGGGGTTTCTGAGATGCTGCTACGCCAAGACAGCATCTGGGAAATAGAGATTCACGTGCTGCACGGGTTCCTTACAGCTGGGGCATCTCCTCTCTCTCTTTTGGCCATGCAGCAAGGCACAGTCACAGCAGAAGACGTGCTGGCAGGGGACCAGGCGTCCACAGATTCGGATAGGAAATCCACACTGGTGGCAAAAATTAACTGGGAGACCATCTTTCTCCCATGAAAAGCTATTCAAGTTCCAGAGCACGTGCTCAGGCACCCTGGTGTTTCTCTCCAACACGCTCCCTTCATCACAAGGCCGAGTTCCTCCTTCATCCAGGCCTCCTTCAGCACTAGCCTGCACCTCTGAGAAGGTCCCTCTTGGGCCCCTGGTGCCACGGGGCAAGCGGGCGACTCGGCCGCGGCTCAGGTTTGGTCTGCGACCCCTGAGCCCAGCCACTGGTCCCGAGTTCTCAGTGCCTCGTAAGCCATCGAGGTCTGCGAGCAGGTCAGTCCAAGTGGAGGGAAACAAGGCAGCCGGGGGCCAGTGCCTGGATCGTGACACGAGGGAGCAATTCAGATTTTCGGAAGAGAAGGAGCAGCAAATGTTTCTAACTTGGAAATACATCAAGTGCAAAAGCTTTAGCCCCGTGTAAGAACACGGCATTTGGCTCAGGGGGTACTGGGCTGTCAGCTCTCCCGCCCCCAGTTACTCATCCAGTGGCTTTTATCTACAGCCTCCCCTGAAAGCCTGACTAGAACCAGTTTGTGTAACCAGGAAAGGAGCCACGGAGGAAACCTGCACCTGAGGATTGCTCTAACGCAGAGAGGGTGGTGCCTGAAAGAGCCGAGCACTGAAGAGGAAAGGCAAGAGGAGGCAGTGGTGAGAGCAGAGAACTGACTCGGGTACTTACTCCATCTCAGGGGTTGGTGAAGAAACAGACCGTGCAGCCAGGGAGGCTGCCTGCATTTGCTCCAGGGGTTTGTACTGGGTACCAGCTCCCGATAAATCCTGCGTGTACTGGACTACAGGCCCTTTGCTCCTCACAGCACCTGGTGGGGAAGAGCAGAAAGCAAAGGATCAACAGGAAAAGTCACCACCATCAACCACAGTTTGTTGCTCCGGCCACATAAACGCTCATATAGTCCCCAAAGGCATTTGTGATTAATGCCAGTTCCCTGCCTGAGCCCCCCAGTCACAACCAGTCACCCCAACCAGCTTCCGGCTGCTCCACGCAACCGCGGTCTGGTTTTGTGGCATCTTTATGCCACAAAAGGAGGGGAAAAAGAAGCCTGCTGTGAAATCTTAAATCTCCAGGTGTTCTACTGAAAGAAAAAAACCCCAAACCCCAAACCAAACCACCCCTCCAAAGCCAAACAAACCCCAAAACTGCCCGCCCGGCCCCGCCAACCCGCAAGGTGTTGACTCGAATTCCAGGGCACGGCCTTAAAGATGCCACACACCGACGTTGGGACGTGTCCTCGCTTGTCCACTTTGCTTCTTTTCTTGGGTGGAGGCCGTGGAGGTTTTCATGCTGAACATGGGCTCCAGGCGCGTGGAACCCCGGTAAATCCACTCGCAGCGTTTGTCATCCTGCGGGAAGGGAGGAGGAGACACTCACAGCACCCACAGCAGGAGCTTCCAGAGGTACAACATCAGCCCAGGAGGCAGTGGCAGGCATTTATGTGAGCAGAACCCAAGGGAAAAGAGGGAAAGCCTTGCCCAGGAGGCTCTTGAAAGACCACGGACAAATTCATCAGTGCTGGTGGAACACTGAATACAACCCAAATCTAGAAACAGCAGGACCCCAGAACTCAAATGCAGTTGTGTTTTTAGCCCAAGGACTGGCTAATGAGGGACTGCTGGGAAACCAGGCTCCCCCAGGAAGATGAATTAACACAAACCAAATCTGCTCCAGGACAAAGAGGTTAAATCTGCAAGTGCACCATGTCTCCCCCCAGCCCCACGGCCACGCCATTACTAGACAGGAAGGGAGCCAAGTGGGCACAGACAGTACATCTGACTCCTTTCTGCTACTTGTGGAATTTGAGCAAGCAGAACAGTGCAGCTTCTGCTCAGTTTTCCTCCTGCTTTTCAAACCAGCACGTGTGTTCAGACAGAAGACCTGGCTGGGTGTCCGAGCATCTCCCACAGGAAAGGACACGGCACCCGCAGGTGATGGGTTTTGTTTCTTATTCATCTACCACCTTCAAACTTCACGTGCAAAATGCTTTGAAGGGCTTTGGGAGCTCTCCTCGTGCAAACAAAGGAGCCTCCCCTTCATAGAAACTGGCAGCCTAAGTATTACACAAACTACCTGCTCGCTCCAGGTCTGACACGAACAAGGACACCGGACTTGACCAGTCCAACAGTCATCCCTCCCACCCCAGACTCCAGTTTAAACCCATCTTTCCCCCACCCCTCTTATGGGAGAAGGGAAGTTGCCTTACCAGGAAGAGGATTTTGACCAAGCTGCCATCTACTTCTTCCACTCTGGATTTCCACCAGGTCCCTTCCCACTCCGTTTTGATCAGCTGCCCGTTCTTCAGCAGCACCATGGGGCGGTTGGGGTAGGCCGTGACGTACTCCTCGATGAAATCCCGACAGGAAACGTCCTCTATGTCTTCCCAGGTCTTTTTCACTGGTCAGAAAAGAGGAGGAAAGAGACTCTTAACAAAAAGAGACCCTTTTAAAGAGATCCCAAATGGATTTGCCCATCAGAAGAGTCATGCAGCATCCCCACCCGGATGGATTTTTGGTGGTTGGGCATCCAGCCATGCCAACACTCCCAGAGTGCAAGGAGTCACACTCACTCCATCGGTAAGAAATCCCTATTTCCTCCAGCTTCACATGGAAGGCAAAGGTCTAGAGGCACAGCACCGGAGGGGACACACAGTCTGTCCCCAGGCCTTTGAGCCCAGGCTCTTTATAAAAGATCCAAGAGCTCTGCAGAGGCAGAGAGCACTCACGTGGCCGGCAGATTGGGTACAGCTCCCACTCCTTGACGTAGGAAGCGTAGCCGTCATCGAAGAAGATCAGGAACCTGGAGAACAGCAAAGGGGACAAGCGTTGGGAGGATGGAATTAGAAATGCAGCTGGACAAAAGGCAGCTCTGCATCATGCAGGGAGAGGTGAGCACCCCTCCTGTCCCCCTGGCCTGTCCCAAAGGCCCTCAGATCAGATACGGCGGGTGAGGATGGACTGAAGTTCTGCCAGGAGATGACAAGTTTTACAGCACTGCCACTTCCTTGGCTCTTTCAGAACAGTGCTCCCCCTGCCCCAAGCTATCCCTGTGCTCCCAAAGCCAAACCAAAGGCTTCCCAGCAGCACAGTCCAGCCAGGTCTCCCCCCTTCCCTCCCTCCGCTCGATCCCCTCTGTGCCTCGGCCACAGGAGGTAAAGGAAGAGAAAACAGACAGTTTAACTGCTCCTAAACCCTGCAAGAAAAGGTGGTTTTGGAGCCCTTGGGACAAAGCAGCACACTGTGACTCCAGCCAGAGGGAGAGAGCTGGGTACACCTCCAGGGCTCCACCTGCAGACAGCAGAGGGCACCAGGGAGTCCCCAGTGCCCATAGGGGACAAGGAGCTGGGACAGGGACACCCCCAGGGTGGGATGTGGCACTGGCTGAGCACTGCCTGCTGGGACAGGGACACCCCCAGGGTGGGATGTGGCACTGGCTGAGCACTGCCTGCCTCTGAACACCAGCTTCAGGGCACAGAGCAGTATAAAGGTTGCATTATGAGAGACCAGTGTTACAGCCAGCTTACCCAGGAGGAGTAAATTTGCAACCTGAGTAACAAATGCAGTTCATTTTCAGTTGTTAAAGGGGTATCAGCTAGAACTTTACACAATTAGGCATTTACAGCAGGTCCCCATTTGGAACAAACAGGCTGATCAGACCCCTTACGAGTCTCAGAAAGGCCACGAGCCCAAACCACAACAGGGAGGAAGCCCAGCCCCTCATTTATAGGCGACTGAAGAGGCTGCTTTAGACCTGCTGCTCCTTCTCCCCAAGCACTTTGGCAGTGCTGCTGGCACCCACCAGGGCTCTCCTCTCCCAACGCTGCCTGTTTTGCCCTGAGCAGCACAGACACAACATTTGAAACAACTGAGTGTACCACATACAATTCTGACTCAGGGCCAGGAGCAATCGAGTGGAGGCTCCTCCCAGAGCTTCCAGAGATAAGACAGACCAAAGAAGCAACATTGGGAACTACACCCACAGAAAGGGCAGTAAAGAATGTAGGTCTCACAATAGCAAATATACAAGTAAACCTTTTTTCTTTGCTTTTTTTTCCTAAAACCAACCCAACCCAAGAAGAGAGAGGGGTTACACGACTGCAGAGGCTACCAAGATGCTGGAGGGAGTGGAGCATCTCCCAGAGGAGGAAAGGCTGAGGGAGCTGGGTCTCTTTGGAGAGGAGAAGGCTGAGGGGGGACCTTATTAATGTTTATAAATATGGGAAGGGTGAGTGTCAGGAGGATGGAGCCAGGCTCTTCTCAGTGACATCCAACGACAGCACAAGGGGCAATGGGTGCAAGCTGGAACAGAGGAGGTTCCACTTGAATATGAGGAGGAACTTCTTCAGGGTGAGAGTGAGGGAACCCTGGCAGGGGCTGCCCAGGGAGGTGGTGGAGTCTCCTTCTCTGGAGACATCCCAAACCTGCCTGGAGGCGTTCCTGTGTGACCTGCTCTGGATGTTCCTGCTCTGGCAGGGGGATTGGACTAGATGATCTTTCCAGGTCCCTTCCAACCCCTGACATTCTGTGATTCTGTAATACCTGTCTTTATTCTTGACATTTGGGGTCTCAGCCACGATGCCAGCGTACAGCCAGACCTGATTCCCGTCCTTGTACTTCGCCACAACCCTGCGGCCGACGTAGTGGTTCTCGGGCGAGGGGTGATAGTCGTAAGCGATGTGATTGCCAGAAAGCAAGCTCTTCCCTTTGTTGTCAAATTTCACTTTGTACTTCTTCCCAGCAGCTGGAAGACAGTTTCAACGGGGCAAGGTAAATAAAAAAGCCAAGTGGTTCCATACAAGAAGTCCAACCCTCCCGATCCCCGCTCAGAAGTTACTTGAAAGCTTTTCAGAAACAAGTTTGTAAAGTAAAATGCTATTTGTGGAGCTGTGCTCCTCTCCCAGCTCGTGCCAGGCAGCAGAGGAGGGGGGCAGCTCCTAGCCTGACCAGCCTCACCCCTCCAAAGCTTCCTGACAGCCCTGAGAGGAGGCAGCAGCGAGCACGGGACGTACCGACTGTCTGGATTGCAATCAGGGTCCCTTTGTGCCACGTTTTGGTTCTCTTCTTGCCCAGGATCCTCATGCCCACATTAAGATCCCCATCATTGCTGAGATCACCCCCAGCTGCTGCAGGGCCAACGGGCTGGGCAGTTTCCTGAGGGGTCTGTGCATCTGCCCAAGGAAAAAACACCAGAAAATGGGTTAAAAACCACCCAAAGGCTCCTGCTTTCATGTATGCAATTGGAACGAGACACGTTGGACCTGAGAGGGGAGCTGCTCTTTAGCTTTCCTTTACTCCAGCCTAAACCACCTACCCCAGTGGTTTTACTGGGTGGAGTAACCAGTGAGGCTGAAACACCATTAAAACACTTTTGCATTATAGAAACAGCACCACTTGTACGTGCTTTAGGAAAGGTCTTACACAGGAATTTGGAATCAATATATCCTAATTCATCCTTCCTGGGGGGAAAGAGAATAGCTGTTTTCTACCAACGGGTGTAGGGCTCTGCCAGGAGCAGGGCAAGGGCACCCAGGCCCTCGGGAGCTCCCAGACACCAACCTTTTTGTGCATCCTGGGCATTTGTTTTCTTGTTCACGGCGTCCATAAATCTCTGAACATCCTGGGCAGACTTTCTCATTGCAGCCATGGCTTCCCGCAGCTGAAGGGAAGGAAAGACAAAGAAAGAAAATATGAAGAACCTTTTCTTTCCCCCCTCCCTCCAAATACCAAAAGAGTACACTATAGTCACATCTTTTTCAACTCACCAGGGTCTGATCCTTTGAGATCCTGGAACTACTATCACCTGTGTTTAGAGACAAAAAAAGTGGTTTAAAACATCCTGGGGAGGTAAAATACCCAGCCCAGTTGTATCACCAGAAGAAGGGAAAGGTAAAGGATCCATTCAAAAGCTTTTCCTGTCCCTGTCGAGGAATCCCCTCAAGCTGGGCTTTCACTACACCCTCTTCCAGACACACAGCGCTCTGAGAGGCAGCTCCCACCAGAGAAGCGTTTGATGGGGACAACAGTTGGGCAGGTGGGAAAAGGGAGAATTCCCAGTTTGGGATTCCAGGAACAATGGGAACATTATGGGGCTCCAGCAGACCACGCCAAGCATTGATGTTCCTCACCAGGTAATGGCACTTCCTACCTGATCCTCTCCTCTCAGCCCAGCGTGGCTTATGGCCATGAGATCCTTATTCTGACCCCTCTCACTCCCATCCTTCTTGGGACACGCTCAGATCTCCAGCCCTCCCCTCACCAGGAGGCACAATGAGATACTGAACTGTGCTTCCAGCCTGAATCGACACTCATGACATCATCATCCTCCTCATCTGGGATCTCGATCACTTCCATGGGCTTGGCAGCCGAGTCCTCGTCCTCAGAGCTGCTCTCGCGGTACTGGAGGCCCAGCTTGGAGTACAGATCCTTCACCAGTATCTCACATTTATCAATGGCTCTGGGGAAACAGAAAGGGACAGAGACAGAAGAAGACAAGGTGAGCCCAGCTTTACCTCCCACAAACAGGAACCAACCACTGGGGAGCGGCTAATTAAACACAGCCACGAGGTGAGGGAAGAGTATTCACACCAAGGGCTTGAAGCCCCAGGGGAATAACTTTCATTATCCCTCAACAACCACACACAAAGGAGCTGATGCAGAGTCACAGCAGTCAGTCTGCAGCTCCTGGCAGGGGGCTCTGCCACCCCACCTGCCCCCTCCTCTGCCCCGAGCCCAGACTCGGACATGCGGCTGCGATTCCCACCTTGAAGCATCATCAAAGAGTCGGTCAACGCGAGCCACTTCCTCTTCCTTCTGCTTCACGCACTTCTCCAACTCCTCCAGCTGCTGCTTCCTCTGCTTCACGCACTCAAAATTCTCCAGCTCTTTGTCAATGATATCCTGGAGCTCCTCCATGGAGATTCCCAGCTCCTCCATCACTTCTTGCTGCAGCTCTTTGATCTCCTGGGAATCCATTTCTGCCGCACCTGAACACCAAAGAGGGGTGAGGAAAGGCTGGGGGGACCCCACTGCTGTAGCACATCCTGAGGCACAGCGCTTGCAAGAGGAGAAGCTCCCATTTTTTCAAGTCAGTCAGGAAAAAAGGCTTATAGAGCCTTATATATACATCACAAGGAGCCTAAAATAACCAGGGTGCAAGCACGCTGTGGAGCCAGAGGATTGCAGGACAGCCAGGGATTCCTGAGGTCTCCTCTGAACTCCTCACAGGCACCATCCAAACCTGCTGAGTGCCAGAGCCTCACGCTTCCCACCTCAGCGCCTTCCCTTCTGCAAAACCCGTGGAACCATTCCCAGCCCTCTGCCCAGCCTGGGAGGAGAGCCACGCAGCTGCCTCTCCCAGTCTGTCCCAGCTTTGCCTTCGTGCAGCAGCCCAGGGGAGCCCCCATTCTTCCCCTCCTGCCTCGTTTAAGGCACATTTTAACATCCAGCCCCAGCAGTTTCCTCTGTCCAAGCCTGCAGCACCCACACCCCGCTCGGAGCTGGGCCTAGCAACAACGCAGGTATCCATTATTAACCCAGTCTCCATTAGGTCCAAGTGTGCGTGTCCCCGCCATCAGCAGTGCCCACAGACACCTTCCCCCTCCCCGCAGCGCTCCCCGCTCTCACCTCTTCAGTCTCCCCGTCTATACCTAAGCACACCCTGCACTGCAGCCCCCCCTGCTCCTCTGCTAGCCCCGGTCCTGTGCCCCCCTCCTCTCTCCCTGCCCACATTTCCCTCCCAGCCATGACCCCGCACGCTCTCCCTCCAGCCCTACAAGCCCAAAGGCAGCCGCCACCCCCCCGCC
>VZTM01032877.1:19087-34669 GCA_013400555.1 Jacana jacana
CATCGGGCACACCGCACTCACCGAGGCCCGGGACCCGCCGCACCCTCGGTTGTTGAGGAGGAAGGAGGGAAGGGGTGGGGGGTGCATCCCCCCTCGAAACCGGAACGTGCTTGACGTCACTTCCGGTAACAGCAAGCCCCCCACGAGGCTCCAACCGGCCAATGCGCATGCGCCTGGGGAGGAGCCAGCGACTCTTAAAGGGCCAGCGCCCCGCGGAAGGACTAGTGCTGCCGCCTACGGGAAGGTGAGGGAAAGGGCTGAGGGGGTCTGTGTGTTCCTGAGGAGCTGGGAGGGGTCCGGTGGGTGCTGTGGGCCCGGAGGTAGCGGGATATTGGGGAGAATGAGTGGGTCTTGGGGGTACTGGTGGCTCTGAGGTGATGGGGCCTGGGTGGGCTCCGGAGAGCTGTGGGGAAACGGAGCGCTGGGGGTCCTTGAGTGGCTCTGAGGGTCCTGAGAGGCCTTGGGGGTGTGATGGGGAGCTCTGAGGGTGCTGGGGGATCTTGAAGTGCACTGGAGGGTGTTGGAGTGGCTGGGGTGGTGGGAGCAATGGGGAGCTCTGCAGGTGTTGAGGGAGTTTGGGGGGCTCTGAGGGCCCTGAAGGGTGCCTGGAGGCCAAGTGGAACTCAGAGGGTGCTGGGGGTGATGAAAAACCTAGGGATGTTAAGGGATAACAAGGAGCTCTGAAGGGCTTGGGAGTTCTGGAGAGCTCTGGGGATGTAGAGGTGTGTGTGTGTTGGGGGGCCCTGAGGATGCTGGGGGCCTTGAGGGATGATGGTGGGCTCTGAGGATGCTGGGGGCCTTGAGGGATGATGGTGGGCTCTGAGGATGCTGGGGGCCTTGAGGGATGATGAGTGGCTCTGAGGGTGCTGGGACCTTCACGGTGATAGAGGGTCCTGGGGAACTGGGGTCCCTGGGGGTTGTTGGTGGGCACTGGGGGGGCCTGGAGCACCCTATGGTGCTGTGGTGAGGGAGGGCTGGGGGTTGTACTGGGGGGCTGAAGTTCCCAGGGGTGCTGGGGGTCCCTGGGGAATGTCTTGTCCTGGCTCAGTTGATCTGCTCCTCCTCCCAGGTGGAGGTGGGGATGGCACTGTAGGGATCCATGATGAGCTTGGCGCACCGCACCATCATGGCCAGCAGGAAGAGGCACATGAGCACCACGAAGGCCATGGCGAAGCCCTTGTCCACATCAACTGCCGGTGGCACCGTGGCGTTCTCCATGCGGGTGGCCTTCAGGTGCCCGGTCCCAAGCGCCCAGTTGGCTGGGCCATCCCTGTGGGGCAGAGATCGGTAAGATTCACAGGGGCTGAGGGAAAGCACTGAGGGTGTTTGAAAAGCAGCCCAATTGGGGAAATCAGGGTGTTGAGACCCCTCTGCTCCTTGTTGTGGCTTGGGGGATATCCAATGTCTTCCCATCCTCATCCCAGACACCCTTGCCACAGGGATCTTCGTCTCACCCTGTACCCTGCTTCCAGCTTCCCTTCCCTGCTCCCTCACTTCCCAGGAAAACAAAACAAAAACTAGGTTAAAACATCCTTCTTATGTTGTTTTTCCTTCACAGGACCCCATGTTCCCCACTGTGTGAGGTGCAACGAGTGCAGCAGGGCTCGGCTGACCCCCAGTGACACGGACACTAGCCAGGGCTGGGGCAGGAGAGGAGGAAACACTGGGGGGTAAGCAAAGAGGGCGGAGAAGGAGGGAGGGGGTTTCTTCTTGTGGAAGAGAGAACATTTGTGGATCAGTGGATGGTGCTAATTAGATTTGTACACGATTGGAGAAGAGGTGGAGGCTTGTTGAGTGGTGACAGGAGAGTCATGTGGACTGATCTGTGTCTGTATAAACCTATGATTATATTTGTATATATTTCTATTTAATGTGTTTATAAAGCTAACATAGGCTCCAGGAGCAGGTGACCCAAACTACGCCAAGGGCAGCAGATAAATGAACAGGCCTAAGTCATAGAATCAAAGAATGCTCTGGGATTGGAAGGGGCTCCTGGAGATCATCCAGTCCAACCCTCTGCTGGAGCAGGGTCACCCAAAGCAGGACTATGTCCAGGCAGGGTTTGAATGTCTCCAGAGATGGAGACCCCACCACCTCTCTGGGCAGCCTCTGCCAGGGCTCTGCCACCCTCATGGGGAAGAAGTTCCTCCTCAGGTTGAGACGGAACTTCTTATGGTCCAGTTTGTGCCCGTTCCCTCTTGTCCTCTCACTGGGCACCACTGGAAAAAGCCTGGCCCCATCCTCCTGACACCCCCCTTGAAGTATTTCTGGGTGTTGATCAGATCCCCCCTCAGCCTTCTCCTCTCCAGACTAAAACACCCCACGTCCCTCAGCCTTTCTTCAGCAGAGGGATGTTCTTGTCACCTCATCTTTGTAGCTCTTTGCTGTTCCCTCTCCAGCAGTTCCCTGTCCTTCTTGAGCTGGAGAGCCCAGAACTGGACCCAGTTCTCCAGATGTGGCTTCTCCAGGGCAGAGCAGAGAGAGAATTCCTATCAAAACAGCTGCTATTACACACCAGGACACCCTGCTGGATTTGCTGCTCAGCCCAATTAGACACAAGCTCCAGCATCTCCTGGGAGGCCCCAAAGGGACTGGTACCAGTCTAGAAAGCCCTGAGTCCCTCAGCCTTTCCCCAGCAGAGAGATGCTCCAGGCCCCCAGCATCTTTGTGGTCCTGCAGCGCCCAGAGATTGCGGGACCCCCCTGTCCCCCCCGACTCTGAGCCCCATCCCGGGTGCACCCCCACGGGGGCAGCTCCTTACCTCCCTGGGGACAAACGGATGGACGCTGTGCCCCTCTTCCCTGCCCCGCTGTCCCCCGGCTCGGGCTGTGGGCGCCTGCCTGTCCCCGGGACCTCATGAATACTGCAGGAGTGCGGCGGCGTCGCCTTTCAGACGCTCCCGGTAACGGGGAGAGACAATCCGGGGGATTAAATTCTCACCCGCTCTTTCCAGCACACCCCCTTTTCAGGGTGTGTGGGGGGGTGTGTGTGTCCCCCCTTGTCACGGGGGGTGATTTGGGGAGCGGCGAGGAGCAGCGTGAGCCAGGTCCTCCCCGGCCCACGAGGTGATTTAGGGCTGGTCCTTGGCTCGTTTTGGACCAAACCGGGGCAAAACTCATGGAAACGGTGATGCTTTGGGTTTTGAACGGAGCACCCCTTGGGCTCTTGTGGAACAGCCTGGTGCCAAGCCCTGAAACAGGTGAAACACCCCCCAAAAGCCCCCACTTCTTCCCATTTCTTTATTCCCCCCCCAAAAAAGGTTCCCCTTGGGGCACCCGAATGCACCGGCTGCTTTCTCTGGTGATTTTTTTATAGTTGGGGTTTTTTGCCCAAAAGATGCATTTTTGGAGTCCAGCTGGTGCCTGGGGGGGGGATAAGGGGTCTGGTCTGTGCAGGGTTGTCCCGTCCTGGGGTCCTCGTGGCCTGCCAGGGCCCCCGCTGGCATCATGGAGGGGCTGGGGGTCAGTCCTGCCACCCCCAATCAGCCCTAATTAGTGCTTTCCTGGTGCTCCCACGGGCCTAATCCTGCCCCAAAGCAGGATTCCAATCCCAACGCCGGCCCAAATCCTGTGCCCAGTCCCAATCCCCAGTCTCAATCCCAGTCCCACCCACTACTCCCAGTTTGGACCTTAATCCCAGTCTCAGCCACTAATCCCGGGCCTGAACTGTAATTCCAGTCCCAATCCCTGCCCCAGCCTCAATCCTCCTCCCAGTCCCGCCCCTGATTCCAGTCCCAGTCCCGATCCCAGCACAATTCCTGCCGTTCCGGCCAAAAAACCCCAGCACGTGACGTCACTCCAGCCCGACCTTTCCCTCGCCCCCGCGCGCGCCTCCCGCCTTCCCTCGCTGTGGCCACGCCCCTTTGAGGGACACGCCCCCTCTGGAGTAGTAGGCGGGGCTTTCCGGCGCTCACCCTACCCTGCTGGCGGTGCCGCAGGGGGGGTGCCCTCGCTCCTCCCCTCCGCCTCCCCGCTGAACCAATAGGAGAGCCGTATAGCGTCCCCGCCCCGCCCCTCCCGGCCAGCAGGTTAGGCTGCGCAGAGGGTTTTCCTGTGCCGCCATCTTGGCAGCGGCGCTGAGGAGGGAGGAGGGGGGCGGCCGCTTGCCCGCTCTGGCTATGGCAGCCACCGCCGCTAACCCAGGTGAGCCGGGGCCGGGCGAGCCGCGGGGGACGCGGCACGGTGCGGTATCCCACCTGCGGGAGTCCTGGGGAGGCTGAAGGGTGTCAGGCCTGGGGAATCCTGGGGGCCTGAGTGGGGCCCGGGGCCGGGCTGGGGGTTCTGAGGGGGTGGCAGCGCTGTGTGGAGAGGGGCCTGGCCGGGTCGGCTTGGCTGGTGGTGCCGTTATTAGGGGCTGGGTCGGGGGAGGAGGCCCAGGCCGGGCTGTGGGGGCGTGGGGTGGGTCGGAGGTGTCACCCGTGGCTGGAGGCTCTGTCGAGGAAAGAGGTTTGGGTGAATCGGGGGGGGTTTGTATGGGGGCTGAGGGGCTTTGGGGCCGGATCAGGAGCGGCCTGTGGAGGGTTGGGTGGGATGGGGGGTACCCCTAGAGAGGTCATGGTGGGGAAGGGGTGCTCTGTGAGGGCTTGGAGTGTTGGTGTGGTCGTCAGGCGGCGGAAACTTTTCCAGGCGGCGCTTGGTTGCTTGGCAGGGAATTTGGGGGAGAGGGTAACCCGGCGGTGGAGGAGGAGGAGGAGGAGGTGTGAAGGTGTCCATCCTCCTCTCTGCTCCCCCAGCTCCGGCGGCTGGTGTGGGCCCTGGGGCTGGTTTCCATCATCCCCCTCCTGGGAAGCAGCGAGCGCCGTCCTTCGTGCCTTACTTTGGTTTTAGACCCCCCTTTTTTTGTTCTTCTTTCCTTTTACTGTGTGTTTCTTTGCGGTTTTCTTAATGAGCAACAGACAGAACTCGATGTGCTGTTTTGAAAAGGGTTTTTACTACTTTTTCCTCCGCTTCTTTCTCTCATTTTTCCTTTCCACTGCTGAGCTGAGCGGCCGGTGCGTACCCCGGGCTGTGGGAGCCTGTTGGTGGGGGACAGAATGCTCCTTCAACTTTTGATCCCTCAGGCCAGTGGGCAAAGGGTGGCTCCCAGTTTGGAGGTGGCCAAAAGTCAGTGACATCCGATGCTGCCTGAATTAAATCGAATCTTTAGGACTTTTATCCGATTTCTGCCTCGGCTGCTCAGAAATTAGTCTGTATCTGGAATAACTGGTGTCTGTGAAGTTGTAATGGATTTACAGCAAAATCAGAATTTTGAGCTTCTGTGTTTTTTTCTTTTTTTTTTAGTTGGTTGGGGTTTTTTTTTTTCAATTTTTATTATTTTGGCTTGTGGTTTCTGAGTGTTCTTGCCCGTGGCTTGGGGCTGGCAAGGTCTTGGGTCGCGAGACGCCTTCAGGTTTATCGAGGACTGTTCGATGTAGCTTCTAAAGGATTATTGTTTGTTTGGGGTTTGGTTTGGTGTGGGTTTTTTTTTTTTTTTTTCATTCTAACGCTATAGGAAGTTTTTGTGGCTTTCAACATGGAGAAAACACGTTGGGTCACTTGTCTGTGGTGATTCTGAGGCGAGGGTGCAGAGCTGGCGCCTGGAAATACCGTGGTTGTGGTTTCACATGACGATCTGAAACCCTTCAGCGATCAGAAGCGACTGAGAGACGGTGTGGTAGGGAGATGGGGGGGGGAAAAATGAAAACAAACTCAAATATTCCACCTCTGCAGCAGCAACTGTCAAAGCTGGGATCCCCTCCTGTGCTGACACAGGATTCTGCCTCACAGTGAGGTTATCCCGAGCGGTAAAACCGGGTGTATTGGTGGCGGCGTGGGCTCCGTCGGGAAGTGCAGCTCCTCTCCTGCCAGCATAGAATCCTAGAATCATTCAGGTTGGAAGAGACCCTTGGGATCATGGAGTCCAACCATCAGCCCTACTCTACAAGTTCTCCCCTACACCAGATCCCTCAACACCACATCCAATCTACTCTGAAACACAGTCAGGGATGGGGACTCCACCCCCTCCCTGGGCAGCTGATTCCACTGGCTGACCACTCTCTCTGGGAAAAACTTTTTCCTCATGGCCAGCCTAACCCTCCCCTGCTGCAGCTTGCAGCCATTCCCTCTCCTTCTATCGCTCATTGCCCCTGAGAAGAGACCAGCACCACCTCTCTACAGTGCCCTTCCAAGCAGTTGTAGAGAGGGATGAGGTCTCCCCTCAGCCTCCTCTTCCTCCAACTAAACAACCCCAACTCCCTCAATCCATCCTCATAAGCCTTATTCTCCAGGCCTCTCACCAGCTTTGTTGCCCTCCATGAGCACCAGCATGTTGCCTCCTGAGCACCAGCTCAAGGCCTCACAGTTTGGCAGGGAAAGGGTGTGCAGCTAAATGTAAAGCCCAAAACCAACCCAGCCCCCTAATGCTGTTGTTGTTGTTTGGGGTAAGGAGGGAAAATGTGTAACATGGGCCAGGTCCAGAGGAATCCGGCCAAGGAGGGAGGAAGAAGCTCTCGCAATACACTGATGGTTTAAAGCCATAAAGGCTTTATCTGAGTGCAGTTTTCGGTGTTGTGTGATTTTGTGCACAATGGGAAAGTCCTAAACAAGCTTGCAAGGAAAAGAGGAAGAGCTCTGGAGAACTTTGGATGGCTGTGTTTAATATTTCTAACCGTGGGCAAACTGACTGACCAGTATTTGCTTTGTCCTTTTTAAACTGGGGGGGGGGAAACACTTAGACTCTGCAAAAGCACTGTGTGTAGAGGGATTATGAGGGAAATAAGTTACTTGTGGATGTTGCTCTTCAGAGCCTGGGCCCTCTTTTCCTTGATGGTGAAAAATGGGCTGCAGGGCTCCAGCGAATACTCAGTAACGCCCCCAAATATGCAGGATGTCCCCACAGAGGGAGCAGGCCCTGGTGAAAGATGGGAAAACCGACCACAGGAAGAAGTTGGGAATTCTCTGTGTGTTCAGACTGACTGGAAAAAATACCCCAGAAGTTGGAACTTACTTGAAGCGTTCGAAGTGCAGCTGGTGTTCGGTGCTGTGCCATCCTGGGCCTTCTCTCCTCCCTGGAGATGTTATGTGGGCAGAGCAGAAACCTGCCAGGGGAGGGGATAAAGCACTTCTCCATTTTCAGAGAAACCTCCTGAAAAATACATCTGCCAAACCTCCCTGCTCCCTCCTCTTGGTGAGGGTGAGATGAGCCGCCACGAGCGGGATTGAAAGCTTTCAGGGGTGCCCGTTGCCCGTAAGCAAAGTTTAATGCTGTTAAAATCTCCTGGTTAGGTGTGAAAAGCATCACTAACCGTGAGGAAGTAGGAGGAGAGGGATTAAAAGAAATAAAAGTGGCTTCCCTACTGGCATTACTTGACAGGTTTTAATATTAACTTGGGTTCTGAGGACACTCGGTGCTGGCTGGGCGAGTCTGTGATCGATCAGCTTCGCTTCAAACCTTTACTTTCACAACAGCCCGATGTCAAACCCCTGAGCGGTGGAAAATGCATTATGTTCTCTGGGTTTTGGGTTAATTTCTGTAACGCTTCTTGGGGAAGGTTCCCATGGGGATGAAAGTGCTGAGCTGGCATTGCTTGGGAAGTTCAAACAACCTAAAGAAACACCCCCCCCCCAACTTAAAAAAAATAAATCTCTTTAATGTACCAGAGAGCCAGAAATGGAGACTCTGTGTGAACACAAAGCCGTCTGCGTTGTTCCCACCGAAGCTTCCAGTTGTGAGTATGAAATAAAGAGTTGGTTAAAGCCAAACATTGGTTTATCTTAGCTGTTACCTGCTCACAGGCCTCCTCTCTGCTTCCTTGGTTTTTTAAACTAAATCTTGGCTGGGCTAAAGCCAGGCTGGTGCTGAGCCTGGTGAACAGCCGTCTGCGGGAGCCAGGGCTTCCCCTGTGCTTCGTACAGGCCCTGGCTGTAGCAGGCGTTTCAGAGGCACAGCAGGCCCATCTTGTAAATCAAGGGCTTGAATATTTTCTGTGACTTTTGTTCCTGAAGCTTTTTTTCCCCACTGTTGTGATGCCAGCAGTTGTGACAGAGTCCCTCCCAGGAGAGCCGGGCTGGGAGTCTGGCTCTGGAGATGACATTCCCCATGCCATCTTCCAGCCTATTCTCTTCTGGGTCGAGCTGCCGGCCGAAGCGTGGTTGTGCTTGAGCTTTATACCCAGTGACAACCGAGGGGCCCTCATTTCTCTGCCCCTGCTTATCTCTTCTGGGTTTTAATTCAATTTAACGCGTGGTAAAGGCAAGCAGGGATCGATGACAGACCAGAGACCGAAGGAGGACATCGCTTGTTCTAGTGGGGATGTATAGAACCCACCCTGCCCTTGGAGGAGGATTGACTGGAACTTTTGGTGACATATGGGACTTCTGGAGAAGATAGTTTGATAAGTTATAACGTGCCAGGCTTTCTTAGACTTGGTGGACTCTGTGAGCTGGGTCTTTGGCTCCAGTTGCCTCCAACCACTCGCGTCTTCCCTTTGGGGCTTGGAGTTGGTGGCTTTGAAGCGTAGCTTTGGAGGGATTTCTGGAAGCGACTGCTCTTTTTGCAATGGGCATCTGGGCCCCAGGGGTTTCCTGAGTAGGTGTGCACTGGGGAGCCCCTTGCCACCCCCCGGCTCTCTTGTGCGGAGCCTTCGGCGCTTGCACTGATAGGTTGGGTTCCATGAAATCCCTGTTGACCTCAGTATACAATGGCTGTAGGGCCTGTGTTTGGATTGGGGAAAAACACAGTGCCTGAAAGGAAAACCTGCATTTGTGTGAGTGTCCTGGGAGTTGGGAAGGGCAACAAACTAGGGCTCTTCCCATCCCATCTGCCTGCCCTGAGCTTGCCTGAGTTTTTGGGGTGAGGATGTGGTGGAGAGACCGGTGGGTCATGAGAGAGTCTGTAGCTGGTTGATGCTCTCCCACAGTAGGCAGAGCAAGTCATCACCTATTTACTGTACCAAATCTCAAGATACTTTATTTTCTTCTGCTTGTGAAAGGGCACCATTTGCCACCAGGAGAGGCAAATGCTTCCAAGTAGGAGCTGAAGCACGAGGTGAAGCGGTTTCACCATGAGATGTGAGTCCACGCTGTGGGCCCCTTAGAAGTAGCAAAGGCTCAGATGAGGCCTTTAAAAACAAACAAAGGCATCCTCCCTCCCCCTCCACCCTGTTTAAAAATTGATTTGCAGAGGAACAGCACAGTGTCACTTCCTTCCCTCGCCTGAGAGCAGAAGTTTCTCTCTCCTTAATAAAATTATCAGCCATGCTCCAGAAATGTGACTTCTGTGTTTAAATACGGGCGTTGAAAAGCCACGGGCTCCTTGGGACAAGGAATGACCCTTCTGACCTGGGTTAGTGGCACTGGGGGCCGCGCTCTGCTGAGCAGAGACCTGTGCTGTCAGCCCTTCTGCACCTCGGGGCTTGGCCTGGAAACAAGGGAAGGGCGCAGAGGTGTCCAGACGATCCCGGCTGGGGCAGAGAGGAGCTGGGGAAGGTCTGTGGTCCCAGTGAGGAGGATGGAGAGTGAGGAAGGCCAACCTCTGTTTATTTTAAGTGTATCACATCAGCTGACTTGACTTTATCACCCCGGGACCCATTTCCTGGCAGAGACTGTACATATTCACATGCTGAAAACCTCAAACCTCAGACAATTGTCTGTCTTTTTTTAAAAAAACCCAGCTGTTTCCATACCTTATACTTTGGTCTCAGGTTTTGCTTTGGTTTTTTGAAACTTTGGAGAAGTTTTGTTGCCCGTGTTAGTGTTGAAGCTGGGTGTGCTCACTCGTGCTGCTCTTCAGGGCTGTTGTTGTTGGCCCCTTCTGCTGCCGAGCCGGGAGGTTTATAAGCTGCTTATTCCATGTTTTAGTCACCCCTGGGAAGCGCGAGGGACTGGCGAGGAAGAAACTCCTTTAGCGATGCCAAGCTGCTGGGAGGGAAACAAATCCAGTAGAAATCTGGCTCAGGAACTGTAAAACCCCTTGTTACACCCAGGTCATAGAATCACTGAGGTTGGCAGAGACCCTTGGGATCATCAAGTCCAACCACCAGCCCTACTCTACAAGTTCTCCCCTACACCAGATCCCTCAACACCACATCCAATCTACTCTGAAACACAGTCAGGGATGGGGACTCCACCCCCTCCCTGGGCAGCTGATTCCACTGACTGACCACTCTCTCTGGGAAAAACCTTTTCCTCATGTCCAGCCTAACCCTCCCCTGCTGGCTCATGTTCAGCCGCCTGTTGACCAGCACCTGATGGATGTATCTATGATGTTGAAAATAAGGACGTTTTTCTTTCCTTCCTTGTGCAGGGAGCGCAGTTTTATGTTTGATGAGGTGAGAAGTACAAATGGGCCCTGTTGTACCAGAGCTTTTCTCCTTTTCTTGTCCAGCAATGCCCTCGTGGTCTTGGCTGAGCTGAGATTTGACGATCTCACAGCTGAACCCCCCATTTGTTGCCCTGTTTATTAAACCTGACTGGAATTCTTTGCTCTGTCCCACCAATTCCAGCAGCCTTTCCTGCATAAGCCTCTCCCTGGGTGTGCTCCTCTGCTGCAGTTTGGGAACCCCAGCAAGAGGCACTTTTTGTGTGTGTGTGTGTGCCTTGGTTTGGGGTTGGGTTTTTTTGGTCCCCTGCGCTGGGATAAAGGCAGAAGTGGGTTCTCTACCTTCAAGGCTCTCTTGCAAAGGTTGTGGTGGAGGTTCTCTGGCTGGAGCCACCCTCCTGGTTGCAGTCTGGGAGCTGGTTAGCAGCACCTTTTGAAAACCACAACCATCAAAACCGAATCCGGAGCGGGCTTATTTCAGAGACATCAAAAAGCACCTTTTAGCTTGTTGAATAATCCCTGGTGCTGGTGGGACTGTGTTAGCCTGGAAGGACACTGGAGGCAGCTCCTGGGGCAACATTCCGAGGTGGTTTCAGCTTAAGCCGGGCTCCTCTCCTCCCCTTCTGCCTCTATGAGAAGGGGTTCAGCCCCTGCCCGCGATCGCATCGGGCTCCTCCTCTGTCTAAAAAGGAGACCACATCTTTTAGTTGAGTGATCTGAGCTTTTAGCTTATGGAACCAGCGTGTGCTGGACCCTTAGTGCAGGCTCTGGAGGGGCAGAAAGGGCTAGAACCACCTATTGCACAAAGTCTGCCCTTTTAATGGGAGCTGTATGTGGAGAATACTCCACCCTCTGAACTAGAGGGGGATTTGACGTCACACTGGTTTCTTTTCTCCCCCCCCTCCCTCCCTCTCCTGTTTAGAAATGGCATCAGATGTTTCCTCGCTGGGTGCAGCCGTCAGCGCTGGGAACGCTGGGCCGGGTGCGCAGGCTGGAGGAGCCATCGTTCAGAGACCAAGCAAGAGGCGCCCTGGGTGAGTAGCTTCTGCTTTCCTCAGGGAGGTGTGTGTAAGGGTGGTTTTGAGGAAGCATCGCTCTCCTGAAAGAGCAGCCAGCTTCGTGAGGAGGAAACCCCTCTGCTTCGGGGCTGAGGAGGGTTTTGTGGTTCCTCCAGGCGCGCCCGTCCCAGTCCTGCCCCTTCACAGTGCTGTGCCTGGTGCCACTAAAGCCCAATTCTGCATTATATAAATAAAGGAGGGATTAAATAGTTGAGGTGCACGTGGTGGGAGAGGGTTTCTCAGCAAGGGCTGAGAGGGAAGGAGGAGCTGCTGAAGCAGCGAGATGAGCAGGCGCTGCGAGAGAGGTGAAGGAACAGAGAACGTGGATGTTGGGGCCCTTACTCAACGCTCTGCAGCCGCCCCCTCTGGGAGAGGGTGGGGGGGAAGCCACAATGTGCTTGTGGTTGGCTTTTTTGTTCCCTAAAAATGCCTTTGCAAATTAAAAGGATATTGAGTGGCTGCTCTAGAATTCCTGGCATGAGAAAATTCCCTCTTAATTTTCAAGCTAATTAAAATCTTTCCCTGCCCTCCCCNCACTCCTGCAGCTCCTCCCACGCTGTCTGCTACGTATTCCCTGCGCTTCATTTACCAGCACAGGCGCTGCAGCCAGCTTTCCATCCCGAAGGGAAGTCCTGGGAAAAGCTTTTCCTCCGTTCTCCCCTGTACACTTGTTAGAAACTGCTTTTTTGACCCTGTCAGAGCAAACACAGCGAGGCCTGTCTGCTCTGGGACTAAGGGCGCTCGCGGCGTGGGCCACCAGGCTGAACTTTAACTCTTGAAGCATTTTGCCCTCCTTTGTTGATTTAAATGCAACAGGTCCAAGCTTTTGAGCTGGGAGTCCTCTGTCTGTGGGCTGTGGCTTGGTCCCTCGGGTTGTGGCAGCCTCTTGGGCTCGCATCTCGAGAGCGTGGAACGGGAGGTTGGGAAGCAGCAGGCGCTCCATGAGGGCTGTTTCCTTGCTCTGTTTCTGACAAACACGTAGAGGAAACCCCATTTTAAACTTTGTAGGTTGTTCCACATCAGCACTTGGGGATTAATGAAATCTTCCTTTCAGAAGTCATCTGCATCCCTGTAGGGACAGATGGAAGAGCAGCCTGGAAAGTAGAAACTCCTTGGTTAATAATTACCTTCCTGCTTACGTTTTTCAGGCTTGATTTCGATGATGACGGGGAAGGGAACAGTAAATTCCTCAGGTAAGAGCGTGCATCGCATCCAGAAGTTCCCCTTGTGTGGTCCCCGTGTCTCTGTGTGTTTCCTCTGGAGCTGGTGCTGCTGCTGGTGTGGCTTTTCCTCTCCAGCAGCAGCACGGGGGGAGCCTGAAGGAGGCAGTTGCTCCACTTCCTCAAGCTCTCCCCTTCCTCCTCGTCAGCAGTATTCTTCCCTCTTTGCAGCCCACGCCAGAGCAAAGCTGCTGCGCACATGGGGGCTGAGAGCCCAGGGAAAGGGGCTGTGGTGGGAGGGGATCCTGTTACTGGTTTGGATGGAGGCTCTATCTCAGGCCTCCCTGGTGGTGAGATGAGGCCAACTGAAGGGAGGCTTGTGAGCCCTGGTGGCTGCAGAACTCCGTGTCCTGCTGGAGCGAGGGCAGAGGAGGGACACGAAACTGGTGAGAGGCCTGGAGAATAAGGCTTATGAGGATGGATTGAGGGAGTTGGGGTTGTTTAGTTTGAGGAAGAGGAGGCTGAGGGGAGACCTCATCCCTCTCTACAACTGCTTGAAAGGACATTGCAGAGAGGTTGGTGCTGGTCTCTTCTCAGGGGCAATGAGCGCTAGAAGGAGAGGGAATGGCTGCAAGCTGCAGCAGGGGAGGGTTAGGCTGGCCATGAGGAGAGAATTCTTCCCAGCAAGAGTGGTCAGAGCCTGGACTGGGCTGCCCAGGGAGAGGGTGGAGTCCCCATCCCTGACTGTGTTTCAGAGTAGATTGGATGTGGTGTTGAGGGATCTGGTGTAGGGGAGAACTTGTAGAGTAGGGCTGGTGGTTGGACTCCATGATCCCAAGGGTCTCTTCCAACCTGAATGATTCTTTGAACTCCATGGTGATGTTGCTGTGGTTGATACTGGCATCTCAAAAGATTAACTGGTTTCCGTGGATGCTTCCAGCAATGGCAGGTTGTTCCAGCATGACCTTACTGGAGTGTTGCTCTGGCCAAGAGAAGAGTCTTCTGCCAAAACCGGCTTATCGGCACCGCAGCGCGATGCCGAGCTTTTGGTGGGGCCTTTCTTAGCTCTCATCTGTTGTGAGGATGCTTCAGCTACAGAGACAGCCTTCCTCCTGAGGAGCTGGCGAGGCTGCAGGCCTCTTTTCTCCTGGTCCATATGGAACCCAGCAGGGTTGGGTTGTTTCTCCTCCTTTAGTTGTGGTTGTGCTACATGGTTTAGTGTTGGACAACCCAAATGATCTCCCAGGTCTGTATGTTCCAGGCTCTCAGAGCCGACCACGGAGCAGCTTCTCACTTACTGAGTGTGATGCCACTGTCCTTGATAAGAGTGTGATGTGAAAGACTTCATCAAAGGGATAAAAATAGTGAAACTGTAGTCTTTTAAGGAGGTAAATGCAGAGTCTGGTTCCGGATTGCCTGTGCACAGCAAGGTTTGCCTCTTCAACCCCAGCCCTTTTTTCTGTTACTTATTAAGCCTTGTTCTTCTCTCGGGGTCTTTGGGCAAGAAGTAAGTGGAAATGCTTTAAGAACTCCTCTTCCTCTCCCCCTTCTCCTCCCAGGTGTGACGATGACCCGATGCCAAACGATAAAGAGAGGTTTGCCAGGTAAGGAGCTGCCATGATGCAGGTTTTGAAGCATTTGGTGCTGAACCACCTTAACACAGGGGAGATCCTGCAGCGCCCTTGAGCCCCCTTAGGTTGTCTCCCTTGGAAGGAAGGTATGCCAAAGGATCCAGACCTGTTCCTTGGGGTTTTTATGGACCAGTTGGCTATGAAACTGTGTTCCTCTCTCAACATCTCTTTCAGCTGTTGCCTTGGGCTCTTCCTTCTTGTCCCCTGTTTGAGAAACTTGCAGAGAGACAAGTTTCCTGCTTAGTTCAAGTTTTACTTGAACGGTGTTTCCTGGCAAATGTTGTGGTTTGTGTGTTTGGGTTGTTTTTTTGGTGTGGGGGGGGGAGTTGGGTAGAAGCTTTCTCTGTAAATGGGGGGGATTCCTGGAGTTTGGGGCGTACAGAGATGTTCTAGGCAGCACTTTGGCTCCCACTGGTTGTTCGTTGGTGTCTTAGAGTAGCTCTGTCCCATCTAATACTGGGACTGGCCTCAGGGTATTTTTACACCTTTCTGAAGGCTGTGGAAGTCAATTTAAATAATTTATGGGTTTATTTTGTGTTGAGGTGTACTGTTTCTGCCAAAGTCAAGTTCTTTTGCATGTATTCTGGGTGTTCTACGTTCCGGGGTGTCCCCTCAGCGTGAAGTCACATCGTGCTGTGTCTTGCTGAGAGAGAAAACGGGCAAATACGGAGTCATGGCCAAGTCCTTGTGTTTAGCACCCTGCTCCTTCCAGGAAGGGCTTTAGAAATTCCTCAGATTGGGGTTAAAATTCAAGTGGTTGAGGGCTGTGGGGAAAGGGCTGCCCAGTGTGTTGTGCCAGGGAGGGGTCAGCAGGGCGAGCCGGGGCTGGTGTTGGGTGCAGGGGCCTTTCCCCCTGATCTCACCGAGGTTCCACCCCTGAAACTAAAAACGAGAGCTTTGCAAAATGTCTCTTCTGGGGACGTTTCAGCCAGAGCCGTAAGCCTGTGTCAGAGGGGGAAATACTGCACAGCCAGAATGTTGGCTCACAGGGCTCCTGACCTGGGCTTTCTGGCTCTTTAAGTGCTCTGACTGGTTCCCCGAACCCGATCAATCACCCACGTGCTTGCCAGCCTTCACCAAAAAGCTCTGTTCCCAGGGCATAAGCTCTGGGATCTTGCGGTGTGGCAGACCCTGATAATACATTTAAGTGCTAAGGGAATGCAAAATAATAAAATAAATATATTTAGATGTATATATCAAAATGAGATTCTGCAGGTGCCAAACAGCTTCGTGGCCCTTAAAGTTTAAAACCAGATCTGCTCTCAAAGTGCCCAGTGCCAGAGCTGGAGCAGGACCTTGGCTCCCCGTTGCCTTGCTGTGAGGTGGCCTTTGATCACCCTGGTGAATACACACATGGGGGGGGGGTGAAGGGGGAAATGAAGTTAAAAACAACCAACCCAACAAAAAAAAAAAACCACAAACAACTGCATGTCAGCT
>VZTM01032877.1:34816-53893 GCA_013400555.1 Jacana jacana
GGGGCATCAGCAGCTCCCCTGGGCTGCAATAAAGAGGAGAGGGCCTGTAGGGGCATCAGCAGCTCCCCTGGGCTGCAATAAAGAGGAGAGGGCCTGTAGGGGCATCAGCAGCTCCCCTGGGCTGCAATAAAGAGGAGAGGGCCTGTAGGTACTGGCTCAGGTGACAAGGGAAGGGGACGGGCAGTGACAGTGCTGGGCGGTGGCGTGGTGACACCGGTCCTGCTCCCTTGGTGGCCCTGTCTGGGGACCGCTCATCCCGTGCTCCTGCAGCCCTCGTTTCCCAGTTGTGTCCTTCCTTCCTCCCGTGATGTGAGGCGAAACAGAGCATGGCAGTGGGCATGGCTGCCCTTCCATTAATTTGGGGGGGTTTGGTTTCTCAGTGCTGTGCCTGTACCTGTCGGGGGTGGCAGGGTACCACAGCCAGCTGCTGCTAACCCCCACTCAGCCCATGAAAGATGGGCCTGTCGGGCTCGCTGAACACATGGGCTGCCTTCTCCTTGCCCAGTGGTAGCTTTTGGGGCAATTAGTTGTTTTCAGCCAAACCTCAAGGAGGGGAAATCAGGAAATCAGCCTCTGTAAAAGATTTGTTGCAGATTCCTTCTCCCTGGAAGCTGGGAGTGTGAGGGGGGGGCGGGGGGGTGTCCATGTGCCGCCTTGGAGGTGACGCTCGTGGTGTCCTTGTGCTCCTTGTCCTGTAGCCACCTCGACTGTCTCGTCCTCCCTGGTGTCTGTGTGGCAGCGTTACAAAACTGTGTGTTTTTAGCCGTGAATCTTACGTTGTCTGGGGATTTTGAGGGGTGGTTTTTTTTGGTTACTCTTTAATCTGCTTTTCTGATTTGTTAATACTGTCAAAGGGGCTATTGATTTGGGGGGGGTTATTTTTTTGGTCTTTAAGGGCAGACTGGTTTAATGTGACTGGGACCCTCGTTCCTAGTTTTGCCCTTAATCTTCTAATCTCACCCAGAATAATCTGCCCTGGGGTCATGTGTAAAGCAGAGCCGCCCTTTGCCTGTTCTGCCATCCTGGTAAGCGTCTTCAAGCCTCCAAGCCCCGCAGGTAGCGGGCACCCCTTTAAGGTGTAATGACTGCTTTGTGCAGTGGAGCTGCCTCCTCTCTGCGAAACAGACGTGTCTGTAGGCTGGGTTTCCTAGTGCATCTTCCCATTTTTCATTTCTTTTACGCTTTTTTCCATTTTTAGCTTAGCTGGCTGATTTTATTTTTAGGTCTGATGATGAGCAGAGTTCAGCGGATAAGGAGAGACTTGCCAGGTAGGAGAATGGAGATTTCAAGCATGGACAAGCAGAGTATTTCCCTTCCCTAATGTTTCTCTAGGCATCCCTTCTCTTCTCCCCCCTTCCCTCCCTGCCTTCTTCCCTCGTCTGCTGCAGTAGAGGACTTGAGACCCAACAGGCTTCTGGAAATCACTGTGTAATTAGAATTAGGAGGGGAAAGGCATTCAGACCCGGTGTGAGAACGTCTTTGGGGAGCACACAGAGTTTGCTGAAGGCCCGTGGGGTAGAGCAGGGCTGGGGCCGTTGCTTTGACTGAGCCCTGGAGCTTTGCTGACCTGAGCTAAATACAGTTTCTCTTGCTCTGGGTCCAGGTGCCGAATGGTCCGTTCTCACCTCGGTGAGGTTGTGTCAGGGGTAGGCTGTTGCACTGTCAAAGCAGGCATTAAAAAGTGTAGTAGTTCAGGTTGTTTCTGCCCCTTAAAACCCCCTGGGAAAGGTGGTGTCCTGTGCATTGCAGTGATGCAAGCCTACTGAAAACAAGATTTATTTTATTGGGTTCTTTTCTCCCTCAGTTCCTGTTTGTAGCTACTGAGGGACTGTGGTTGAAGTGAAGCAGTCTCTTCCAATGATGTACCATTAATGGAGGGAGGCACCCCAAGAACGCTGGGGTGTGCTGTTGGGGGCTGCATTTCTCCAGCTCTCAACACACCCTTCATTCCCAGCCTCAAAATGAAACAGGCTTGAAGTCCCCATCGAGGTTGTGGTCGCTTGTTGCCCGTGGCTCGTTGCTGCTGCGGAGCTGAGGGTTGGGGATTTGGGAAGAAGGGCTGGTTTTGTGGTTTGTAGGACTCTTCCACCCCGGGCTCGTTCTTACACGATGCTCAGGACTGAAAAGACTGATGGGTGCTGGGAAGGCCACAATTCTGGTCAGTTCAATGCCTGCTGGCTGGGCTTAAAACAAAAAGTCACCCCCAGATGTAGCTTTGCCTTAACTGCAGTATTGCACAGCTGAAATATTGGAGGAGATAAGGAAACCCTGGAGGTGGGGCCTGGGAAAGCAGCAAAAAAACAGTTCTTTTCAGGGGTTTCTCCCTCGGTGAAGTAGCGAGACCCTTTCCTCTGGCCCCTGTAGTTGCTGTCGTTGCAAGAGCCTGTAGTAAAGAGTATCTGGCAAGTGGGGCAAGGAGAGTGTCTGGTGGTTTCCCAGTAGCTTTTTGTAGTCAAGGTAGCTTCATGCTCACACTTGAGTTTGGAGAAACTGAATTGAAGGTGAGTGTGATACTTGAAGCGTTTCTTTTTCTGAATGTCAGTCTCTTGCAGCAAGGAGCAAGGTGGTTGAATGGTTGCACACACCTGGTAGTGCTAAATGCTCCATTTCTGTATTTATCCTCTTCAATTCACTTGCCTGTTTGTGTTCCTTCCAACACTTCCATCTTCCTTCATTTCCCACCACGTGCTTCCTCGCATCCGATCCATTACTCTCTATAGGAAACCTGGCTTTTAAGTTCTGTTTTGAAAAACCCACCTTAGTCACCGGGTTAAACTACTAATACTGGATAAAAAGAACCCAAATGGGTTACGTTTTGATGTCTGGGGGCTGATGGGGACTCTGCCCTGTGAAAGCATGGTGAAGGAGCTCTGTAAGGACTGTACGTGGGCAGCATTCGTGGTGGTGCCTTGTTAGAGGCAGACCTGGTAGATGGTCTGTCCATCCAGGTTGGCCTCTATCCCTACAGAAACTGGGTTTATAGCCCCTCTAAAGCTTTCCCTCCTCCCATGATATTGTAAAAGGCTCTGGATATGACTGAGCAGTGTCTCTGTGAAGGCACTGCCAGGTGAGACTCTGCTGTAATGTAGGTGCCTGAGTCTTGGCTCCCTGTGTGGTTGTCAGAGACACGTGGGTGTCTGCAGGGTGCTGCTGGGGGTGGTTTGGTTCATCCTGGGACGAGCAGAGGGTGGGATGAGCCTTCTTAGGCTGCACCAGTGCTGTTTAAGAGCAGATTTCCTCGGGAAGGTGAGGTGAAACCCCACTTTGAGAGCAGAGACCGTGGCGAAGGAAGAAATCCTTTGGCTTTAAGAGTGGATGAGATGTGGTGTTGAGGGATCTGGTGTAGGGGAGAACTTGTAGAGTAGGGCTGATGGTTGGACTCCATGATCCCAAGGGTCTCTTCCAACCTGAATGATTCTATGGCTTCCCCCAGCCTTGTGGGACGGGTGGGGAAGGGTCTTTCTCTGCTGAAATAGCTCAGCCTCGCTCGTTGCCTTCGCTGGACGCCGGGGAGCCCAGCTGATCTCAAGGGATGCTCTTGTCTGCAGCAAAGAAGGTCCCACCGTAGCCTCTCTCCCTGCACTCGTTCCCGCCTCCCTCTGTGCACGCCCAGCATGTGAGGCGCTTGTGGCCCCTCTAACTCCCGACGACCCCGGTGCATCCCCGTGGTTTGCGCTCTTTGGCCTCGTGGAAGCGTTGATGTGGGCAAACAGCCGAGGTTTCTGGTGGCCCTTTTGCTAACTCTTTGCTCTCTCTCCTCCTCTCCTCCCTGGCCTTTTTTTTTCCTTCCTTCCTTCTTGCAGAGAAAACCACAGCGAGATCGAGCGTAGGCGAAGGAACAAGATGACGGCCTACATCACCGAGCTCTCGGACATGGTGCCCACCTGCAGCGCCCTGGCCCGCAAACCCGACAAGCTCACCATCTTGCGCATGGCTGTCTCTCACATGAAGTCCCTGCGTGGCACGGGCAACACCTCCACCGACGGCACCTACAAACCCTCCTTTCTCACTGACCAGGTCTTGGCTCGATGCTGCTTTGTGGGAAATACCGCGGTGGTGGTGGTGGTGGTGGAGGTGGTGGTGGTGGTGGTGGTGGAATAGGCACCCAAGGGGTGGGTCTGGGGGGTGTGTGAGCTCGCTTGGCTCTGGAGTTAAGAGCGTGTCTGTCTGTCTGTGAACGCAGGAACTCAAACACCTGATCCTAGAAGCAGCCGACGGCTTTCTCTTCATAGTGTCCTGTGAGACCGGGAGGGTGGTCTACGTCTCGGATTCGGTGACTCCCGTCCTGAACCAGCCCCAGTCGGAGTGGTTTGGCAGCACCCTGTACGACCAGGTCCACCCAGACGATGTGGGCAAGCTGAGGGAGCAGCTCTCCACCTCCGAGAACGCCCTGACAGGTAGAGCAGCCTGGGGCACGTCGGCAGGGGGGGTGGGCAGGGTGAAAGCCCTTGGATTAAAACCTTCCCTTTGTAGAAGGAACCAGACCCTGGTGCCTTCCTAACAAGGATCCTGCAGCCCCCCCCGAGAATGCATCTAAAGGTACCCTTGGTGACACTTGTGTCCTGCTAGTTTCCTCGTACGTTACCGGGTGCCTGTGTTGGTGGAAGGACTCCTGTTACCACAGCAGCTTGGGTTTTGTTTTGTTTTGGTTTCTCCTTCTTTCTTTCAGGCCGCATCCTGGATTTGAAGACGGGGACCGTGAAGAAGGAGGGGCAGCAGTCCATGAGGATGTGCATGGGCTCGCGGAGATCCTTCATCTGCCGAATGAGGTAACGAGGAGGTTCCTCGGGGAACATCTCACTGGAGCCTGAAGCTGAACTTGCTCCCTGGCCCCGTCGTGCTTTTATTTCACCTTTTTTTTGCCCCTTCTGGCACAGACGTAGTCTCACACTGCTGAGCTGACCACACAAAGCCAGCAGTTGAGTTCTAGAGGCTGTGCCTTATGCTAAGATAACTCTCCAGGCTCTTGTAGAACATCCAGTTTCAAGTGACCATTTGTTTTGACCCGTGTGAGGAAGGAGGGCTTTTTGCTTGTGTGGTTCAGAGGTTCATCCCTGTTTGGAAAGTGCTTTCTCTTACTTTTAAGATTGCTTCAACATCGAAATGGTTTGCCAAGAAAGTTAAAAGCCTTTCCCCTCGCCTTTCTCGCCCCGGTGCAGGTGTGGCAGCAGCTCCGTGGATCCCGTCTCTGTAAATCGTCTCAGCTTTATGAGGAATCGCTGCAGGTAGGGAATTCTGGAGCTGTGGGCAGACACGTGGCCTTGCTTGGGAGCAGGAGGGGCTGCAGCTCCAGCACTGGAGCGGTGGGGACATGCTGGGGTGTGGAGAGTAGACCAGTAGAGCTTGTAGAAGGGTTTAGACAGAGCTGTGGGTAGAGGAACCGAAGTACCACTGTGTCGAGGAAGGTAGTCCCGGGCACTCTTAGTCTGTCTCCACACCAAGATTGGGTTTGAACTCAGTTTAACCCCACGTTGCTGGGCTCTGGTGTACCTTGTCCCTTTTCCATTTGGAGTTGAGATGGATTCCAGCCTGTTCTGTTCTCAAACCTCTTGTGTTTGTGTGAAGCCTGTGTCCTTTTCTTCACCCTGGAGATGTTCTGTGGAAGCTTTTTATACAAATACGAGTAGAAACCTCGCCTGACCCTACCCCTCCGTGGTCTGTAGCACAGTCAGGCTGTTTCTCTCCCCTCCAGGAACGGCTTAGGTGCTGCAAAAGACGGTGAACCTCACTACGTTGTGGTGCATTGCACGGGTTACATTAAGGCCTGGCCCCCCGCAGGTAATGACGGCTGGAGACTTGGGTTGGGGCTGTTTTGAAGAGCATTTGGGCCTGAAATTATCTGTTCTCTGAAGAGAACTGAGCCAGCAAACGCTTTCCAAGTGTGCCTCAGCGCTTTCTCTTATTTTGGGGTTGACCTGACGTTTGCAGGTGCTGGCTCAGAGCTCTGTCTCTGAACGGCAGAGATGCTGTAGAGGATGCAAATAACATTCCAGTGTGTGCTGCCAGTTGGAGAGCTCTCTAACCCTTCTGGCAAAAAAAAAAAGATAGGGGGAAGCAATTTAATTTACCAGATTCCTTCCTGGGAAAGGATATTGGGGTACAAAACCGGGTGGAGAGCTGTACTGGTCAGAACTGCCTGTCTTTTTTTTTTTTCCTCTGAAATTAGCACTTTTTCCTGACTTTTTTTTCCCCCTGTATTAACCTTGCTGGCCTTTTTTTTTTGGGGGGGGGGGGCTCTTCTCAGGTGTTTCACTGCCTGACGATGACCCGGACGCGGGCCAGGGCAGCAAGTTTTGCCTCGTGGCTATTGGGCGGCTCCAGGTGGGTGGCATCTTCTGACGGTTCAACATTCCCTTGTTCTCAAAGCCCACCGGGTTCAAGCCTTCCCTCTGAAGCCGTTCCCTGGTTGCCACAGATCCGGGGTGGGGGAGAGCAGCTCTGGGGAGATCCCCTGACGCTCGCCCCGTCTCGCCGTGCAGGTGACGAGCTCGCCCAACTGCACCGACATGAACAACGTTTGTCAGCCCACGGAGTTCATCTCCCGCCACAACACCGAAGGCATCTTCACCTTCATAGATCACCGCTGCGTGGCTACTGTGGGCTACCAGCCTCAGGTGAGACAATGCCAGGAGCTTTCTCAGAAAGAACTGCCCTTTGAAGCTGGCTCTTCCCTCCTCCCTCTCTCGTACACCGCGGCTCTGCTCCTCTCACAGATCTGATAAAACGATGCCCAGGGCCCAAACCAGACACGTGTTTCTTCTCCACCAGTTGCATTTTTCATGGGTTTGTCCAAGTGCTTTGATCACTGGAAGGATGGGTGGCTCTGGGTTCTGTCTCGTGTCAATTAAGATGGGTTTTGCCTCCGTGTGAGTTGCAGATCAAGCATTAGTCACTCGCTGCTGGGCTTTCCCAGCAAGAGTGGTCAGTCAGTGGAATCAGCTGCCCAGGGAGGAGGTGGAGTCCCCATCCCTGACTGTGTTTCAGAGTAGATGAGATGTGCTGTTGAGGGATCTGGTGTAGGGGAGAACTTGTGGAGTAGGGCTGATGGTTGGACTCCATGATCCCAAGGGTCTCTTCCAACCTGAATGATTCTGGGATTCTCTTTTAAAACACGGCACGACAGTTCCCGTACTTGGTTTGTGTAACGCTGGGGAGTGTCGGGGGGAGCAGTAACTCCTTCTCCAAAGGGGATTTAATGGGGCAGACCTGGAAGAGGGACTCTGCCGGACGAACTGACTTGATCTCACCCCCAATTCCTTTAACATTAGGAACTTCTGGGGAAGGACATCGTGGATTTCTGCCACCCGGAAGACCAGCAGCTTCTGCGGGACAGCTTCCAGCAGGTAAAACGCCTCGGCTGCCGCTCGGCGTGCAGCGTGGGGCTCACACTGGAACCCGGCTCAGTGCTTGCAGAGCCATGAAACAGACTGGAAAAACCAAGAGAAAAATAAACCTTAGCTGTTTCTCCTTTGCCCAGTGGCAGTTGCAGATATAGTCACCTAACGGTAAACGTGCAAACCAAACCAGAAGCAGCATCTGATGTCTAACTCTGGAACTCGTCCTCTGCCTGCCAGCCCAGTCTGCTTTTAGGGCCAGAGCCGTGGCTACCAAAGTGCCTACATGAATGCCATGCTTCTGGGGCTGAAACACTGGTTCATCTCTAGGGCCCAGCCCAGTGGTGCAGAACTCGAAATGGAGGTGGTTTGCTTGCCCTGTTGTCGTTACTCTTATTTCTGAGGGCCTTGGACTTGTGGCAGGGCAGGTAAGACTGCCCCTGTGCTTTCATGACTCCAAAAAGTAGCCGCTCATATCCATTTGTCCAAGTAGTTGGAATCAGAAGCAGCAGCATGTGCTTCATTGAGTGGAGGCTTTTCCATACATCTCACCGGTGCAAAGAGATAAGCGGAAGCCGAAAGGGGGGACATTGGATTCCTCTCCCATGTCATTCAGGGATCAAAGCAGGGAATAGCAGCAGCGGGATTTAGTTGGGGGAGGCCCAGATGTGGGCTTGGAGGCAAAGGGCCATCGCTGGGTTTCAGCAGGGGGGAGGCTCAGAAGCAGGTTGCTCTTGGACACCTTCTCTTATCAGGTACTACTGATGGCATTACGTTTTTTTAGGTGGTGAAGTTAAAAGGCCAGGTTCTGTCAGTCATGTTCCGATTCCGATCCAAAAACCGGGAATGGCTCTGGATGAGAACCAGCTCCTTTACCTTCCAGAACCCCTACTCGGATGAAATTGAGTACATCATCTGTACCAACACCAACGTCAAGTATGTACATGGAAATGACTTGCCAACCACCAGTGATAGCGCACGAGCCCCAGGGCGTCCTCTCCCAGAATAACCAGCCGCACAGAACCGCAGGAGCTCCGGCCTCTCCCCCTCACCAACCTCCCTGTCCCTTTGCACGGGCCCTGGAGCTGCTGCCAGGTCCTGGGAAGCGCTCTTTTCCCGGGTTGAGGCAGGCACTAGGGAACTGTGAAGCACAAGAAATTCAATCCCTTTGGCTGTCTCGGTCGCGTGGCTTAGTGAGCTGGCAGCGCTCAGCTCCAGCAGAACCTTTTTTAACTCTGGTTACTGGAGGGGGAGTCTCCTGGCTGTGTGTCAGAACTAATATTACTGGAGTCTGGCTTTGAATGGAGCTCTTGGACTCCTGTGGCAGTCCAGGGAGCTGGCTGGGCCAAGAGGGTGGCTTTTCACGTGAGAGGGACTGTGTCTGCAGCTGATGGTAGAAAGTAGATGCTTATTTTTCTTCACGGCTGTGGTTTTGTCCTGGGATTCAGGAGCGAGCTCTGGTGGGGAGACTGCTCCCATTGCTGCTCTCTTCTGGTTTCTCTCTTGCCCGTTGCCACGTCTCCCTTGGGAGCAAGCAGAGCTCTCTCTCTTCCAAGGAGTGAGCTCCAGGCCCCTTCCAGAAGAGCAGCAAGTGAAATAAAGACAGAAAAATGTTCTTGCTTGTGACTCGGGAGTGCAGGCTCGGGGGGTGCAGCAGATGGAGTCTCTCCACCAGGCAAACAGAGGGGTAAATTGCTTCTGGACAGGTAAAAAGCCAGGAATTATTATTTTTTCCTTTTAATGAGGCAAGGTCCTAGAGAGCAGGTAGCACATTTTCCCTTCCCCCAGCTGGTGGGCTGATGTTTTCTGCTGAGGAAGTGTTAGGAGTTGAGCAGTGAGGAGCTGTGGTTGGGAGCACAGGGCTGCAATCCGACGCAGGTCCGATCCAGGCCTTCATTCCTGCCCTGCTGTTAGAGGTATCTCTTTGAACTCACTCATCCCACACACATCCATTCTCACATCCATCCTGCGCTTCCAAAGGCACTGCCTAACTTCAGGTGGGAGAAGCAGAGCTCTCTCTCTCTGACTGTGTGTGTGTTTTATCTGTGTGCATCCCTGCCAGGTTATCTGTATGGTTTCGTCCTTGGGCTCAGGTGCTACTGAAGCAGCTGTTGGGAGAATGCTGGATTTTTGTTCCTTTCTTGTGGGAGTTAAACATGAACTGACTTCCAACAGCGAACACGAGAGCATAACGAACTCCAACATCTCAGGCTTAAGAGCTAAAGCCACTGGTGGTCTCTGCAGGCTCTGGAGTGTCTGACACTGAGCTGAATGGAAAACCCTGGGGGGGAAGGTTTAGGCTCCTCCAACCTTTTCCTTTGCTTTAAGGCTGGTGCAGGTCTGGCTGTGCTCCTGGTGTAGGTTATTAATTGCTCCCCTGCTCGGTGAGTGAGTGGGAGTGGGCAGAGCCCTTTGGCTCCCAGCCTTTAGTGTTATGTTACACGACGCTCCCCCTTTAAAGACCATGGAAACTGAGTGGAAGGATCCTTCACTTGACCAGCTTTTGCAAAAGCAGAGCCTCTAACCTTGTCCTGGCCAGACACGCTCCCCTGCAGGCAGTAGCCAACACTTTGCTTTTCCTTTGGTATTCTTTAAATATTTTTTTTTCTTTTTCTTTTCTTTGCTTTGAAGGAACTCGAGCCAGGAGTCTCGGCCTGCCCTGTCCAACTCCCTGCAGAGGCCCCAGCTGGGGCAGAGTGTCAGCCTTCCCCTGGAGATGGGCACGGCCCAGCTGCCCTCAAGGTCAGGAGGCGCTCAGCTCCTTTTACCGTGCCTCTCTCGCCGGTTCTGCCCTCTCTCCAATAGCCTTCCTCCCCAAACCTTCCTCTCCACAGCACGTGAACTCCTCTGGGCTAGTGAATCATTGGTGTAACCACTGTTCCCTTGGCGATCGCTTTTAGCAGCCGGTGTTCTCCTGTTACAGAGACTTTCTATTTTAGGCAGCAGCAGCCGCCACAACAGACCGAGCTGGAAGTGGTCCCAGGAAGAGAGAGCCTGGCTGGGTACGACCACTCGCAGGTAAATTGATGGGGGTTTGGGTTACTCCTTGCATTTGTTGCCTTGCATTATTTAAATTCCCTTTGGCTGGGGCTTTGAAGACTTGAGGCTGCCGAGAGTTTGGAGAGGAAGGTGTTCAGGCTTGGGCTTTGCTGGATCTGCTTGCCTGATTCTGCTCTGCCCCTGCAGCACCCTCCCTGCTGTCCCTGCCTCGATGCTGCCAGCCCTAAACGCCCACGCTGTGGCCAGAAAACAGGCAGGAGGCTGGAGAGCAGCCTGGCCTCTTATCTGCAAAACCCTGGGCTCTTCTCTCTGCTGGCTCTGACCCCTGCTGACTCCCTCCACCTCTGTACCTGCTCCCAGGTCCCCGTTCAGCCCGGGACTGCTGCCGGCCCCGAGCACAGCAAGCCCCTGGAGAAGGCAGAGACTCTTTTTAATCAGGAGCGGGACCCGAGGTTCAGCGAGATCTACAGCAGCATCAGCTCAGGTGAGCAGCGCTGGGCATGGCCGGGGGCACAGCCCATCTTTGTGCCACTTCAGCTTCAATCCAAGTGCCCTTTGCTCTTTCCTGAGTCACTCAGAGCCCTTCGGGGTGCCCTGACTCTCTTGTGGCAGCCCGAGCTTTGCAGAGCAGTGCTGATTTTGACACCAGCTGGATAATTCCTGTCTGCTCTGATACGTGGCAGTGAATTGTCCTGCGCTCGATGCTTTGCTGGAGGTGTGGGAGGAGGCAGCGGGTGACGAGGTGTCTTTGCTCTGTGTCACCGCCTGCCTTGGTCTGACCTCTCGTGTTTGTCCCCAGAGAGCAGTTAGTTCTCTCTGTTCCTGAACTGAGCACAGAAGGTAGCGGATGCTCTCACCCCACAGGACATTAATGCAAAATTTATTAGAAAATGGAGAGGAAATCAAATTAAACAGGCTTTACAAACCCATCTGGAGTCTGTATCTGGATAAGGGGCAGCCACGTTTGATGCTTTGGCTCAAAACAAGCTTCCTTCCTTCATGTGGGCACATTTCTTGGAATTGGTTCCCTGTCCCTGTGGTTGGGACAGTCTCAGCCCTAACGTGAACGACCCTCTCTCCACAGACCAGAGCAAAGCCATTCCTGCCAGCACCGTGCCTGCCAACCAGCCCCTCTTTACGCAGGGGAACACCTTCACCCCATCGCGACCTGCTGAGAACTTCAGGTTAGGCTTCCCGTGCCGGGCTTGGAATGGCCTCCTGTTCAGTTTGGATTGTCCTGCGGTTGTTCCTCTTCTGTGTGTGTGTCCTTCTACTGCAGCTGAGTGTTCCCAGCCTCTGCTGTGGCAGTGATTGTCCAGAAATGTGTTCCTGAATGGTGGAACACAGCGGGGAGCCCATCCAGGGATGGGTTTCTTTGAGGGGTGAAGGTGAAAAGGGCTCCTGTGCCCCTTTTCCCCACCCCACGCCTGGTGCTGCTTTGCTCCTGGTCAGAGACACAGGAGCTTTGAGGGCTGGGCAGAGTCAGCATGGCCCTTCCTCATCCTCATCTTCACCTCCCCAGCTACCGCCTCCGTTCCCTGATATCCCTCTGCTCTGTTGCTGCCGCAGCTTGTCCGTGGGGTTGCTGTGCATTGGCCATACTTAGACCAAAGCCCTGGTAGAGCTGGGCCAAGAGGGGCCTTGCTCATGGCCCCAGTTGTGCCCACAGCAGGGCAGCATGATGGGCACCGGTGTCTGAGCAGAGTTACCCCATGTTTCTGGGCTCATTTTCCCCCACCAATAACTTGTGGGGATGGTGTCTGTCCCTCTTTCTTTTCTTCTTCTCCCCCCACCCCCTCAATGTGACACCGAGTGTGTCCTCAGGGCACCTCTCCTGTCCTGCAGGAGCAGCAGCATGGTGCCTCCTGTGAACATTATCCAGCAGCAGCCCTCGTCAGCCGGACGCATCTTGGCACAGATTTCACGCCACTCCAACCCAGCTCAGGCCAGTGGAACCAACTGGGCTGCGGGGACACGGCCGACATTCACACCCCAGGTAGCAAAGCCCGAGCCCTTGGGGCAGGGCCTAAATCCCTGCTGTGTTAGACCCTTCTCTCCATCGTGAATTGTCCTGCTCTGAGTGCTGGAGCCACGCTCTGTGCCCGGGTGCTTGTCCCTTTGGGGCCACTCCAGCAGCTTCTTGCCCTGGTGCAGGTGAGATTCAGAATAAACACATCCCTCCTCTCCCTTTTCCTGTTTCTCCCCCCCCAACCTTAGCAGCAAGTGACATCCCAGACGGTGAAGACTCGGCCCCCTTCCTTCACCATGGGGACTTTCCAAGGCACCCCGTCCTCCTTCAGCCCCATGACAGCACCCGGCTCTACGGCTTCCCCTACTGGGACGGCGTACCCGAACCTCGCCAGCCGTGGCACGGGCTTTGGTGAGGGCAGCCTGGGGTGGGGGAGAGGTTGGGGTGGCAGGAAAGCTGGGAGGAGCATCCAGGGTGGGGGATACAGGTTTGGTGTGATACCATCTCCATCCTTTCCTGCTGTGTGTTGGGCTCCACCAGAGCACAGCAAACCCCCTGCTTTGGCTGACGCTGCCCTCATCACCCTAAACCATTGTCCCAGCGTGAAGCTCCAGAGAGGATGAATTTAGAACCATTTTAAGGCAGACTGGGAGGAAACAAACCCCTCTGGAACCTTCCCTGTATTTGTTCCTGTTCTGCCCCATAGATGGGTGCTGATAAATGCCTTCATTGATGACAGTTGAGTGGCTTTTCCTGGAGGGGGGGGATCCTGCCCTCTTACCAGCCAGCAGCACCCCATGAGTTGTGCACTTCCCAATCCCAGTAAAAGACTCTAGAAACCCCAGCCCTGCCCTGGGAAATCACTGGCCAACTTTGTTTTCTGTTCAACAGCCACGGAGACAGCGCAGACCCCAGCCCCCTTCCAGACAAGGGCAACCGAAGGTGTGGGGATGTGGCCTCAGTGGCAAGGACAGCACCACGGCCCGGCCTCGGGGGAGCAGCACGTGCAGCAGCCGCAGCCCAGCCAGCCTGAGGTCTTCCCAGTAAGACAGGGGGGCTTTTATCCTCCCCAGTGAGGACTGGTGGGGGGCTGGTCTTGTGGGAACGAAGGCTCTTGGCTTCCCAAGTTGGGGCAGGAGGCTGAAGCGCCGAGAGCTTGTCCCTTTAGTTGATAGTACCAAACTTGTGAGTAACCTGATGGAGCTGAAATGGGAAAGGGGAGGGAGAAAGGCTTCAGCTGGCCTGGCTTTGGGGCTTGGACCCTTGCAGGGTCAGTGTGACACTCTGCCAGCTCTGCTCCAGTTACAATCCGGGACAAAAGAGCCAAATAGCCATCCCCAGCAATGCCACAGAGGGAAGATAGTTCTTCAGAGTTGATATTCTTGGGTGTTGCTGCCCCCCTTCTTTCCAAGCAGTCGGTGCAGTCGCTGCTGGGGACAGATCTGCTGCTGTCCTGCAGCCTCGGCCACAAGCACTGTGTGCCCCAGGGAGGGACGGGGCCAGCCCGGGGTGTGGTGCCTGCTCTGGCAAACTCCTCCCCTGATCAAATTCCCAATGCAAGCATAGAATCATGGGATGGTTTGGGATGGAAGGGACCTTAAAGCTGGCACCCCCTGCCCTGGGCAGGGACACCTCCCACCAGCCCATGTGGCTTCAAGCCCCCTCCAACCTGGCCTTGAACCCCTCCAGGGATGGGGCAGCCACAGCTTCTCTGGGCACCCTGGGCCAGGCTCTCACCACCCTCCCACCAAAGAGGTTCTGCCCAATATCTAACCTAAATCTCTCCTTTTTCAGTGTAATGATATTCTAGGCCAGGTAACGACCCTCTCCTTGTGCCCTTGCAGGACATGCTGACAATGCTGGGAGACCAAGGACCCAACTACAACAACGAAGAGTTTCCAGAATTGAACATATTCCCTTCTTTTTCAGAATAAGAGAAACCCTTTGGGGGTGGGGGGTGGGGTGGGGTAAGCAAATTATAGCTCTATATAATACCCATGTGTAAAGGAAAACACCTAAGTCTTTTTTTCAAAGACTGCTGAACTTTCTGAACACTTCCCACCTTCTGGAGGCGAAGCTCTGCCTGGTGGCCTGGAGGATGGATGAATGGATGGATGGATGGATGGAGGAAGATGCCGGGGTTTTGGGTTCCTCCTCCTCCTCCTCCTCCTCCTTGTGGTGCTGGCAGCGGGGGACTGTTCTCCTGGAACCTTCTGGATTCCTCAACCTTGAGGCCCCGCGTTTCTGGAGCCGCTCTCTCGCGGTTCTCCTCCTGCAGGCTGGCTCGGTGGGAGGGATTCCTGTCTGGATGACAGACAGCCCCTCCAAACTCCTGAGGTGGCTTTTAATGATTTTTATTTTAATCTTCTATACCGTGACTTTTTTTTTTTATTCTATAAAAAAAAAAAACCAAACCAAACCAAACCCAAAAGTATATTGTAACTTTTTAAATATTGGAAGAAACTCTTCCAAGTGTTAACCCTGTTCTAAGGCGGTTCTGGAGGATGCTTGTGGAGGAATCCTTTGTCTGGAGGCAGTTTTTCTCCTGGGAGGAAGCTCCAGAGGGTTGTTATGGCATCAAGTTCCCGAGAGCCCTGCACAGGGAACGCTGGACCTGGCTGCTCGTTGTCTGTTGCTGCCTGTTGACCCGTTTCTTCTGGTGGATGTGCTGGTTGGGGCGAAGCAGGACCTGGAATCCCATCCTGCTGGGGTTCAGGTCGGGGGGAAAGCTGGCCCAGGAGCCTCTTCTCCATATCACAGAATCAGAGAATCTCAGGGATTGGAAATGACCTTGAAAGCTCCTCCAGTCCAATCCCCCTGCTGGAGCAGGAACACCCAGAGCACATCACTCAGGAACGCCTCCAGGTGAGTTTTGAATGTCTCCAGAGAAGGAGACTCCACACCCTCCCTGGGCAGCCCCTGCCAGGGTTCAGTCACTCTCAAAGCTCCTGCTTCAGGCTGCCCTTGCTGAGGAGCACAACTATGGACTACAGCACGTGGCTCCCCTTGCAATGGCTGGAAGTATGGGTGATCCAGCTGGCTCTTCCCACGGACCTCCTGGTCTGTGGTGCTTGCAGCAGCTCCTCCTCCAAGGTTTTGCTCTAGCTCTGTGTCCTTTCCTTGCCACCTCTGGGCTTCCACCTTTGCTTCCTGTTGTGGTGGAAGGTCTGTGTTCCCCAGACTAATGATTTCTCTGTTAACAACAGGCTGTGGACTCGTCTTTATTGCTGGAAGCAAACTTGGGCCAGGCTCCTGGTTACTTGTAAATTCAAACCTGGGGCCATTAAGCTCAAATGGTCCAGGCAAGGCAGAGTTCACGTTCTCATCCCTGCTTGGTCCACCACTGTTCTCCACCGCATGACTGTGGTCTCCCTGGCCCAGCAGAGCTGAATTCTCATCTTGAGATGTTCCTCGAGGGCCCAACAGCACTTTTAGATCTTCCTTCTCCCACAGTGTTAGCACCCTGCCATTGAGCAGCGGGTCTGATGACATTGGGATGCAGAAGCTGCTGATACTTCAGGATCTCTGCCAAGATGACTACAGCATCAACTTCCTCATCTTGGTCCGGTGGCCTGCAGTAGACACCCACGACAGTGTCACCCATGCCAGCCTGCCCCTTAATTCTCACCCACAGACTCTCAACCCTCTCCTCACCCACCCTGGAGAAGGAGCTAAAAGAAGCAGGGCCGGCGGACGGGCCCGGAGTTTGTGCCTGGAATACCAAGACTTGGAGAGGACTCAGACCCACGTCCTGAAGGTCTGTGGAGATGTTCAACCAGCCTGGTGGTGCCTCGTTTTGCTCCTCCTGGGAGCCTGACTGCCATGCCTGGGCACTGACACCTTCAGGTACCGCTGTTTAAAGTGGCAGAGGGAGGTGGAAATGAAGTAACTGAGCTGAAACGCTCCCGTAGCCACAGAGGGAAAGGCTGGATAAACCGCAGGGACAAAGCTCTTGTCACAACATCAGACTCCTTGGATGAAGAGCTACCTTTGTTGCTGGACTTCAGAAGAGCCGACTTTGGGCTCTTCAGGCAATTGCCAGGGGAAATCCCGTGGGAGAGAGGACTTGAAGGCAAAGGGGCCTAAGATAGTTGGGTAGCATTTAAGGACTGCTGCTTCCAAATTCAAGATCAGAGCATCCCAACAGGTAGGAAGTCAAGAAAGGGAGCCAGGAGACCTGCATGGGAACTGCTGGGCAAACTCAAGTGGAGGAGGAGAGTTTACACGTCGTGGAAGGAGGGGCTGCCCACTTGGGAGGAACAGAAGACTCTTGTCAGAGAATGTAGGGAAGCAACCAGGAAAGCTAAGGCCTCCTTAGAATGAAACCTTGCTCAGGGGTTAAGGACAACAGAAAGGGCTTCTTCAAATCCACTGCAACCAAAACTATCACAAGAGGCAATGGAGACCCACTGCTGAATGAGGTGGGTGCCCTGGTGAAAGAGGATACAGAGAAGGCTGAGTTACTGAATGCCTTTGTCTATCCTGCTGGAGGAGCCCCATAGCCCTGAGGCCCCAGAGGGAGTCAGGATAAAGGAGGAGTTTGCCTGAGTTGATGAGGACTGGGTTAAGGACCAGTTGAGCAGTTTAGACATCCATAAATCCACAGGGCCCTGATGGGATGCATCCATGGGTGCTGAGGGAGCTGGGGAAGTCATTGCTAGGCCACTCTCCATCCTCTTTGGCAAGNTTCCAGAAGGACAGGGAACTGCTGGAGAGAGTCCAGGGCAGGGCCACCAAGATGATGGAATGGAGGGTCTCTTGAGCTTGGAGAAGAGTAGGCTGAGGGGGGACCTTATTAACGTTTATAAATATGTAAAGGGTGAGTGTCAGGAGGATGGAGCCAGGTTCTTCTCGGTGACACCCAATGACAGGACAAGGGGCAATGGGTGCAAGCTGGAACAGAGGAGGTTCCACTTCAATAGGAGAAAAAACTTTACAGTGAGAGTGACTGAACCCTGGCAGGGGCTGCCCAGGGAGGGTGTGGAGTCTCCTTCTCTGGAGACATCCCAAACCCGCCTGGAGGCATTCCTGTGTGACCTGCTCTGGGTGTTCCTGCTCCAGCAGGGGGTTGGACTGGGGGAGCTTTCAAGTTCCCTTCCAATCCCTGACATTCTGGGATTCTGTGATGCGGCGTCCCCAGATGGGGTGCTTTAGGTAGAGATGCCCGTGGTGGCACCTCGGAGTGCCTTCAGGTGCCGTCGCTCCTCTGTGAACTGTGCAATCAACCCAAGCCTCTGCTATCAGTGTGACCCATCCATTCCCACTGGGTCTGCTCCCCCCTGGAACCCCGGGGTGGTTAATGAGCCATAAATCGATTAGCTGTGTAGCTTTGCTCTCCTGGGCACGGGTGCTGCGGCCTGTGGATTCCCTGCTGGCACGAACCAGTGTTCCAACAGGCTTTTTGTCATCTCCTGAGGAGGAAGGTGGGGAAAAGGGGTAGGGTGGGGAAGGAAAACCTGCTCCGTGCTGTTGGACCGCGTGGAGATGATGGAGATCCCCATGGAGATGAGATGGGGAGACCCTCGTGGAGATGAGATGGGGAGACCCTTGTGGAGATGGAGATCCTCGCCTTCCTTTCGGAGCTGGGAGCCTGGGTTCCCTGCAGGGAGGGACCCTGGAGTCCTTGAGGAGTCGCGGCTTCACTCCGTGCTCTGAGGAGCTGCGTTTTGTGCTCACCATCTCCTTAAAGAAAAGGACAAATTCCTGCTGTTGCCAAAAATGGAGGAGAAAAGGTGAAAATAGGGAACAGAATTACTATTTTTTATATCTATCTATATAATTTTTAAAAAAAACCACTTTGAACCTTTGAATCTTCTGGCTTCTCCAGTGGAAAAAGCTTGTGGCAGCTCTCCCCCTCTGCCCTCCCCCTTCACCCTGGCTTCAGTTTCAGCAGGAAAAATTCCTGGTTGTTGGAAGGAAAACTTGGCACAACTGCGGCAGGGGAGGAATTCCAGGCTCTCCTGGAAGCCGGGTGCTGTTTGGGATGAAATCCGGGTATTTCTGTGGTGAGAACCGCCCCCTCCCCTGCTGGGGGTGCAGGAAGGGATGGGTTTGGACGGATGGGTCTCTGTGCTGCCACCAAGGCAGGGGGGGGATGTTCCAAAGAGCAGGTTTTTGGGAACATCCCGAGCTGATCCCAGGGTTTGAGGGTTGGTTGGTGGTGGTTTTTTTGGGGGGTTGTTCATTTCCCCCCCTCCCCATTTCAAACACTGTGTTTGACCCAGGAAAAAGGGGGAACCTCCCAGGGGGGGAGTTGGGAAATGTCCCCCCCTTCTTCCCTGTCCTTTTCCTCAGGGAATTTCCCACGAGCAATAACCACCCTGGGCTTCGCTGGGGACCCTGCCGTCCCCCTGCACCCCCTGCTCTCCCCCCTCTGTCCCCCTGCACCCCTCACCCTCCCCAGGGCTCGCTCTTGGGCTCAGAAGAGATGGGTTTTGTCAAGTAGCAAAGCCTTAACCCTCCTGGGTGTCGGTACCGGACTCGCACTGCCCGTTTGGGACACGATGGGGACACAGGAGGGAGCAGTGTGGGCCTCACGCCCTCCCCAGGCCTCACNGGAAGCACTGGCACCAGTGGCTGATAAGGACTGGTCAGGGGCTGGAGGGGACTTGGTGTTTGCCACCCCCCTGTGATGGGGGACGTGGGACGGAGCTGGCAGGGGGAGAGGCTCCTTCTGTCGCCTCCTGTTTCCATAATTGTGTTATTTCCCAATGGGAGGGGGGTGTTTTACAGAAGAGTCGCTCTGGGGAGCGGGGGAAGAGCCAAACCTCCTCC